>QAOC01026735.1:446149-481006 GCA_003255005.1 Begonia fuchsioides | reverse complement strand
GGTCAACAGTTTGCAAAAGGCGGTCAACACTTTGTAATTTTTTGCAAGAGTTACAATGTATTTACATTTGTAATTTTTTTTAGTTTTATATGTGAACCGAACTAAATCAACTCAACCCCAACTCGAAACTATTTGGTTTGGGTTGAGAATTTTTTTTTTCGGTTTGGGTCGGGTTTTGAATTCTCCTTTTAACCCAAAACTCATTTGAGTTTGGCTGGCCAGGTGAGAACCCGACCCAACTCAAACCGTGTCCACCTCTAACTTTAACGGAGAATATAGAGCTTTCAAACTCGTCAGTACAATATTGTTCGCTTTAAATTCGAACTCACCCAATCTTTGTTTTAGATATATCAAAACTCAGTATACTAGTCATGCCTGACTAACTTATTTATGAACCGTTCTAAAGCTGCACAAAAGAGACGTGACATTGGATCGTATGATGAAACTCAAGAGGGTTGCAGTGAAAATGTCATGGCTTCTATACGTGAAAACCTTCGAAACCTTCGCCCCGGGACTTCCCTTCTCTTGCCGAAGAAGATGAAAATAAAAATGGGTGCTCCACATTGACCTTTTTTATACCAATATTCGAAGATCAAAATCTCACCCTGTACTGAAAATTACCAGTTTGTTCAAACACAGTTTTTACAGTTCGATCTGACCTTTTTACTGTTCGATCTTAAAAAAAAGATATAAAAATGGCTGCAAAAGCAAAAGTAGTTCCATATTATGATCAGATTTCTCTTTTCGATCTGTAATTGATCTTTAAAACAATTAATTTGGTAACGCAGAAGAAAATGCTTCGTACCAGATCATCTGAAGGCACTTATACTCGAAGAGTTGTATTATTTTTTTTCCAGACGTTGATAACGACAACTCCATAAATCCCAACTTGATCTTACCTGTTGGATCATTCGAAATTAATTCTTTAACAAAGTCAACGAATATGAATTTGGATTGAAATCGATTCAAATACAAAGATGAACTCTCAAGTGGCTCAAGTTTCTGCAGCAAGAGTTGACCCCGATCGAGCTTTCGTTTCCTATAAATACGCAGTCTACGAGCTCTTAACTTATTCATTCTTCCGTTACAGGCTTAGAAAAACACCAGCTGCCATTAAAGATGAGCCATGGGCGCATTACAGGTTCTGAACCTGAACCCTCGCATTGGAATGATGAAAACGAAGCAATTCCCAGGGTAGGGTTGCCTCCAAAGCAAAACCCTTGGAATGAATTCAAAGGAATTGTGAAAGAAACCTTTTTCCACGATCAACCCTTGCGCCATTTCAAGAACAAGTCTAAGTCCAAGAAGTTCTTACTTGGCATTGAAAGTGTGTTCCCGATTCTTCACTGGGGACGTGACTACAGCTTCAGTAAATTCAAGGGCGATCTTGTTGGTGGTCTCACCATTGCCAGTCTGTGTATTCCTCAGGTAAAACCCTAATTTTCAAAAGATTTTCTGTAGAGAACGTTTTACGTTCTGGGCTACTAAACTTTTTTTGAACGCAAAAATTGAACCAAAAAACTCATTTCAAGCTTGGTTTTTAAGGGCTTCTTGAAGCTGAATTCTCAATTCTGACTTTCGTTCAATCTTCTAATGTTTAACCCTAGTTTTCAAATGAGTTTTTGTAGAGAATGTTTTAAGTTCTGGGCTACTAATGATTATCAAATTCATAAGACTGTTCTTGAACGCAAGAAAAATGAACCCAAAAACTCATTGGAAGCTTGGTTTTTAAGGGCTTCTTGAAGCTGAATTCTCAATTCTGAGTTTCGTTCAATCTTTTAATGTTTAACCCTAGTTTTCAAACTTCATAAGACAAGTACACTTCTTTGGTTTTTTGTCCTGTCTTTTTCAGGACGACTTGGAGCTGGATTCTTAATTCCTAGTTTTGTTCAATCTTCCAATGTTTAACGACTCGTTTTTTTCTTCAAATCAGGACATTGGGTATGCGAAGCTTGCAAATCTGCCAGCTGAAAATGGTTTATGTGAGCGTTACTTTCACATTCTTGGTCACCAAACTTGAAGGAGATTCAATTTTTGGGCTGTTAATTATCTTTGCTTTCAATACACGCAGATAGTAGTTTTGTTCCCCCGTTGGTTTACGCAGCCATGGGCAGCTCGAGACACATAGCAATAGGTCCTGTGGCCGTGGTCTCTCTTCTTCTCGGAACCCTTCTTCAAGCTGAAATCGACTATAAAAAACACCCCTATGAATACAAAAGACTCGCTTTCACTGCAACCTTTTTCGCCGGAATCACCGAATTCGCACTCGGATTTTTCAGGTCTTCAAAGTTCACTATTTTCAAAACTAATCACAACCCATTTTTCGTGTCCACATGTTTCCAATGATCGTCGATCATTTTGTCTGAAATTTCAACTGTACGGATGTAGGTTGGGATTCTTAATCGACTTCCTGTCGCACGCTGCCATTGTTGGGTTCATGGCCGGGGCAGCAGTAACCATAGCTCTCCAACAATTGAAAGGTCTGCTCGGGATAGCCGTTTTCACCAAGAAGACGGATATAATCAATGTTATGCGCTCTGTCTGGTCTAATGTGCACCATGGCGTACGTAATTAATTAAGCTCATCATCCTTCTGCTTTTAAATACATGATCAAGTAGATAATCGTGGTTTTCATATAATACTTAGATTATAATCGATATATATTGATTTTTTTCAACCATTTATATGCAACAATTTGAAGTTTACTAATTGTCTGGTTTTGGTTTCAGTGGAATTGGCAGACCATAGTTATAGGAGTGTCCTTCCTGGCATTTCTTCTACTTGCCAAGTTCATTGTATGATTCTGATAACTCTCACTTGATCTGGGTTACACATCGGTTTACAGAATGAATGTTTTTGTGTTTCTAGGGAAAGAGAAACAAGAAACTTTTCTGGATTCCAGCAATCGCTCCTTTGATCTCAGTTATTCTCTCGACTTTTCTCGTTTACATCACGCGAGCCGATAAACACGGCGTTCAAATCGTAAGCTTTGATCAAAATCCAGATGAGATTTTAAGATTTTGCACTCGGATTGGTGAAAAAACTACAGAAATTTTGTGGTGTTTGTAGGTGAAACACATCGATAAAGGAATAAACCCTCCATCTGTTCATCAAATCTACTTCCATGGAGAATATGTCTTGAAAGGATTAAAGATCGGTGTGGTGGCCGGTTTGATAGCGTTGACGGTGAGTGTATTCCGATGGACTATATTCGAATTTTCCGAGCTAGTTTGAAAGGTGGAATGATTGATACCTTTGATTAATTTTAAATTTGAAGGAAGCCGTAGCAATCGCAAGAACATTTGCTGATTTAAAGGACTACGAAATCGATGGAAACAAAGAAATGGTGGCTCTTGGAACCATGAATATCCTTGGCTCCATGACCTCGTGTTACGTAGCTACAGGTATTCCACATAAAATTATACATATTTGCAGGGGTTGGCAAAACCGAACGAAAACCGTAAACTCAATCGGAACCGCCTGTTTTAAAAAATCATGATTTATGGGCTGATGTTGGTTTTTATGAGTAAAAAACCATGAAATCTGAACTGGAACCGTAAATCAAAAAAAATTTACATTCAAGTAAAAACCGACCCAAACTCCGGTAAAATCCGACATAAATCATAAAATTTGTTATAAACTCATCCAATTACTTAAAATTCGACCCAAATATAACAAAAAATATATATTTATTGTATATTTTAATTTTTTTAAAATATAAAATAAAATCAGGTTTAAACCGAAACGGAACCAAAACCTTTAGTTCCGGTGCCGATTCCAAAAATCTGGAGCCGTGAGTTTCGATTCTATATCTACTTAGGATAAAATCAGAACAGACCAGCCTTTGTCAACCTCTACATATTTATCATGAAATGACATTCAAAATTGGTAAAATAAGGTTCTAAAACGTCCATTCATGGAGTTCTTATTCAAACCCTCTCATTTATGTTCGTGATGCAGGATCATTCTCCCGATCAGCCGTAAATTTCATGGCCGGTTGTCAGACCGCAGTTTCAAACATAGTGATGGCATGTGTTGTTCTTCTTACGTTAGAGCTCATCACTCCATTGTTTAAGTACACTCCTAATGCCATTCTAGCTTCCATTATTATAACCGCGGTCATCGGACTTATCGACATCGATGCTGCCGTTCTTCTCTATAAAATCGACAAATTCGACTTCATTTCTTGCCTCGGAGCTTTCTTCGGTGTTATCTTCGTCTCCGTCGAGATCGGCCTTCTCATTGCGGTAAAACTAGGGCTTTACAGTCACTTAAAGAGATTATGGACACTTGAAATCTATAAGCTGGTTTGATTTTGTTTTCAGGTTGCGATTTCTTTTCTCAAGATTCTGCTGAAAGTGACAAGGCCTAGAATTGCTCTATTAGGGAAGCTTCCAAAGATTTCTCTTTATAGAAATATTCAACAGTACCAGGGAGCTACTAGGGTTCCAGGAATTCTCATTGTTAGGGTTGACTCTGCTATTTACTTCTCCAATGCCAACTATGTTAAGGAAAGGTACTTCAAGTGTTTATTTTAGGGTCACTGTCTAATTTTGATTCTAGTTTTAATTTAATTTAATTTTATATTTAAAAAAATTAAAATATAAAATAAAATATATATTTGAGTCGAGTTTTAAGTAATTAGAAGAGTTTATAACAAATTTTAAGATTTATATCGAATTTTATTAGCGTTTGGATTGAGTTTTACTTAATTTTAGTAATTTTTTTTACTCATAGTCTCGGTTCCAGTTTCACTGTTTTTTATTTCTAAAAACTGGTACCAGCCCACAAATCATGAATTTTTAAAAATTAGAACAAATACCAGATTAAAATCGGCAGTTCTGATCCGGTTGAGGGTTCCGGCCGAGTTTCGCCCACCTCTAACGATTCCTCTCTCTACAACTTTCTATCTCTCTCTACAAAATCATATCTTCAAAATCCCATTTACTGTGATTCATTTTACACTTTCTCTAGTGACTTTTACCACTACGATTTGTTTGTTTTATGATTTCCGATGTGATCTCACGACGCCGTGGAATTAACGAACTCTCTTGATTCGGACTAAACCTGTAAAATTATTGATCATAGATCGATGAATGTGTTTATATTTTTTTTTCGTGTGAATAAATAATAAAATGACGTCAAAGGAAACATTTAAGGGCTTTCCTTGCTAATTGAATTTAATTTGCTGCAGAGTTCTTAGATGGTTGAGGGACGAAGGCGAAAACAAAGAAGGCAATCCTTTGCCAATCAAGCACGTTATTATCGACATGTCACGTAAGAAAAATCGTTACGATTTCCTTCTTCCTAAATCGAATTAAGGGACACATTAAAATCAAAAGCTTGTTTATGTTTGTTTTTTTACTTTCGAATCCTTGCAGCTGTCGTCGATATCGACACGAGTGGAATCCATGCCCTAGAAGCCTTACATTCCACGCTTCAAAAGAGAGAAGTTCATGTAAGTAAAAAAACCCTCCCTTTCTCTGTCTTTCTTTCCGTGTTTTTGATAATTTTCTATTTTCAAAACTAAATATGAAAAATAGAACAAGTTGTGAACTCTTGTCATCTCATTTCGTTCAACAACTATATAAAATACAAAAATGACATAATTAATTTTAAAATTGAAATTAAATAGAATAATAATACTTAGAGTCTCAGACTCTTTATTTCTAAAATTCTTATAATAATTTCTGACATTTCGTTACTAAAAGGACCATAACTTCTTTCAGAGTACTCGGAATGACCTGAAACTTAAACTATTAAAAACTAGACACCTGAGACATAGAAATTCATAGGTGACACGTTAGATTTGGTGATTGTTTGTCCTTCCAAAAATCAATTGAAATATGCCATAAAAAACTAATAGTTTTATTACTATTTATTTCATTGAGTTTAATGCTCTAACATTT
This sequence comes from Begonia fuchsioides, assembly GCA_003255005.1. NCBI lineage: Eukaryota > Viridiplantae > Streptophyta > Magnoliopsida > Cucurbitales > Begoniaceae > Begonia > Begonia fuchsioides. Next base: position 475,097 of record QAOC01026735.1, on the reverse strand, counting down.
TCTATTTTCAAACTACTGCATACTAAATTCGTAAATAGTTTCTTGTATTCTGCTTCTAAAAACCAAAAACAGATTTTCTGATAAGCGTTTGTTCATTCAACAGCTCATAGTAGCAAATCCAGGCCAAGAAGTAATGGAGAAGTTCATAGCTGCTGAGTTTGACAAGCTGGTGGGAGAGAATAGCATCTTTCTCACCGTCGGCCAAGCCGTGAAGGTGTACTCTCCCAAAACTTCCGTCGAAGTCTAGGGCTCACGTCAGCAGTAACAAGTCTTTTCAGATGGTGACGTTGCGTGAGATTCGATTTTCAACCAAAATATTAATAAAATGAAGGTGTTTTCTGTGTAATTTTATCGGTTTTTTGAGGGATTTTGTGAGTTTTTTTGCTGTCTTGGCTGTGTTCTTCAGTTGATCTTTGTATACATATTCCTTCCCTTAGTTTAATGGAGACTCTGATCTCTTGTATTGCAGACAAATTGTCATTCCTCAACAATTCCATATTTCGAGAACTTTCACAATTCCAATGTAGTAATCAACCGTCGAAAGTGGTGTAAATTCGCTCAAGAACGGTCGAAGATGACTCATCCTAGGTGTCTTCGGTTTAACGCAAGCGTGACCGGACTCGCGCCGGTGACCCGAGGGTTGATTTGTTAACATAAGATAATTGAACTTCGTTTCATTAAAGAGCGTAGTTTAAGATTTGTTACGTGATTTAATCAAAAAATATTAATTCCTAGGTTAACTCAACTACCTTAGGGTTACGTTCTTTAGACCAAAAGCCTCACCCCCTTTGCACGTGCTCTTCTCTCTCCTCACCAACCATAACGTCTCTCTTTCTCTCTCTACACCCTTTTGTGTTTCTTTCCTTCCCTCTCTTCACCAACCATGCGTCTCTCTCTCTCTCTCTCTCTCTCCCCCCCCCAAAAAAAAAAGAAAGCTTCCCACAATGGCAATGCAACTCATCACGAAACTAACGTGGTCTCCTTCCACTTCTACCATTTAAGCACTCATCGACTCTCTCTTCCCTTTGCTTCATCTTTCTCCTCCCATGGCCACCCAGTTCCGGTCTCATTCCAAGTCCACCGACTCTCGCCGGAAGATCACCGGAAAACAGGCCGCCGTCAACTCCGACGGCGAGGCCGAGTCGCCGCCTGTTATGCTGGTGGCGACGTCTTCTGTGACGCCGTGTGGAGCATGCAAATTCTTGAGGAGAAAGTGCAATAGCGGCTGCATTTTCGCACCCTACTTTAGCTCCGACCAAGGCTCGGCCAGGTTCGCCGCCGTCCACAAGGTGTTCGGCGCCAGCAATGTTTCGAAGCTCCTCCTTCAAATTCCGGTCAGCCGGCGGCACGACGCCGTCGTTACAATCTCCTACGAGGCTCAGGCGAGACTTTCCGACCCCGTTTACGGCTGCGTTTCCACCATTCTTGCTTTACAACAACAGGTATTTCTCTTTCAACGGCGTTACGCGCTACGGCCGTCGGAGAAATGAAAATATATAAAGTTGATCTCTTTTCAGGCGCAATTTTCAGGTGGCGGCGCTACGGGCGGAGCTGGCGGTGGTTCAAACGCAGCTTATAAACAGCAGAATCGCCTTGGCAAGCGCCGTGCAGAGCTCCCATGCACAGCAACAGCAGAATAACATGGAAGAAATGATTAACAACGTTCAACTTCCGGCGTACTCGAACAACAACTCCTGTGCTTCCACCAATTTGATCAACAATCTGGCCACTTTTACCTCACCGCCGTTCAACCTTCCGGCGGAGGAGCATACGACGCCGTTGTCTTCTCACAGCTGCTTAGACCCTCTGCAACTTTCTCAGCCCAATTTCCATGAGGATCAGGAGGATGACGAGGAAGAGATTAGGTTTCCCACCCTCCATTTTAACCTTTGATCTTCTATATTACTCATCCTTCCTACATCCGAACCCATTAATCATATATAACCTAGATTTATCATGTGTTAGTATTTATTTATATTTTGTTAATAAATTACCAACTATTTCCATCCGTTCTTATAGCCAGATTTCTATTTTTTATATTTACCGATGATTAAATTTGAGACATCCATATTTAATACTATAACAAATTACCAATTATCACAGAAATTGAAACTTCAAATTTATTTATTTCTGATACCATAATAAATTACTAATTATCACAAGAGTTAAAACTTGTTGATTGATAATAATTTAATTATTTATATTCATTCTCTAAACATAATAAAAAATTAAAATAAAATAATATTTCAAAACAAACACTTCTTCATGTGTGGGAGATTAAGGCTGAAAATTTTAGAAAGATTTATTTAATAATTTTAATTACAGCACCATAGTAATTTATCAAAAAAATTGAATAAAAGGTCACTTCATAAATGTGGTAGTTCAACACAATTCAAAGTCATAGATCTGCATAGTGAACTGCAAACATGATTTATTGATGCAATTTTTCTCTATGTTTCCGAGGGAAGAATGAAATTGCAATAAAAAATAATTAATATAAAATTTAATTAAACTTTCATTATTTGAAACTAAGGGTGAGACGGTTCCTCACTGGTCTAGTTATTTTCCTTTTAAAATTGAATCGAAACTAGTTGTCATAGTTTCAAAATTTTAGAACAAGACTGGAACCGTGACATACAATGCGCTTTCTCTTGCATAGCTGATCGAAACTCTCCGTGGTAAGTTATCACTAATGATCGCAGCGGATTGCATTGTGAGATGTGATACCACTCATCCCTGTTATATTTTCATCTTTCGAGGGCTTGTAGATTAATCGTATGGTCGATGATATTAGATTGCTCCGTTTTGTGAGTTATATGGCTCATTTGCAGAGCGGTTAATGCAGATATTTTACTCTAACCTTATTGTAGATGTCGAGAATGGCCGTGAGAGGACGTTCATCTTTAACAGAGAGGTGCTGATTAAGCCAGACCATATCAATTGCTTGATAGAATATGCAGACGATTCGAAACGATAATGAATGAGAAATGTATTATAATTCAAGCCATGTTGTATCTATTATTATGAATGAATCCGAGCATATTTTGTACAAAGGGTTTGAACAGAAGAGTGCAAACTGACCTGGAACGAGCAATAACTTCTGACGAGGAACAAGTGAAGCTGTAGACGAGTGCAAGCTAGGGTCGGTGATAGGGAGCGACCGAAATAACTGAAGATGGAGAGCTAGGGTTGGGGAAGGGGCTGGCGAAGACCAGGTTTCCGATTATGATTCAAAGAGAGATGGAGAGCTAGGGTTGGGGAACGCGCGGTGGCCATCCATAAAACTCACCGGAGGTCGGGATCCGGTCAATCCAGGACCTTGGTCCCCCCCAGGCCTACTATGCATTGAAGAATGTTTTGATTCTTGACTCAAACTATCTGGTATATGAAAACAGGAGCTATTTTTGATCGCGGGTTCTTCTTTTCAGGGAGATAATAGCTCGAGGATCTCGAAACCGATGATCAGTCCTATGTACTTCGGGAAAATAATATTAGCTTTCATTTTGATGTTTGTTGTTGGCACAATCTTCACCTTGGCTCTCGACAATCTGCCTCGGTTTTTATCTTGGGCTTTGAAAGATAAGAGAGCCGGGGCTCTGCAGGCATCTCTCCCGGCGAACATCGCATACGGTCCACCACCACCGTAAAACATCCTGAAAAATTTCGCATACAGGACACGAAATGCTGAGTCCGAATCCATGTTCCCCGAAATATAAAAAGTGTTAATCGATGAAAAGCATGAATACAGCTATTTGGATGATTTCACATGATTCACAACAGCTATTCCTAGAACATTTTCTCTTTTCCTGGCAGCTTTTTCGCAGATTTTACATGATTCACAGAAAAAACTAGCACATTCATCTGAAAATTTTCCAACAACTAGAACTGAAACTCTGAGAATGGAACATTGAAATACCTGCCGGAAGAGACATCGTAAATCTGGCCTCTAATGGCGACGAGGAGAGGTTTGCTAGGGTCAGAGCCATCGTAAGCTTTCAGTTGTCGCTCAGTCAATCTTCCGAGCAGTTGCGGCGTTGTGCTCCGGGAGCAGAATCGGCGGAGCTAGAAAGGTCGTTGAAGAAACCGGAGCTAGGTGCGTCGGAGAAGGCGGCGGGAACAGTGGGAGGCTCGTTGAGTTCGTGAGGGGAAACGAACATTGAGGAAACAATTTGGTAGACGAAGACGATCGGACCAATAATGGTGAAGAAAGCCGCCGGGGATAGGCCGGTGAACTTCGTTATCTCCTCCATAATCGCCGAGAACTGAAGAATCGCCATTGCGTCTGGATTGAAAGAAACGAAACATCGGAGAATTGCAGAGGTTTGAAAAGAAATTTGACCTACCAACGACATTAACCTAACCCCTCCTCCGGCTCAGGCCGACGCCGACCCAAAACCAATCTTTCAGGTGTGGCAGCCCTTGTTCATTTTTTTTTTCTTCCTAAAATAGAGATGATGGCTTGACCTGGAGAACTTTTGGCATACCATTACGACTACGTGGCCAACCAAAATTGTAGACCTAACCAAAATCATTAATTTTAATTAATTCGTGATTTTAATTTTTAAAATATAGTTGATTTTTAAGAATAAAAAATCATAAAATCAAAATTAGAACGATAAATAAAAAAAATTAAAATCAATTCAAACTTGATCTAAACCCTAATAAAATCTGATATAAATCTTAAAATTAATTATAATCCTAACTCAAATATGATACAAATTACATTTTATTGTAATATTTTAATTTTTTAAAATATTAAATAAAACTGAATTAAAACCGAAACGACACCAGAACCGTTAGTTCTAGTGTCGGTTACAAAAATCAAAAATCGTAAGCTCCGATTCAACTTCTAGTTTGAGATAAACTGCGTCAAACCAGCCCGTGCACTCCCCTAACCCTACGTCCACATCCGATTTCTAATCGACTAATATCTCTCGTAGCATCCAAACATCTCAATATTTTACATCTACGTTGTCCATGGCGCCCGCTCTGAATAATCCACTTTTTGTGGGATTATTTCCTATGTAATCATAAACTTTGATTTTCGGCAATGCCAGCATCTACTATTTGATATATACTACTTTAAAACATCGAACATCATATTACAAATTACACAGTGCTAATTACAAAATATATCACCCATTTATGTACACGCTATTTCCTTTCTTTTAATACAAGAAAAGCTATTGAAATCGCAAATCTCAAACTTGAAGATACTGATGAACTTGCCTAGGAGATAAAATGAAGCAAAAATCAAGTGAATAGCAAGCTTTCCGATAGTTATTTACCTCGTAGAATCTTTTTTGACTGCTTGAGCATCACGGATAAGAGCAGAATGAGACGAAGATCAAGGTACGATTCAATCGTTCGACTATGGTTGCTTCTTTTCTTTATCTGATCTGGCTTTATTAACCGACTCCATAGCTTCTTCGAATGATTTCTGCAAAATATCACATTTTGGGTAACAATCTCAAACATTTCTATCAATGAATGTGTTAAAAAGGGCACTCTAATCATCTATATAAAATGGATAAAGTTGATTAACAAGAGATCCAACTACTAAATTATCTGCAAGTCCCTTGGACCTCCAGTCTACGCTTACTGTAACTTTATTGGAGGGCATGTCATTATTCAAAACATTAAAGCTACTAGTTGGTAACATAAACATTCACATTGTGTTTGGGAGATATTTTTCAGAAAAATGAAAATCAATTCTGAATAAGGCAGAAAACTGGAGGCATGATGATTTCATCCATTTATGTTTTTGTGAACAGAAAATTGGAAACATCTTTTGTGATGGTAATCGTTTGGTTTTCCGGTATTTCTAGCTGGTTCATGGATTTTGGTTCCCCAAAGAAAAAAGATTTCATAAGATCTAGTCACCCTTGAAGTTATCTCACCACTAATACAGGGAGATTTATTCTTCAACTTAGACGATTCTTTCGAGTGTGAGAATTTAAAATAGAAATACACAAAAAAAATCTGGGAAATGAAAATTAGGGCAGGTTGTGGAAAGAGGGCATAGTCACAAACCCCAGAATTGTTCATTTTCCACAGGGCCTCTTCACTTCTATTGATCAGGAACATTCCACCCAATAAACCACTGCAGCAAAACCCGAATCATCAAAATCAGTTTCCCATGAATATCTAATATCAAATAAGTTAATAAAAGTTTCGGATTTAACTTTGTCAAGTGATACAGCTTTAGGGTAATTTTTTTTAAAGCATTCGACCAGCTAAGCTTGATAATTCAAGGCTAAACTAACAACCTTTTCAATAGATTTGAAAATAAAGAACTAATAATGAAACTAAAAGTGAAAAAATTTATCCCGAGGAAAATGAAGAAATTGAAAAAAGAAGCTATTACAATCATAGACAACCAGGACGTAAAACAATCAAGACCAAAAAACAGTCTGCTCTAATATGGTAAGTGTACGAAATTTGTTGGTGTTTGGAAAAATATAATGCTCATTCCATTAGCTTGTTCACAAGTAAGACCAGGCGACGGTGATGGCAATTACAATGCGTTAGGTAACTCCCCTGAAAAGGAGATATGAAATTGAAATAAATTTAAATTCATATCAAACTGGAGCTATCCTAATAAAATCAGACCATCAACAAAGCAAACCCGTATGATCTTACAATTATTTAAGAGTGAAGAATGATTTACCCAGCAAAAGCGAGATTGAGAAGAAATGTCCGCGTCGTGAGGTAGAGAAGCATATTCTGAAGCTTCGAAACGAATCCATCAAAATTGGAAACAGAGCTAGGTCGGTACCTAGGTCCATACGAATGAGCAAAAGGATCGGAATTAGAGTAATAATAATGACGATGAGGATTCCGGTAACTGCCAGGAGCAGATCGAGAGCGGAGATTGTAGTCGGCGCGCTTGGAATCGTCAATGAGAACCTCGTAGGCCTCGGAAACCTGCTTAAATCTGAGAGAAGCAGAGTCTCTCATGGCTTTTGATGACTGAGAATGCTTGTCGGGGTGAAATTTCATAGCCAGTTTTCTGAAAGCCTCCTTCACTTCTTTCTTGGTAGCGTCTTTGTTCAATCCCAATACCTTGTAATGATCAAACTCCTTCATCTTTCAGACAAATTCTCCCTGCAATCTAACTTCCTCTTTTGAGGCATCCAAAGACGAGAGAGAGAGAGAGAGAGAGAGAGAGAGAGAGCGAGAGTCGTGGACTGTTTATGGCCTCTTAGTTTGCGGTCTAATTTTGCCCGAGTCAGAAGAGTTGGTGGTGGGCTTTCATATTCATAGGCCCATCTGTTATCTGATTTAGGGTCGGCACGATCCGGGCCGGACCGATTTGGGAAGAATTAAAATCGGAATCCAAAAATACGGGTCAATTCAGATTTATCCCGATCAAGTCCTATATAATTCTTTTTGATATTTTGGTTGAGTTTTGAGTGATCTGACATAGTTTTGAACTAGTTTTGAATTTACATCAAGTTTATTTGATTCTAAGTCGAGTTTTATTCGATTTTTGGATATTTTTTTTACCACATTTGGTTCCTGATTGAATAATTTTTTTTGAAATGGATCGATAATCGATTGAAAACTGACGGTTCTGATTCGGACCACGGCCGAGTTTTGCCTACCCATAGTTTACTTGTCTCTTCCCAATTAGAAGTGGGACCTTATAATTTCTTTCCTCTTCAAAACTATACAACAAATGATGAGAATAAATGATGAGAATCACAAATACATCAAATTAAAAACACTTCAACAATGTGAAAAAATACATGGATCGTCTTTGAATCAAATACGAGAAACTTGACTTCAATCGAACATTGTCGATGGAACCTAAGTCATCATCAAACAAGGGTTTGACCCATACTGAATTTGTTGGTAGAAACCAAAGTTATCAATGTTGATCTATTATGAATGAACTTGAATAAGAACGAGTTTTTCATAGATAAACAATGAGAAAATTCTCTCAAAATACTCAAGATCAGTTAATCATAAAAGTTGTCGTATCAAATAACTTGGATGTCTTTATATAGGTTACACATTTTCTAAAGAAAATTAGAAAATAGAAAGTAATTAGGAAACAAACCAAAGATATTGAAAACTTAACCTAAATAATAGAATAAAATAAAATAAAAATGCAAAATTATGGTAGGACACTTCAGTTATGGTAAATCTTGCATTTTGACAAACCAAACAGTGTCTGAATAGACTGAATTTACCTATCTAGTCCATTCCTAAAAGGTCTTGAAGGTAGCTACAACTTTTGTGAATAATACTTTTTCAAATAACTTTAGAAAAATTATCGATTTTGCCAATCAATTCTCGCTAGTCTAATAAAAGTTTAATTTAACAAAAGTTGCATGTACTTTCCTATTTGACTTGTCCCTTGAATATCCTGTAGTAGACTTGGCTCTTGAACTTGTGTTCTTGACCACCTTGATGACATTGATATCTTCTTCAACACTTAATACATTTTCTCGATTCTTGACCTTGTCACTAGACTTCTAATTCATTACAATTGATCTTTCTCTTTGGGCTTGATATGTGTTGCCACCAGATCTGGATCAATAATTTTCTCATTTACGTGTAATATTAGAGAAAACATAGCATTACTTCTTTTAATGATATAGCAGTATAATGCAATAACGAAGTAGCAAAATGTCATTGTTTTTCGTATATGCCAAAAGATTATTATATACTCATAGCAAACTCAAAAACTCGCTTAAAATTCATTTATGGAGCAAGTCGGACCTCAAATATAGTCAAAAGCTTGACTCTTGTTTCTTTAAGAATAATAGAAAAAGTAATGCAAAAAATAAGCCGTTTCTAACTCTCCTTAAGATTCGATAGATTCGTTCAAATTGGGAAGAATTTCAATATACATGCGAATAACGACGCATGTATCACTATCTCGAGTAAATTTAACATTCGAAATTATTAGAATTATAAAGTATTGAAAAGAAATTCATTACATCACATGTATTTAGAGCCTTGAATTGAACACGTTAAATAGCGATGATAAATGTCAATTTACATCAAATTATTCGAGTAGATGCATCAGATATTTCAAATTATAAAAATCATCAGTTGAACTTCACTATAATTTTAACAGACATTATATAATCACATTTTTTTTAAATTTTAACAATCTTTGTCGATCTTATTAATATATATCATCTGATAACGATGATTAAAAAAGTTTAAAGGATTTCAATTTAATGAATATCTTTGTTTTTTTTCGAGTTAAATAAAATTATAAATTTATTATTATATTTTGTTTTTTATAAGTTATTAAAATTTATTAAATTGATGAAAATTGTTATCTAAATTAAATAAAATTAATAAAAAATATGATAATAAGATAATGATTAAAATTATAATAAAATTAAAAAATAAATAATTGGTAAAATTAACGGGATTGTAATTGAATGACGTGTCTACCGCCAAAACTTCTTAGTACAAAAATTGCAAGAGTCGGATATTAAGGAAGTGGATAACATTCTCTCTCTCTCTCTCTCTCTCTCTCAGTCGCCGTTCTTCGAATTTGCAGTCGCCGGTGCAGACTGAAGAGGGTTGGAGATGCTAGCGAACCCTAGCGGACTTCGTTTCCCACTCTACTATCCCCAACCCTCCGCATTCTGCTTCAAACCATGTGAAATTTCATCATCTTCTCGTATTCTTCGCCATTTCAGTCGCAGCTACTCCAGTTTTTCTTCTTTGTCTTTGCTTCTGCCGAGAAAGATCAAGCCCTATGGATTTACTATCAGAGCCTTGAAGAAGCCTGAAGGTGTCGTCTCTGTTGTCGATGGCTCTCAGGGACTTCCTCAGCCTTATTCCGTTAGAATTCCTGTGGGCGATAGACATGTGAGTGGGATGAGTTTTCTTTGAGCGATACCTTACTTTTGAAAATTAAATTACTTATGCGAATTTTTTTATTTTTTTAGTTGTTTGTGTTTTTTTTTATCAATTGTTTTGGGAATTCGGTGGCGACATGGATTTTCCTTTTATTGATTTAGGGTGCTCATTTTTTTTTGGAAAAAGTAAATGCTAGAAAATAACAAGGATCTTTCACGGTTTCTAGAGATTATCTGTTAACTAGTAGTCTAATTGTGAAATTTTCCATTTTCTAGATTTTTGTGGAGACAGGTCACATGGGTAGACAAGCTAGTGGTTCAGTTACAGTGACTGATGGAGAAACTGTAAGTCTTCACTACGCAACACAACTCTCTTTTAACCCGCATAAGTCTTAAAACATCTATTCTAATGCCATTAGAAAGTGAGAATTATAATTAATTCATACTAAGGTAAGGATATGGTTCTTATTAGGCTTTGATCATTAATATGAAAATTTTCATGTAATAATAATTATATGGTTCTTATTTGGCCTTTATTATTAATATGAAAATTTTCATTTCATAATAATTGTTTATTGTCATACAGATTGTATATACAACTGTTTGTTTGGCTGAAGTGCCAAGTGAACCTTCAGACTTTTTCCCGTTATCTGTACATTATCAAGAGCGTTTTTCTGCAGCCGGCCGGACTAGGTTTGTCTTGCATATTTTCCATGCGAATTATTTTTTACTTGTGCTAAAAGGACCATTTTTAATGAATTTGTTACAATTTTCAGTGGAGGCTTTTTCAAACGGGAAGGGAAGACAAAAGATCATGAGGTGTCAATACTCTTTTATGCATTAAAATTCAGTCTACCCAACACAAAATCGAAGTTATCTCTGATAAATATGAACTTTTATCCGTGTGAGAGAGTTCACAAACCAAAAACTATTTTTGAATTTTATGCAGGTCTTCTTGCTCTCTATTATAATTTTTTTTGTATTCTCTGTTATGTGCAATTTTGTTGCATGCAGTTTCTTTCCTCTACCATTGCTTGGCTCATTTTTCTTGGCTTTTCTTGCATGCAGGTTCTAATATGTAGATTGATTGACAGGCCCTTGCGGCCAACTATGCTCAAAGGTTTCTACCATGAAACACAGATATTATCTTGGGTATGGTGCTGTGATTCATTTATCTTATGGGATCAGTTGCAATTAATTTAAGTCAGTCTCATTTTATTTGAGGTTATAATTGGACATCTCTTTGAAAAGTTTGATTTCATTGTAATGCTATCTAGCATGAGTTTTGAGGATTACAAAATACATAGTGAAGTTCCATATTCTCCAGCTAGAATCTTGACATGCACATTATCTTTCTTTTCCTTTGGAGATGATCCCGATTTTTAACCATTATGATGAAATCAATATAAACTGCTGAATTTATCTTATCCTCCGTATAAAATGAAACTATAACCTTTTAGGGTTTTATTTTGTGACCAAGATTGTATGGAGATTAATAGTCTTTAATAAAGTCAATAAATATATCATATATGGTGATTTTTGTTTTTAACATTTCATCAATGATATAACTTATGTTGTGGTGTGTTGTACCATTATCTTTATTGTCACTTTGTGGGTCAAATGTCCCCTTCTTGTTGTCTTCTTTATCGTTTAAACCCAAGATTAGCTATCAGTTAAAAGTAAACATAATGACGTAGTAGTTGTCACTGTAATTTAGGGTGTAATTGTATGAATTTTTGCCCAATTGGAAGGACTATGAAAATGGTTCAAATTGCTCTACCTCTTGTTATTACCTTAATAATTGTTACCTTGGTTTTTGTGACGAAATTACCATAAGGGTGTTGTGGAAAAATAAAATGATTATAAATTGAGAATACAGAGAAGGGGAGTGAGTTAAGGAGGAGGGTTGAACATTGCCACTCAGAATTCTACTTAAAGTAATCTCTTTCGCAAGTGTGAAACTCGTGGGTTTTTTGTGGGCCTGTATTTTTCCAAAATTGTGGCATTTTATTTTGCGGTCATGTGTGTTTTATTTCTATGGAATCTTTCAATGTTCATCAGTATTTAAATCTATATCATTTTTTTGTAGTCATATCCTCAATCTCATTTGCGCTAGTCATGCCATCTTTTTTCAGGTTTTAAGTTATGATGGTTTGCATTCTCCCGACTGTTTGGCAATAACAGCTGCTGGAATAGCTGTGTAAGTTCAATGCATTTAAATGACTCATTTTCTCCAGGAATATATGATCTCTCACTTTTTTACTCATAGGTTTTCTTTTGTGAATTCCCTTCTCTATTATCCATAGTGCTCTTTCGGAAGTTCCTTGCTCCAAAGCAATTGCTGGAGTTCGTATTGGGCTTGTTGGAGATAGGTTTATTGTAAACCCAACAACTAAGGAGATGGAAAAGTCTGAACTAGATTTGGTTGTTGCAGGTACAGAGAGTGCAATATTGATGATAGAGGTATACCTATTCCTGTTTCGGATCGCCTTTTCAGTGTTACTTTGTAACTTAGTGCAGTTTCTAAGCTATTTATCTGATTGAAGCAACTTTCTTTTTCCAAATTTTAATTAGCTAATATTGTACTGTTACACAATGTTTATGTCAAATGACAGCGGCTCTTTAAAACTGTACTCTATTGAAAGACTATGCAAGTACAGTAAGCTTACTTGTTTAGCATCCTTGTTTTCTTTGGTATTGTATGAGGCAAATAAATAATCTGAAAAGTTAGGTTACTTTAAAATTACTGCAACTTTTTTTTTATATAAAACTAAGAAAAAATTCATTGAAAGTATCCAGGTGTATATGCCCATTTTCCTTCCATAAAGGACACAAGGCTCATAGGTTTTGTGAATTAGAACTGTGGGATGAAACTTGTTTATGTTTATAATATACATCTGCCATGTTTGGAGCATAAAATAAATGCTGATAGGGTTTGTAAGCGAAGATTTTATCAATATACATCTATCTCGGTTTGGGGCTAGGGGCATGGATACTTGCTCTTATCATTGATAAAGAGAAATTGAATTTTGGCCAAAACTGGAGATACTTTTTTTTACAACCTGACCTAAATCAGTCAGCTGTAGTTGCAGAACATAAATGAAATTATTTTCTATTATTCTTGTACACTAGTGCTGGAAGAAATATATTTTGTGTTACTATACTAATATGGTAATCTATAATAATGTATTTATATTTGTTCAGGGTTATTGTGATTTTCTCCCTGAAGAGAAGCTGCTTCAGGCTGTTGAAGTTGGAATGGTTGTTACATCATTTAAGTATCTATTTTTTTGCACCATGGTTGTTTAAAATTTTCTATTACATATACTGGAAAATCTTGTTGCAGTTTCTAGACCATTAAATGTCATTCAAAATTTATATTTTACCTCGCTAGTAGTTCTTATTCTGTACAACAAAATACTGAAAAGAATAATTCCTTTACTTTTCTTTGATATTCTCAACCAATTTATACACAAACTTAGAATGTCAATAAGAAAACTAATCCCTAATTCTGCACAAAATCAAATCTCCTTTGATTATGAAAGTATTAACCTAATTAGGAAAGTATCAACATAAATATTTACATATTTCTAACAGTATTCTACCTTTTTTAATGCATATGGTCTTTGTAAATATTATGTTCAGTTACTTGTGATGTATTTTCTTTGAGTTAAAGTCTTACAATGTTTAATTGGAAATGTATTTCTCTTTAGTATTAAAGTTTGAAAGTGTGATTGTTGGATTGTATCGCAGTCAATTCCAATAAGGAATTGAAATATAGCATTTTGATGTCTATTATATAATGCTGCTAGGAAGCAATAAAGGCAATCTGTAGTGAGGTGTCTGCTCTAGTGAAAGCGTGTGGAAAGCCAAAAATGCTTGATGCAGTCCGATTACCTCCTTCTGAGCTCTACAACCATGTTGAAGTATGTTTTATATGTACTGGACTATTTTTTCCTGTTAAACTAGAGATTTTTCTAATTGGTTGTGAGATGGTTATTTTAGATGGAATCTCTTTTATAAGTTCTGTTATTACCTATGAGATGTTACTCAGGACTTTAGCTGCATATAGTACTTACCTTAAGTGGGAAAGAGTCCGGTCCCATCTATCAACTCAAATCACAATGCAAGCTTTCCCCTACTTTAAATCCTTTTTTTTCACACTGTGCATAATCAGTGAGGAGAAATGGGGATTTTATTAAATCTCATTTGATGATTTTGATTTTAAACCTCAATAAGCAGTATAGTCCATGTTAGTGCTTGGATGTTGCTTAATGTTTGGCTTTTAAATTGGTTTACGAAGCTCAATAATGTTGTATTTCACTACATTTTGCAATTTTTATAAGAAGAACGAGAAAGGATAATTTTAATGAGAGGTGAGATTTTAATATTGCTATCTTCAGACTATAGTTTTGTTTCATAATCCCTTGTCCCAATGATCGGTATAAAAAACAAAGTCCAATATGATTACTTTTGTTATTGCTTTCTCTTGTACATTCTTATAGGAAATTGCTGGTGATGAGATTGTGAAAATTCTTCAAATCAAAAACAAGATTCCCAGAAGGAAAGCTCTCTTGTCATTGGAAGAGAAAGTTATAACCATACTTACTGAAAAAGGTTATGTCAGTACGGACGCCAGTTTGGGAAGTGTTGACTTAGTAATTGATGTACTTGAGGATGAAGATGAGGATGATGAAGTAGTTGTTGATGGAGAAGTAGATGAAGGAGATGTGCACATTAAGCCAATATCTAGAAGTTTCATTCCTAAGGTAAGGTTTGACGCTGCAGTCACTTTTCTATAGGATTACATTGAATATTGCTATTTCTAAGGTAGTTGTGTAGGCTCGCCAGCCTTGTTTCAGAGTCCTTGGTACTCTCTTCAGCTAAAACCTTTAGTTAAGACTATTAATGTTGTGGGTGGCGTCGGGACCTACAATGTTCAAAACTAATACGACCCTAATCGAAATGCATACATTTGCCTTATACACTATGCGGATGTTGAGAAAACATATATTTTACATCCTAGAGGGGCTATAATTAGAGAGTTGAGGCACTTAGTGAAGTGTGAGGATTATGTGTTGTTGATCTGAAATCAATATGATGACTACCAAAATCCCTGACTGTGACATTCTTGTCCCAGGCACTGTCAAAAAATGGAAAATATAAATTTATGACTTAATCAGTGCAAATTTTGATCCTTACTCATTACTTAATATATTTTTGCCCAGGCCATTTTACACCAAGATAGGTTGAAATATATGATGGTTGATTATTTTATAAAATATTATTTTGATGCATAGTTCTGTGATTTTTCAGCTTTTTACTGAGGTTGATGTGAAGCTAGTCTTTAAGGAGGTCACATCCAAATTTTTGCGAAGGCGAATTGTTGAGGTATGAATTCTTTTTCTGGAAGAACTTTTTCCTCAAGTTTTTTAAAAGTATAGTAGTGTTCTTCAAAATATGTATCACCGACTTCATGGAAATTTATTCTCCAAATATTTAGATTATGTAGGAAAATTAATGATGATTCCGTGTTTGCTTCCTTCATATATTTTTACTTTATAAGTATACAATCAAGTCCAAATAGAAAGTGAACGAGAGAATGGAATTGATAATGTCGTCAGACCACAAAGGGAAACAGCGCGGTGATATAAACATTTACTTGGCTTATTGATAAAAGATACAAACTCTATGCGCTAAGTGGAAAAAAGAGTAAATAAAAATCTCACAAATTGACCTAATGACTTGATTAATCTAATAAAAATTTGTCGTGAATTTGGCTTCTGCTCCGACCTGACTCAGATCACCATATATATTTGAAAATATGAGATCAATTTTCAGTTATGAGTGGACCCACTATTTAATTGAAGAAATGTTTTGGGTCATAACGTTATCTTTTGTTTCATGAACACTGAACTTAAATCCCTTGTCGGAAACGTACAAATTCTTTGTAGAAGTCGTTAGAAAATATTTGAACATAAGTATATCATTTGCTCAGAGCAATATATATCGAAGTCATTTAGAATATATCCCTAGATTATCAAATATAATTTTATTATCACCATTGTCGTTTATTCATAGCATCACCAAATTTTCAATTTTTTTTGATATTTCAAAAATGTTTTCTTTAATATGTTATTCTCTGAATCTTTTTTGAGAATCAATTGAAAAATAATTTACTCGAGTGCGGTAGGAAAAGGGTGCCTTCAAAATGCATGCTAAAAAAATATTAAATCAGTGACTTAATGTACCTAAAAATGAGGTTAGCGTTGATATAAATATGTTCTTTTTCTTTTTCTGTGGAGCACTCTTCTTTTCTTATTGTCATAGGGCGGAAGAAGAAGTGATGGCCGAACTCCTGATGAGATACGTCCAATCAGCTCAAAATGTGGATTACTCCCTAGGGCACATGGTAGTGCAATATTCACACGTGGGGAAACACAGGTTTATGCAATATATTCTTGTGTTATTGGTTTGATTTGTATAATTTTGTGTGCATTCTCATTCATGGACCAGTATGTCTCTTCTCTTAGAATTTCCTTATAATATGGATTCTAAGTCGTGTAAAAGCAAAAGATGGGATTAATTTATCAGTTGAATTGGTTGAGTTTGTAAGTCTTCTTATGAATGATTTGTTAACTAACAATTACACTTTTTAATCATTGATAGTCTTTTAACATTCACTTTTTCATTTAGAACTTGTTTAATGTTCTTACGCTTGATTATTATATTATCAATGAGCACAATGTGATGAAACAAAGAGTTTTCTCAAAATATTTTGTTCTAGTACTGTGTCAAATTACATCAATCTTAAGAGCATGTTTTAGTGGTTGTGGTTTTTTTAATGATTTGTAGACGGCTAACATAACTATTCCTTCATATTCAACATTTTTTTATCCATGGTGCCATTTTGTCATTAGATATGATTTCCAATGATTTGTTGTTTTTTGGCTTTTGTATGTTTTTTTTTGCATTTCTTGGTTAATTCGTTATCTCAATCCACTCAACTCATGTAGGCATGAAGTCATTTCATTCTACTCTGCATTTTTTTTACCAACTGCAGCCACCCGTTTTACATACTAGGCAAAAAATGAACTCTTTTGAAAGATGCAAAGTTATGACCAGAAGGAGTAAGTTGACGCATTGAATCCATTTCTCTCTTGGCCAATAATGTGACTTGTAACGCTTAGGGCGGTTACATGTCACTTCATTTCTAGTACCTATGATCAAGTAACATGTATGTTATTCAGGAAACAGTTAATGTTCACCCATCAAGTTATGGACACAGATGGTTCCCTTTTGCCACATAAGATGGCAAGCAACTAACTAAACTACTTCAAATTTACACTTAACCCTTCATGATTATTATTAAGTTTCTTAAAAAAAGAATAATCCCACTATTATTAATTAGTGTGCATGCTCTCGGCCAAGTGTGCATCATTATTGGTGCCATGAGTTTGTGATAAGGTCTATCATCTCTTAATTGCTCTCTTGAATTGTAATCTAGTATTCTCATTTTAAAGTGTTCAATGGTGAATTCATGTTCAAATTGAGTGACTCTCAAAATTCTTCTAAGGAGAAATTATCTGCTAAATGAACGAACTGATTAGTGAGTTGTTTGGCCCGTGATCTCGTCATTGCTCTTCGGGGCACGCAAATGGTTCTTTCTGATTGGATGGAGCTTATTTTGATTCATTGTTTTTGGTTGGATGGAGTTTTCAACCCCCAATTCTTTTATTTTGTAATTTTGAGTGTTCAATTCCAATAGTTTTTATGAAAAATAATTTTGTTTCATCGTTTTATGTCACCTGACAGTCACTAGCTGTGGTTACGATTGGAGATAAACAAATGGCACAAAGAATAGACAACCTGGTGGATGAGGAAGAAGTGAAGAGGTTTTATCTTCAGGTTTCTTTAAATATATTCATTCTGTTTAATTCTTTATTTGAATCTCAAAGTAAATTTCTTCATTTGAATCTTAAAACCGTACGCTACTGTTAAGCTTAAAATATATTACGTTCCTCAACTTCTTCATAGTTGCGCATTAATTGTTGGAGATATTTCTTCCACACTTTCATGCATCCTTGCTCAATATATATTGTGATCTGATATGAGATCTATCCAAATTGCAGTACTCTTTTCCACCTTCATGTGTTGGGGAAGTTGGTCGTATTGGTGCTCCTAGTAGGAGGGAAATTGGTCATGGGATGCTCGCAGAAAGAGCTCTGGAACCAATTCTACCTTCTGAAGATGATTTTCCTTACACAGTCCGTGTTGAGAGTACTATAACTGAAAGCAATGGATCCTCAAGGTTGGTTAACTTTTTATGGATGTCATAGGTAGGATTGTGTTTTTGTCACTTTCATTTCATAAAATGGACTTTTTCTCGAAAAGGCCTGAGCTTATGAAGCGTTTCGTGAGTTAACCATTCTTTTTTGTGCTGTTTTGAGTCATGGTTTTGTTTTATTACTTCTGATTCTCAACCTCTTGTTAAATGAGAGGTTTCTTTTCCACCAACTTTCTATTATCCATTCGCTTCCATTCTTTAAATCTTGCTTCTCCCTTTCCCCATCTTAAAAAAAGCAGAGAGTAATGTTTCAACATGACATATAGTATTCATCTTGTGACAGCATGGCATCTGTTTGTGGTGGCACGTTAGCCTTGCAAGATGCTGGCGTTCCAATCAAATGCTCTGTTGCTGGGATAGCAATGGGTATGGTTCTAGATACCAAGGAGTTTGGGGGAGATGGAACTCCGCTTATTCTCTCTGATATACTTGGATCAGAAGATGCTTCTGGAGATATGGATTTTAAGGTCATATATTATAAAGAAATGTGTTTTTAAGTCAAATTATATTTTATAGTTGATGCTTAAATTTCCTGCCAATCATTTTAGTAAGGGTATGCATTGCATTAGATATTTTGAAAGTAGATATTCTTATGTATACAAACTGGCACTTGCAGGTTGCTGGAAATGAAAATGGTGTTACTGCTTTTCAAATGGATATAAAGGTGAGTCATTCTTCAGAATAGGTTATGACATTTGAGTGACTTTGGTTGAACCCGATCAACGGTGTTATGAAAGTTGAAACAAAATTTAGAAAATAGCAAGAAAATTTAAGAAAATTATGAAATGGAAAAGTTAAATATGATTTTCTCATGAATAACTGACAAAAAAATATATACATTCATTTGCAAAAATAATTAAAAAAAATATAAATAAAAGTATTAATTAATTTCTGATAAAAATTTAAAGTTATAATTTTATGCTACTAATCATAATGGTGAATTATGAGAAACCTTAATCCTATACACAATGGAAGATACCAATGAGAATTTATTGTTTCTAACTGGACTTCAAAGGGGCTTACTGATGGCAAAATGATTAAAGTAAGACGAAGAGCTATTAGCGGTCTAAGTTAAAAAGACCCATTATTAACATTTCATGTGAATATCATTAAGGGTGTTACTGGCAAGATAGTGGAAGGGCGAGAGAACTCACCATGATGGATGATGGTAAACAAGTGTCCAAAATTTGGTTAATGGATCAAAAAATTTGCTTTACTATCAAACCTTAAGCTGAAACTTAACAAGGGTGGTATTGAAGCATCAATGATGAGTAGAAAAACTCTCTAGATCAGATTGTATTCAAAAGTAAGATCAAGATTGGGTGCATGGAAAGATAGTCTTTTTTTGGGAAGGTCACTATGGGAGACTTTTTAGGAGTGACGAGGAAGGGTATAAAGTGCATTTTAATAGGACTACATTTTGTTCCGAAGTTATTTCTCCTTTCTAATTAGAAACAATGTGGTTTTAGGAAAATAGTAATTGGGTTTCTGATGGAGGTGGATTGATAAAACATTTTGTGATTTGTAACAAATACAATACCAACGCATTTGGTTTGGTTGGATAAACTTGGTTAATTGTTTCTTTCACTTTTTTTTTAAAACAAAAGTTTCATCGTCTAACATCTTCTCAGGGTTGCATTATGAGCGGCCCAAATACTTAGGGTGAAGCCAAACCTATAAGGAGTATGAAAATATTGTCTATAAATAGTAATGGTTAGTTATTAGTGAGAAAAGAAAAATTTTAAGGTATGATTTTTGGGGTGATGAGCTGCCATTAAGGTGCTTGGGGGTGATGAGCCCCCATTAACGAATTCAGAGGAATGAAACTCCTATAATTGATTGTATGTTAGTTATCGTTTCATTGAATCATTTTCTTCTTCTTTATCTTGTTCTTGATTTGTTCTTGGCATTTGATCTTTGATAGGATGGGTCCTATCACATTCATTAAAGTAGGGTCCAGATTGTAAAGACTGATGGATCAAGTGATTACTCATTATTCCATCATTGTATGTGTCTACCACAGTTCTCATGCTAAAAGTGTAAATGGTTTAGAGTTTGAATCAATTACAAACCTGTCTTTAGATTTGGAGTAAGCGATCTCAGCTACTTTTCAGAGAATGATAGCATGGGACGCACAAAAATTGCCCTTTTCTATTGGCCATCTCTACTCAATATTTTTCTATTCAAATTTACCTCCGTTAATTTAATTAAATTTCTAATGGCTCTATCACAAATTATGATGTTATATTGCAAGGGCAATGAAGAAATCACCAATCCTGCTATGATACTATGCAAGTAGAGTAGAGATTTTTAGCAGTGGGTAGAACCGAATTGACCAGCGTGTCCTGAACCAACCTGATATTAGCTGCTCGCAGAAGCAACAGGATGAATACTCATTTGTAGAAACCATTTGTTCAAGCTCGATACTTCTTTAATGACCACCCTAATCCCCTCCTTTAACAGTTACCTCTATTCCCCACTTCTTATAGTCTGGAACTCTAGGCCTCACGTGCGGCCCACATTAAAATTTTAACAAATTCTTAGTGCTAGGGTTTAAGAAGTTCTGGGAAAAAAATTTCAATGCAACGATTGTATATTACAATCAAATTGTGGTAATTTACAAATTTTATGTTGTTTCCCTTTCACATTACTATTATTGTTTTCCTTCAATCAATTGTACATTATTTTTCAAGTAAAAGTTTCTTTTTTGGTCATTTTCTGTTTTATATCAGCAAAGGAAATTTTTATTGCTTAAACCGAGTCATTTATGATAGATTGGAGGAATCACTTTGCCCATTATGAGAGAGGCACTTCTACAAGCAAGGAATGGTCGCAAGCACATTCTTGGTAAGTTGACTCACGTTTATTTCGTTGATAGATGTGAATGGTTGTCCCATTTGGAACTGCATTTAACGGAAATAAAACCGTGTTATTAACAGAAAATCCTCAAGATATACTTTAATTTTTTTGTGAAAGATCCCCTTTAAAATATATTTAACAGGAATGGAAACCATGTCATGAACAGAAAATTCTTGGGCCATGCCTAGTTAGTTTTATAATTTGTGCAATATGATTATAAAATTTATCAAAGTTTTTCTCCTTTGTTCTTNTTTTTTTTGGGGGGGTGGGGAAAGTGTATTGTGTTTTAATGATGTGATTACAAACTAATACCTGTTATTTAATACTGCAGATGAAATGATGAAATGCTCTCCCCCACCATCAAAGAAACTTTCTCCTTATGCTCCGATAATTCATGTTATGAAGGTTTGGTATCATCGATGAACTTAGGTGAAGCTTTGTGGTTCATTTCTTTTTGCTACATACAACTAACATTGGTCAACTTTGTCTTTGAAGATTAAACCTGAGAAAATAAATCTAATCATTGGTAGCGGTGGAAAAAAGGTGAAGAGCATTATTGAAGAATCGGGGGTAGAAGCTATTGATGCTCAAGACAATGGAACAGTACGAAGAAATCTTGAACAAATTGACTCTTTACTACCGATTACTTGTATTAAGTGCAATATTAAAACTGTCCTTTTGCAGGTTAAAATAACTGCATGGGATTTGAAAAGCTTAGAGAAGTCTAAAGCTATCATTAGCAATTTGACAATGGTTCCAGCTATCGGTGATATCTATAGGTAATTCCATTTTTTTTATATATAATATTTTCCAAAATTGAGTTTGAGAGGAGGCAGCTTGATGGCGATAGATAATTGATGGGCCAAGTTATTCTCTATCTTGAGTAATTTACAAATTCTGGAGTAGGGATATCAAGAAAGATGATTTATTTACGACAGCCCTAATAGGATAATATTCCGTCAATTAATTTTTTTTTGTGTTTTGAATAAGAAATGAAATGAATAAACTCTCTGTTTCAATATCATTTATTCTCATATCTATCATTTCCGGACAGTTTCTTCATGCTTGACATGGGTGGTTAATGAAAAATACAATTATGTTTCATTGTCTTGACCCACTTATTACACAAGAATTACAGTCTACAATGAAGGAAAATATGTTTTGGTCAAGAGGAGAAAAATATCCATTCTAATTAAAATAATCTATCCCTACTTTTCCTATACTCAAGAACAATGTGCAGTGAAGAGATTATTCATAGAAGAGAATTTTCCATGCAAACTACTTTCAATCTAGACCTAATACCTATACAAAATAATATCTATATTCCTAGGAGATGATTTTTCTTAATTATTCGTAATTTAGATATATTATATATATTTGCAATGGGTAGTTCCTTTCCTACTCTCTTTTTCATCTTCATTTTCAATATGAATAGTTTATCATATAAAAAAACTGAGATCTTTATTTGTTGTTTTAACTCTTGCTTCTTTTGTAGAGATGATAGAAGAGAAGAAATAAAAATAAAATTCTTATGCCTACTTTTTTGTGGGATATAGTTGTATGTTGTCTCTAAGCATTTTGCTACACACCCAATGTTTTATATAGGCTGACTGTGAATTGATAGGCCTTGATTAGGGTGGAGAGACAAAGTCTTAGTTTCCCTTATTGATTCTAAGTTTCTATTACATATATTTTTTTTAAATGAAGATTGAAGAAAAAGAGATTCAGAGCATTTTGCAATGATTCATAGATTCTTTTCCTTTTGAATGCGTCTCTGGTTTTTTATGCAATGATTTATAAAAAATTAAAAAGTTCAAGTTTTTTTTATTCTGAAGTGTTTTAATGATACAGGAACTGTGACATCAAAACAATAGCTCCTTATGGTGTTTTTGTTGAGATAGCTCCTGGCAGAGAGGTAATTCTTTACTTCTCACTAATGAGGATGTCACTAATGAGGATGATGGCTTTAACATCAATACATTATGGGCCATATGGGCTGTGCTAACATTTCCTGCGTGAAATTTGAATAATACATACCGGCATACTGTTTTAATGAGCCAAGTAGCTATGTATTTCATAGTGATATATATATGCACACACACACACACATACACACACACATATATAGGGTCTATAGGTTGAATGCTTTTATAAATTGTTTTTATTCATGTAGTCTTTTTTAGTTTCTTGAAAATCCTGTCCTTTTTTGTAGATTTTTCTTTTTAATGATATGCTCTAGATCTTATCCCGTGAAGAAAGAGAAAATAACAGACAAATGAGCAATCGTTCATTCCTTGCACCAAAATCAGACAATACCAACGTAGATGAGCTTGGATTTTCTTAAGTTTTTGTTGAGCTATCAGCACAATATTTTTTTTATCAGTGACTTTCTTCTTGATATTGCATCTTTTCTCGGTGTTTCTTTTAAAATGATTTGGAATATGTTATTTACATTTAAAGTGAGGAAATTGAAACTATGTTATTTTATTAGAAAAACTTTATTGCAGGGACTTTGCCATATAAGTGAGCTGAGTTCTGATTGGCTGGCAAAGGCAGAAGATGTAACCTTCTCTCTCTTCTATATTTTGATCAACTATTCCTGAAATACTGTGCACAAATAATTGACGCTGATTTTGGTATTGGTACAGGCTTTTATAGTTGGAGATCGCATTGATGTTAAACTTATTGAGGTACAGAATCACAAGGCTTTCAAAGTTTTCATATCTTTCCGTCATTATCTTTTTCATGACAAAATTCTGTTTCTTATACCCCAGAGAATTACTTTTGGCAGCTCAGCATGAATTTTATCAAGGAAAAAACTTTACTTAAATATGGTTTCTGTGTGCGATTGATTCAGATAAATGATAAGGGCCAGCTCCGCCTTAGCCGAAAAGCATTGCTTCCAAATGGAGATAGACATGATTCCAATACAAAGGTGCATTCAGGTAAACCCACAAAAAATAGTGCCGCTTTAGAAAAAGCACCAGATAAGAGATCATCTAAAAAAGATGCAATCATTCCCAAGGATGGTCCAGCTATGGAGGGCAATGGGTCAAACAAGGACACCATTAACAGTGTTGAAATGGGAAATACGTCCAGTAATTCATTAGATGATACAGTAATTATACTAAAGAAGTCCAGGACAGAAACCAGCTCTGCCCAAGATAAGCATAGTAACAAAGAGAAGATCAAAAGTAGCACCAACAAAGCAATTAGTAAGGTCTCTGGCAAGGATGAAAGTAGTTTAGTAAATGGAGATGCTACACTTGGATAGATGATCTCATAATCCAGATTTTACGGGAATCCTATCATGTTAGTCAGTGATAGTGATGGTGCAACAATGCAGCAGCCTTCCAGCTAACGTGTACAATTCTCTTTATTATTTTGTCCGTATTGATTAGATGCACAAACTAGTAGCTCCAAGATAAAGTTATGCATGGAACTCATAATCATGCAGACTTGCCATGACTACGACTTGGATACGATATTACAAACTATTTAATAACCAAAACGTATAATAGAAAATGAGTATTATGATTGTATAGATATATTCTTTGGATTTGAAGTTGTTTTCTGATAGAAAACATTCACTCAAATCCCTTCAAACACGACAGCTTTTAATGTCATTTGTGTAAGGAAATGAATATGCTACAAAATCATAAATTATTACTATCTGAGTCTTTAGAGTAAATTCATTTGATATTTATACGTAAACTCAAATTGAAATCTGTAGTATTATTATTAATTTACATTTCTTTTAGTGTCAAATATAAGCTGAAACAGAACTGTACATGATAAGATATCGAATCCAAAAAAGCATTCTATAAGAAACTAATTTTGTGCACAGATTAGATTTCATATATACGGTTGTTGTACTCAAACTTGTCAAAATATTTTTGTTTCTGGTGACAGAATCTCAGAGATAAGAAGTCGACAGGACTAGCTTTGTCAAGCAAACATGGCGCAAGGAGTTTGCAGCCATCCCTTTTTGTTCAAAAGAGACTCAATGTCAGGGTGAAATAAAGCAACTGGTAAGAGATTCATTTTATTAGTTTGTTTTTCTCTGTTGCAGAATCACACTTGTTGCTGCGTATTCTAACGATAATTGTATTTCTCTTGTTGTAAGAGGGGATAACGATCAAACTAGACATCGATCTTGATTCATCTATCATAAATATTACTCGTCTCATCAAATTTTGTTGTAGTCATAGCTTGGTTCGATTATTATGTTTCCTTTCTTCTTCAACCATGTTATAGCTTCCAGTTAAAATAAAAAAGATTTAGCCTAAGTGGATACTTATTTTGTAGAGCGTCACACTATTCTTATAGGATAAGAAAATTAGATTTAAGACTTGAAATGAAAAGAGATATCCTGTCTGAATCTTAGATTTTTGTTCCGAAAAAGAAGTACAAGTGGTATTTTATTAGGGTGGTACGAAATTACATGTTCATCATTTACAAGAACTTCTATCTTCATACCAGGTTCTTGAATGAGTAATTGGCCTATATCAAGCAAAGATCTAATTTAATGAAAATATCACTGCAAGTACGATATTTCGATTATTTGGTATTTTGAGTCATTCTTTTACAGATCACAACTGTCGGTGGAGTTCGAATACTTTCTGTCGTTAGAACGGACAAGCAAATCGGTAAGTTTTCTATTTACAAATATCATTTTTGAAGTATAAGGAGATCAATTGCTTACCAGGGTTTGGACCAGCATCAAAGATAGAGAAATCAAGTACAACACCAGAAGCCCTGCTCCTAAAACTCCATCAAGTTTCATTTTCCTGCTTGGCAACACCAGAAGAGCCCACAGCAAGCCTGCAATAAGAATCCCCATTGTCCTCCAGAGATGGGCACTGTTTGGAATCTCTACAGGCAATGGGTGTGATCTCCAGGCAGCTCCCACAAGAGATAGCCCTAATCCAAACAGGACATTGAATATAGGACCTGCATAAGAGCCTGAAATGGCTACTTGGGCTCCTTCTTGTCCTCCATTTATGGCCATTGCTGAGTTTGCTATGAGATCTCCAAGTGAGTTTCCCCATGCCAGGACTGTGAGTCCTAGAATTGAAGGGCTTACTCCAATTATGTACCCTATTGAAACTAGCAACCCCACTAGCTCTTGAGCTGTGATGTAGCTCCATGTTATGCTCATTAGAAAGCCTCCTAGTAGCCATGGAAATAAGCATTTTCTTGGCGGGTTTGAGCTCTCTGTTGTGAAAAATGCAAGAGTTGCCAAGAACAATCCTGTCATAGATCCAACTCCATAGACCATCAACGCTTGCTTGGATGTGTAGTTTTGGTTTTGAGATACCCAAAGAGCTGACAAGAGAATCGGAGCTAGAAACACCGAAGAAACTGCAAGAAATTTTGACCATTTTTCGTCGGAGATCACCGGAATTGTCATTCTTCTCGGTAGGTAGAGGGGGAAATCGAGAATTCGAAGGAAGGTAATGCAAGATGGTGTAGGTGTTATTTTAAAGATTGCTCCTTCTATGCAAGCTTCTTCCTCGTCCTTTTCTTTCCGATTTAGAATTGGTGCTCTCAAATCACTACCCTTTTCGGGATCTTCTTCGTCTTGAGCCAATTCTCCCCGAGAAACAGAAACAATGAACACGTAAACAATGTACATAGAAGCAAAGGCAATGGCCCCCAATAGTTGGATTTTGCCACGAATCAATATGACCAAGACCGATAACAGCACTACTATGAAGAAGCAAATATCTCTTATGAAAGCGAATTTCTCGACCCGAACTTCTCTCCGGCGAAGCAATATGCTTATGATTCCGACCACAACACAGGTGACGAATGATGCGCCTCCGAGGACCGAATCGAGGCCGATTTCATTAGTGCCTTTGCCCATGAACGCAACAAGGCTAGAGAAAACGTCTGGGGCGCCGTTTCCGAGCGAAAGCAAGGTCACTCCGGCAATGGTGGGCGATAACTTCATTAAACTGGACAGGCTTTCCAGCGAAGAACAGAAGTATTCAGAAGCTGTGTTGCCGAGAACATAGAACAGAACTAAAAGCCAGAGAAAGAGAAGAAGATAACCCAGAAAAGGAAAGCCCCCAAAGTTGCAGAAGAAAAGATACAGATAGTCGACATAGCCTTGCGAGACACAAGGGTTATTGGATTGAAGACGAAGACACTTGGATTCGTAGTCGATTAGCTTCTGAAAACTCTTGCAGCCGTCTTGATCATTGCCGGAGACTGTCCGGATTCTTCCCGTAGTAAGAACGTCCGGCGAATTAAGGTGAATGCAGATGAAGGCGAATCCGACCAGGAGAAACGATAAATTCAAGAAAAGAACGATACCCTTTTGATCGGAGATAGAAATCGAGAAACCCATCAGAGAAAATCAACAATTCAGAGCTTCAGATCCGATCGGAGCTTCATCGAAACAAAACTGACCTGTTCTCTGCAAGCGCGAATGGCGTCCTTCGAATAGAAATGGAGGGAAAAGGCGAGCTAGGTTACAACATTGTGGGAACGAAACGAATAAAGAAAAGGGAGGACGCGTTTCTGAGCATTACGGGTGGTGGGCAGCCATGGGAACACTTGTGTATTTCTCAAACTTTCTTCAATATTATACAATATCCTTGGATCGACGACGACGCTGGCAGATGATGTCGATACGCTTTCCACTCCATTCGGCGAAGAAGACAAAAGTCTGGTCAGATGGTGGACGATGAACGTCGAAGCTGGATTTCTCCATAGCTTTGCAGATGAGCACAGAATCCATACTCAACTGTAATCCAACACGTATAAAGTGAAGCTCTGATTCACTCATCCCCTAGATAAACCATTAAACCTTCTTAAATAAAACCTGAGAAGATGGATTAAATCCAGGGTTTTTTGTTCTGATATTATTCAGTTTTATTAGTACTGAATTTTTATAATTTGCCTTGTCCAATCTCTGGGCGACAAAGCATAAGTTTAGATCCAGGTGGTGGAAAGATAAGACGCTGCAGGCTCTTTCAGAAATGTAACGATGCAAGAGTATTGACCACACTCTGTCAGACATAGAAATGCTCCGTGGCTTTTAAGCTCTCATGTTCGATAAGAAACTAGAAAACTTACTAGCTGTCCTTGCTGCTCTCATGGCTTCAAAACAGAACTCGGTAGATGGAGGCTGTCACGGCAGAGGGGCAAATAAGGGGAAGATGAAGAATTACGAGGCTATTTCTGTAAAATAGCAGGTGAAATGAAGGGCAAAAAAGAAAACAATTTCGACCATTTTTCGACTTGTGCGTGTCATCCTTACGCAGGGCCTACGAGTGAGTTGGGCCACCACTTAGCCGCGGGCTAAACCCGGTTCAACGGTTTCCCATGGTTCAATGGTTTTGAACCATGGAAACCGTTGCCCGGTCCAAAAAGACCCATTACCCGGAAATACCTATCGTTAGAACCAGCCATCTTGGATGTAATAGACGAGGATGATGTCCTCTTCCGGTGTCAATGGCAAAGACATTGAGACTTAGAGACCTTCAGAACCGATCTTATTAATTTCCCCTTGAGCTAACATTTTAATTAATTAAAAACGTTTAGTTAAATTACAAATCAACTAATTTAACAACTCAAGCAATTCAACTACTTTCTAGATGATTTTCTAATGGCGTGTTAGAAATCATTAAATACGTTATAACTGTGGCGTCCAGCTTATACACGATATGAGTGAAAACCTAGTTAAACTATTCAAATAACGAAATAAATACAAACCGAGAGTTTATAAAACAAGATACTTCCAAAATCTAACCACGATAAATTTAGTTCATGCTGAAAATATAAAGAACAAAAGATAATTGTTCACAAATCATAATGACAGCGCTTAATAAAAGATAAACGGATTCACCGTTGCTTTCTTCAAAACCCCGGTGGCGTCCCACGAGTTCTTGAATTGGCT
>QAOC01026735.1:139941-433638 GCA_003255005.1 Begonia fuchsioides | reverse complement strand
AAAAAAAATTCTAAAATCAAGTAAAATTCAACATAAACTCTAATAAAATCTGATGTAAATTCTAAAATTAGTATAAATCTGCTCAATTATTTAAAATTTGATCTAAATATAATAAAAAATATATTTTATTATTATATTTTAATTTTTTTAGATATCAAATAAAACTGAGTTAAAACCAGAATAGAACCAAAATCGTTGGTTCCGGTTCCAGTTTCAAAAATCTAGAATTGTTGGTTCCGATTCTAGTTTATTTCAAGATAAAACTGGGTCAGACCAAACCGTACTCACCCCTAATCTATTGTTTGAAGGCAAAATTAATCCAAGAAGCGATAAACAAGCAAAGCATTTTTGAAAAAAAAACTTGGAAATGAGCATTTTCATATGTAAAATTCTTCCTCGATCAAGTGCAATGTACTCTTAGAAGTCTCAAAGCATGAAAATTGTGAACGTGCGTATCAAAATTATGCTAACGTGAAAAGAAAGATCAGTATTGTGCAATGCAGGATCGACTACAATTTTAACGTAGTTTTGACTCGTTGTGTAAGATATCATACTAAATGGGATGAGACTCAGCTCTTTCTTACTCTATTTATATATTAGCTATCAAAATACATCATTATATAGTTGCCATATTTGACAAAGTAGTGAAGCCTAATTTGTGAAAGTTCATATAAAATCTATAGTGCTTGAAAGTGGCAAATGAGAGGCTTATTTTAGTAAATGGTAGGTTTAGTCCCTCTTTCCTCCGCTCGAATCGAATACTCTTCTTTTTCGTACCTTTCACTACACGAAACAATACACGGACTTGCAAGAATTACATTATACCTACTTCAAAGTGTTTTGATCTTTAACCAGATAATATAATATTGTCTGTTTTGTATAAATACGTACAACTTTATTCATAAAGCTTATTCGAAAAGAGTTTGTAGTCAAATTAGACATCAAGCATAACCGATGAACTATTTTCCTCTAAATATTTCGGACAACGCCCGATTGCGTAGCTTTACCTGCTCTCTGAGCTCTTGCCCTCGCACGAGCTTTTGTCACATTCAGCTTATTCCGGGTCGATTCCCCTTTTTAACGTACATATAGTTTTAAAGTTATCTATAATATTGCTTGTCTAGAGCAAAAGAGTTACATAATGTGACTCCTCGTACTAACGAAGGATTTTTAGACTCGATATGCCTTGTGAGTAAAGCTCAATCGAGAAGTTGTGCATTTCTCGACTTAAAATGAACATTGTTTTTACTTCTAAATAATTCATATCTCTGATCCTCCTGGCCGAACGAGAAGTTATAAAAAATGCTATGCGACGATTTCGGCCGGCGCTTTTCTTCGAGTTCATCTAACCCTAGCCGATCATTGTGTTTGTGTATTAATAAAATGAAAGCCTGAAATAAGGGTAAAAAGAGAGATGTAATCTTTGCCTGGGCTCGGCGAAAGTTAAGATAAACTGAAATTATTGAGTTATAAAAGAGAATTAATTGGTGAACATTGATTAGAGGTTGCTTTCTTTTGACATTGCTAAACCTAAATTGATTTTAAAAACACAGAAGCAGCTGCTGGGTTACCTGATAACCCGGAATTCAATGCATTATAGCGAAACTAAGAAAATGGGGTTCGATCTTTAATCATTTCAGGCCAAACAATCATGCAGGAGAAATTCATACGAAGAAAAATGGAAGATATTCATGGGGGAGACGTACACATAGCCAAAGTTGTACTGTGTTTTTTGTCTTTGATCGTGACAGAGAGACCGAACATGACAGGGAACATCGAAAAACAGCTGTTGAACAAAGACACGACACTTGAAATGAGATCTACCATGGACTATGTCCGCTGGAATTTGCATTTATTTTGCCTTCCCTACCATAACCAGCTCCTAATAATCAAACCTTAATTTTAAGTGACTGTGACATGGATATGGTCCACGTAGAACATCATCTACGATTAAGAACGTACACGATAGTTGAATTATCGCCGATAAAAGAAAGACCATGTAACGTATAACATTCGGTGTTATTATATATCTTAGCTTCGTATCACATTCGATAGACGCAACTAAGGGTACGAAATCGTTCAAATCATCATCGTATTGCATAAATTCGAGTGATCGATACTAGTCACCAATGTAAAATATATTTCTTACCTTCTATTTTCATAAATCATGTATCGGAATATCTTAAATTGTTCGATAATTGTCGGACTAAATTGTATCATCGACAAGATTAAACACTAGGGTTTTCGAAGAGAGGTACCTTTGAAATTACCCTTCTAACTAAAATCAAATTGGTACCCTAAGCTTTTATCATATAGTATAGAAATGACAGAAGGGTCAAACTGTAATTTCTCAAATGCAATAATCTTAGTATAATCTATATATTTGGCGTCACCTCATGAAACCTGACCATATGCTTCGTTTCTTCTTATTCTTCCTTCTGTGACGGACATGGAAGATCCTGCCCAGCACCACTCAAACAGCCAGAGCCATGGCTCGGACAGGAACGAACCGATTAGGTCAAGATGGAACCCGAAACCCGAGCAAATTCTTATTCTCGAGTCCATCTTCAACAGTGGAATGTCTAATCCACCGAAAGAAGAAACCGTGAAGATCAGAAGGTTGCTCGAGAGATTCGGGTCCGTCGGCGATGCAAACGTCTTCTACTGGTTTCAGAACCGGCGGTCCAGGTCTCGCCGGAGACAGAGGCAGATTCAAGCGAGTCTCGAGCAGAGAAATCAGGGTTTCGAAAGTGGGGGTGTGATTCAGAACCAAACTTGTGCTTCTTCTGCTGTGGAGTTTGGATCTTCTTCATCGTCGTTTTTCGAAGGTTCTTCGTCTTCTTCTTCTTCTTCTTATGGAGCTAGAAGAGATGATGGGTTTTCGAACAGTTTCCTTCCAGTTTCTTCTCAGATGGGATTCTCCGAATTTGAGCAAAGCTTTTCTGTAGCGCCTGGTTTTTGCCATTCTTCAAGAACTGAAAATTTTCATTTCCAGCAAGGTATGGATTTTATTAACTTTTCTCTCCTTTGATTCAATTTAATGCTTCTTCCTGACAAACACTTGTACTTGCATTTAGAATCTGAATCTGTTTACCCTTCAATACGTGCATGTCTCTCAGCTCTCTCTCTCTCTCTCTCTCTCTCTCTCTCTTTCTCTCTCTCTACAACAAAAAAGTGCAGAATTTGCTTTGTTTTCCTCACTTCTTCAGAATCTCCACTTGGTTTGATGAGTATCAGTTAAAAGTCCAATTGCTGCAATGACAGTAAAATCTTTCTACTGCAATACTTAGATGGGTCAGATTTAGTGTAAGAATATGAATATCTAATTAGAGTATTTTATTCTCTTGCTCCCACATCTTTCCAGTCTTCTTTGAACGTTTAAATCCTTCTAACTTTTGTATTTTTAAAACAACCCATTTTCGATCGTTTAAGTCAGAGTTCAGTGTCTTAGATTGTCTCGCGAAACGTCAAAATTCCACATCAAAATTATGAATTTTGTCCCAAATTCTAAGGTGTTATCGAAGTAGCTAGTAATAGATCGAGATTGAATGTTACCAAATTCTAAGGTGTTATCGAAGTAGCTAGTAATAGATCGAGATTGAATGTTACCATAGAGCAAATCATGGATATTTTGATGCTCGTGCTGCAAAACTCATTTCACACCCGCTAGGGTTTCTACATAAAACCTTAAAATCTTCAAACTTTTTCATTGGAAAACTATAAAGATAGTTGATTAATTTCAATCCAACTCATCAAACTAATGGATTTTTTGTCTACTTTTCTAGGGTTGATAATGGTTTTCATTAATGGAGTTGCAACAGAAGTTCCAAACGGATCGTTTCATGTGAAATCGATGTTCGGAGAGGATGCAATTTTGGTTCATTCTTCGGGACTCATACTTCCGGTCAACGACTTCGGATTTTTAGAGGACACTTTGCAAAATGGTGAAAGCTATTTTTTGGTAATTAACTTCCCCTTGTCGTGCTTAGTTGCATATAAATACTAATCTAAATAATTAAAATTTTAAATTAACATGAGTTAGAGAACACTCGATTTTACTAACCTAGTTAGACTTTGGAGTAATTAAAAATTTAGAAGTTCAAATAAATTTGTTTCTAACAAATCGAACATCGATTGTTTAACTTAGCAATTCGAACATTGCCGTTAATCTTTTACAAATGAAAGATAAAAGTTCAAAATTCGAAGGTTCGATATTCGAATATTAATGGGTAATTTCTAATTTCAAGATCGGATTAAAACGGATTCGGATTAAAAGATTCAATAATAACCTAAATATAACTTTTCGGGTGTATTATTTTCAAACATTTCATGCTCTTTTTCACAGAAAACATGAAGCAGCTTCGCAAGATTTCTGTCTAAACTACAATTGTTTCAAGTCTTTTTGAAAGAGTTTTCATCATTATCCCTACTGCTCTTCAGGTTGTTGCCTGAGCTGTCTTTTTCATCTTCTTTTTAACCCTTTTTTCAATCTTTCTTGAGCACTTTCACTTTCGATAATCTGATAGTTTAATTCTTCAGAAAAACTTTAGGGTTGGAAACTCTCTCTCTTTCTCGAACATGAGTGAATTGAGGGAACGAGTTCTTATATATTACTTTTCCCAGGTTTCGAGAGAAGCATAAGGAGCTCAAGCACCTGCACATAAAGCTTGCAGTCTGTGCTTTCGATTAAGCTTGCTTTATGTTCCTGAAAACCAGATCTGAATCCCCTTTTTATGTTTTAATTTATAGTTTGGAGAATTCGATAGATTGATCATGTTTGTATGATCATTGTGTCTGCTGTTATTTTAATTCTCATAAGAATTTGCTCTAAAATTTGCATACTTGTCTTCGGTTCGAGTTTTGGCCTTCCCCTACCGTCTCGTCTAGGTTAAATTTCGTACGATTTTATCGTTGAGTTATGTCTCAAAATGAATTATTCTAGGTTACGAAGAAAAATCTCGAAGAAATTGAAACTTAGAAAGCTGAATTTCTAGAGGGGAGAAACAACAAAATATGAAATAGAGAACAATTTGTAGACTCTTATCATCTTTTGATTACATTAAGCCACTGTATATCATACAAAAGAGAGCTTAATTATNTAACGACGAAATAATAAGGGTTAGAACTTAAAGTGATCCAAAATAAAATCGTTCATTTATTAAATCGATCTTCGAATTTGCAAAGGAAGTCCTTTGAGTTCGATTAAAGAAAAGAATTAAGTTTGTACATTTTTGTAAAGATCGATATACTAATGCATGCGACGTTACACCTCTAATTTCATCGTTTTTCTCGGAAACCCAAAGAGTAAGATTTAGATTGGATCTGATCGAGTAGGATTGGGCAACGATATTCGGTCGGCAAAGTCGAGTTTCGATCTGACGTTCGGATCGTTTATCAGATCAAAACGTTTTCGGATCCAAAGGCGATCCGATCCAATCCGAACGTCGGATTGCCGTTTATAATCGAACTCCAAATCGAAAATCTAAAATACTCTTCTGAAATCCGAACGATCAACTCTGAATTCCGTGATGAACCCTGACGATCGACTCTGAACTCAGCGACGAGATTCGGAAAAATAAGATGTATATTGGATCGCTCTCTCAAAAATGCTCTCGGGTAAACAGAGGATCTGATCCGATAAATTTGCTGGGATTCGGATCGGATCAGATTCAGATTGAGTTTTGGAGCCGATCGGATCGGATCGGATCAGATTCAGATTGAGTTTTGGAGCCGATCCGATCGGATCCAAAACTCCAATCCGACGCCAAACCCTATTCGTATGCATAGAGTCGAAAATGAGCCGTGTAGAGCCTAAAAACCGGTTTCTAGACAAGCTTCAGCGATTTGTCCTAACAAGTTTATTCGAAAAAAGTAAAACTATGAAAATTGTTGGGTGATATTCATATTTTTTTCTCTTTTATTTTTTTTTAATTACATTAAAAAATCTGCCATTATCAAATAATTCTCATAATTAAAACTTTTTTCTCGATCATTTTGCAACTTCGAATGAAAATATTAGAAGAACTCGTCTTGAAATTTTTATAATGTTTTAACGAGATGAATATTTCTAATGAATTATTAATTTTTTGTTATTGAAAAATAATTATAAATAGCACAATGTTGAATCTTCGAATATTTGCTTATAATATTGTAAATATATGGTAAATTTAAAATCATTTTAATAGTATTTTCCAAAAAAATAAGAAAAATCGATAAATATTAAAAAAATAGAAATTATTGAGTCTTGTACCCAAAAAGCAAAATTCATCGCCTCCAGGGCCACCACACCCCGGCTCGACGGTTTGTGAGGATGTTAAATCACAGTAATTCAACGGCCTAAAGATAAGAGA
This sequence comes from Begonia fuchsioides, assembly GCA_003255005.1. Taxonomy (NCBI): domain Eukaryota; kingdom Viridiplantae; phylum Streptophyta; class Magnoliopsida; order Cucurbitales; family Begoniaceae; genus Begonia; species Begonia fuchsioides. The sequence goes on along the minus strand of QAOC01026735.1, from coordinate 427,288 downwards.
CCTTTACTTGATATCCCAAGTAGCAACCCTAACATTGGGGGTAACCACTCCCACACTAGGACAGCGCAGACGTCGAACCTAAGCTCTTGCATCAAATCTATCATTTCTGAGTCAATTGAGCTATGCATGTGTGGGCTATAAATTATTGAGTCTTTTTTTACCACATGCAATGGATGGCCTCACTAAGATGCGAATAGTAATTTCTAATAATGACTATGATTTAGAATAATATATTTTATGTTTATTCATAAACGAAAAATAGTTGATCAACAAGTCTAACCTTTTATAGCATTGAATAAGTAAAATTATACCTAATATTGATTTTTTTTTAATTTGAACAATTACAACATCATTAGTAGAAAGTATTATCGAAAATAATATTAAAAAATTCTATCTCTGATTATATATTTTCTTAAATGTCAATAATATATTTATAAATAATTTTGTCCCGAATTGGATATTTATAAATGCAAAAAATTAATGTACAATTTAATTATCGAAAGTTATTAATGAGAAGTTGCAACGATATAACTTCAAACATTTGGCAAACATAAGACATTTGAAAAAGAAAATATAATTAATTTATTTTTCATATTATTATGTATTTTAATTATCATCCCTTCATAATGTGATTTTAACTACTCATCTAAAATATTTAATAATATATTTTATTATAAAATTTATATAACTTGCAATTGAACATAGATAATTAGTGCTCATAAAAACACAACTAAAAGACCATATAGTTCTTATTGAGATATCAGTTAAATGTCTCATATTTCTGGACCGCTGAGTCACCGTGATTTAACCCTCTCACAAACTGTCAGACCGGGGTGTAAGGGCCCTGAGAGCGAGAGATTTCGCATTTTAGGTACAAAAGACCATATACGTTGGAAAAAGCAATAGTCCATGTGCTATTAAGAATTATCTATATGACATTTTAAAGTGTTTCAGTTCGTTTAGGTGACATGTTTCATAAAGATTTCGAACATAGATTATCATATGATATTGTTAACATTTAATATAATATATGCATCGTGTTCTTGTTTCTATTATACATTTCGTTTTGAAATGATTTCAAACATTTAACATTTTGTTTCTTTTACTCCAACCCAATTGTCTTAAAATCGAACATTAAAAAACCGCGAATTTGAAACCGAAATCGTGAATTAGAAAGTTTTAAAATTGAGTAAAACATAATCTAAACTCTAATAAAATCTGATATAAATCTTAAAATTAGTTATAAATCCGACTTAAATATAATAAAATATATTTTAATTTTTTAAATATAAAATAAAATCGAGTTAAAATAAAAAAAAACTAGATTCGTTAACTTTAGTACATATTCTAAAAATCTAAAATTGTAAATTTAATTATAATTTTGTCTTTTTTTTGTTTAGGTTCGTTCAATTACAAAGAAAGGAACGCAACTTTGGTTGTTTTTGCTTCTCGTCTGACAAATTACCCTCGAAATTGCTCAGAATTACACAAACCATTGTCTCTCACTCTCTCTCTGACACTGTCTACGGAGAGAACTAGTCTTCTCATTTTTCTATAAAAGATCCAATTTTGAAAAATAAACATATTTTCAAGATGAAGAAGCTCCAACTCCAAGAAAATCGATGAAGGGCACAGATTTCTCCGCCAACAACGAAACATTAGCTGTGGTTCCGGCTCCGACGCCGGCGCCGGTGGAGATTTCCGAGTTTGAATCCGAGTTATCTGGTTTAGCTGAATCCAATTTTGAAAAATAAACATATTTTCAAGCTGAAGAAGCTCCAACTCCAAGAAAATCGATGAAGGGCACAGATTTCTCCGCCAACAACGAAACATTAGCTGTGGTTCCGGCTCCGACGCCGGCGCCGGTGGAGATTTCCGAGTTTGAATCCGAGTTATCTGGTTTAGCTGAATCCAATTTTGAAAAATAAACATATTTTCAAGCTGAAGAAGCTCCAACTCCAAGAAAATCGATGAAGGGCACAGATTTCTCCGCCAACAACGAAACATTAGCTGTGGTTCCGGCTCCGACGCCGGCGCCGGTGGAGATTTCCGAGTTTGAATCCGAGTTATCTGGTTTAGCTGAATCCAATTTTGAAAAATAAACATATTTTCAAGCTGAAGAAGCTCCAACTCCAAGAAAATCGATGAAGGGCACAGATTTCTCCGCCAACAACGAAACATTAGCTGTGGTTCCGGCTCCGACGCCGGCGCCGGTGGAGATTTCCGAGTTTGAATCCGAGTTATCTGGTTTAGCTGAATCCAATTTTGAAAAATAAACATATTTTCAAGCTGAAGAAGCTCCAACTCCAAGAAAATCGATGAAGGGCACAGATTTCTCCGCCAACAACGAAACATTAGCTGTGGTTCCGGCTCCGACGCCGGCGCCGGTGGAGATTTCCGAGTTTGAATCCGAGTTATCTGGTTTAGCTGAATCCAATTTTGAAAAATAAACATATTTTCAAGCTGAAGAAGCTCCAACTCCAAGAAAATCGATGAAGGGCACAGATTTCTCCGCCAACAACGAAACATTAGCTGTGGTTCCGGCTCCGACGCCGGCGCCGGTGGAGATTTCCGAGTTTGAATCCGAGTTATCTGGTTTAGCTGAATCCATCGTCATACCCTTTCTCACTCCATTTCCCAGTACTGTAAACTCTCTCTCTGCAGATCATTCTCCATTAAAACTCAAATATCTTAAGCAAGTTAACGATATTTCGAGTTTAGAACCAGACTTTTGCCGGTTTAGTTTTTTCATTAAAAAAAATAAGTATGAATTTACCCATCGGAGGAAAGGGAGGAAAAAGCAAGGTGGAATGAGCTGCAATGGAAGAAGATGACTGGCCATCAATGGAGCCTGAAACTCTCTGCAAATTCAAGCCGAAAACTCTGGGAAGAATCAGAGAAGGAGAAGAAGAAGAAGAAGAAGACGGGTTTCTTCTTCTGCAAAAACTGGGCTCTTGTCTGTGTTTTCTGGCCATTAAAACATGCCAATGATTCTTGACTGCATTATCAGTTCTTCCTGGGAAAATCCTCGCAATAATTGCCCATTTGTTTCCGTACAGTTTATGAGCAGCTAATAGTCTTTCTTCTTCTTCTTCTGTAAATACCCTCCTGTTTATCCTTGGATCTAGCTGATTAAACCATCTCAGCCTGCAACTTTTCCCTTAAATTCACCAAAAAAAAACAAAAGAAATTAATATAATAAAAATATGACGAAAATTAATAAAAATAATGAAATTAATCTCACCTGATCTGCCTTCAAGATGTTCAGAAATCAAGTTCCAGTGCTGGGGGCCATATTTGGCAACAAGCTCTTTAAGTTGAGCATCTTCTGAAGGTCTCCAATGGCCTCTAGCGCAGATCTTAGATCGCCCATTTTTACCTTCTTCGCCTTCACCCCAGGTTTTCATGAACGTTGGGTCGGAGTTACTTCCATTTCGGCTCTCTCTGGTTCCTGTGTTCCGCCATCGTTGAAGGCCCCAAGCTTTCTGGCTCTGCGCTAGAGTTGGCCTCAGATGCTCAAACCCCGGTTCAGGATCTCCTGATTTGATATTCGGGAAAGGGTTTGAAGGATGACAAGGAGAAGAACTGGGAGAATAGCCATTGCCTTTACAGCTCGAGGTCTGTGAACTCATCTTTGAAAGCAAAAACAATGGCGGATGAACAGAAAAGAAGACCAAAGACGGGCGGAGAGAGAAAGAAAGCAAATTCAAAACCCCGAATGGGTATATTCCTTAAAATATGAAGCTAAAAATTGGAATTTTTCGTTCGTGATTCTACTGAGAACCAAAAGAGAGATGATCTAAATACAGTTTCTATTCTCTCTCATCTCTCGCTCTCCCTCTCTACACAGACAATCCAAGCAATGAAATCGAGCGAATCAGAGTACATATCTGGAGTCGGACCCCATCTCTCTCTACAATCCACCATTATCGTTTCACGATTGTGACTGTCATAAGAGTGGACTCTCTCTCTCCTCTACTTTCTCTCTCTACATCCCCCGATGCTTTCTGTCCAACACGAACAAGCAGATCGAGAACCGCTCGTGTGGGTAAAAAAAAAAGTAAACAAAAAGCTAGAGAGAGAGAGAGGACGGTGCTTGGCATTTGGCAATGGAGGAGAGAGAGACTCCGTTAAAACCTTTCATGCAGCTTTCTCGCACTTTCTCTGGCTCTTTCAAACCCGACTCCCATTTTCAACCCCCGTTTTCTCAGCTCCAACCTCATTTCTCGAGATCACCATGCAGACGTGCGCTGCTCAACAATGGCAGAAGAGAGAGAAAGAGAGAAGAGGAACAGGAAGCGTTACGCATAAGACGAGAGAGGTATGGCTTCGGTTTCAACAACTAAAACTCAGCTTTAACGTCTTCTTCTCTCTAAAGATCAAACCTTTCTTTATTCTGCTCAAGGCGAAATCCCTCGCCCGGACCGTGAGGGATAAGTTATGGGAGGTCTTTTTGTTGATGACCGGGAGTTAGGGGTAACAACTCTTGCTAGGACAGTGTAAGATTCAAACCTCGATACTTGTCGCTAGATCTACCTAGTGAACGCCCACGGGCTTGCTCTTCTTGGCTGGTCATGCGGTTCGGGTTTTGTTTGTTTCTCGGGAGAAACTGTTTCCCCAGCTTTTTTCCTCTTTGTTTCCTTATTTTCTTAAAGCAGCAGCCATGTTTTTGTCGGTTACTCGTGCGGGAGCAACTGAGACGTACACGTGTATGGCTGTGGTTCAGGTGGGCCCCTTGTTCAGCGGAGTTTCTTAAAGGTCAGTCTTAGATTTTCCACGTGGACCCTAAACAACATGGTGATATATAATTAATAAATGTCAATATTTTTATTTTATTTTTTACAATATTTAGGATAAAAGTTTTAAAAAAATCCTATTTTTTTCATAAATTGGAAACATAAATACTTTGTTTCGTTTTATAAGTGCACGTTAGACCTGACGAACCGTCGCAGGATTGTGAACCGTCTGCATAAATTTATATTTTTAACTTAATATTTATATTATCTAAATTATTTTTATACTCAAAAAGGTAAAATCTCTTTCTTCCCTGGCCTCTACACCCCGCTCGACAGTTTGTGAGAGAGTTAAATCACGGTGACTCTGTGGCCTAGACATAAGAAGCATTTACCTGATATCCTAAGGAGCTACCTCGACATTGTGGGTAACAACTCTCATACTAGGACAACGCAGACGTCGAACCTAGACTCCTGTACCTAATTTACTATTTCTGAGCCAAATGAACTATGTCTGTGCAGACAAATATTAAATCATCTTACTTTCTACTTAGGAGTACTTCGATCTTTGTAAGATTTTTTTTACTTATTTTAAAATTTAGAATTTAATTTTAAAGTAAAGGATTTTTTTTTAAAATAATTTACCTTATTATTTATAATTAGAAATAAAATGTACAATAAAATTAAAATAACTCTGGTTGAAAGTAAATTATTAAAAATACCGAACTTCAATAAAACAATTATAAGACCCGTAGAATCTCCCACAATGTAATCCATAGCATCGAGAGGAGGCGCTAGGGTTTAACTGGTGGTTCAACGTCCGCCATTGAAATGGTCGGAGCTTCAAGGTTCTTCTTCCTACTTTCTGCACCTTTTCCCCTTCCTCTAATCCACCATCGCTCCCATTCACTTCTTCAGATTACTCATCGTCATAGCCACAACCTCCGCAAACTCCTTCCGCAGCATTTAACCGCTGTTTCACTATCTTCCTCTGCTAATTTCAATCATCATCACTGTCTCTGCATCTCTTCTTCCTCCTCATCACCTGCCCCAATTGGTGCCTCCCAACAGTTCCACAGTCAGGCCTCTCTTAGCGATGACCTTGGTATTGAAGGCTCTGTCTTCGACAATCGCTCGCCTACTTCGTCTTCGCTTCCGTGGCCTGAATGGTCGACTTTCATTGAGAATCTTTCCGCCTCTGGCTACTTTCATCGAGCCCCAAATGGCAGCGTTGAGGATGAGTTTCTGGCCAGCGAATTGCAAAACGAGTTCGTGCATTCCGCATATGCTTGCTTGGCGTTTGCTCGGGAGCGGCCAAATTTACTGAGGTTTGTTTTTGTAGTCTTTGCCTCTGTTTTCGGCTTTTGTTTAACGAGAGTTGGCTTTGTTGACGGGACTCTGTGTCAGTGACAAATTTGTTTATTGGATGCAGGTTGCTTCGTAAGAGAGATATTGAGGTCTTGGTTGAAAGCGGGAAGCCATGGCTGTTTAAAAATGCTGATAGCTCAGTGATGAAGATGCAATTGTTCATAAACAGCGGAGGATCTAATGTGAGTGTTTAAAGTATTAACGCAGTTCGTATTTTCTCGTAGACTGTTGGATAGTTAATCATAGGTGAGAGACGAGTCAATCACAAGTAAAAATGTAACCAGAAAAAAATTATGAAAAGGAAATATGTGAAATTTACCAGTACCTCAATATCCATTTCCTAAATGAATGTCGAATGATGTTTATTTTTTATCTATTAAAAAAAAACTCTGCTAAGCTTCTGAAACTTGGCTGTGTTCAAGTTTCATGCTTTTGAAAATTAGCTGAGCGATAGTTTGTTTACAGTGATATTATAGTAGCTCAATTTTAGTTTTACTGCCACTTCGATTAGTAGAACAGACAGAAAATTTTGCTTGACTTTTATTTTACATACACAAACAATTGCATTGGACTGGGAATCTATAGGGAAGTTTGCCAATTTTTTCTTCGTACAAAACACTTGACCAAGAAGGTGTAAAAACAAAAGAGATGTTTGTGTATCTCTGTATAAAATCTTAATCATTCTTGGTATGCATAAAACAAAAAAAAAATGGTATGAATGTCTGAATACATCTATCGTTTCTTTGTTTGTAGGAACAATACCTTTTTTCAAAATGAAAAACTGGATAGTCACATTTTTTTAATGCAACTAGGAAATTATGGTATGGGGAGACTGTGCACGGATGTTCTATTTCTTACTAATGTCTAAATGCGTGTATGAGCCGGTGAGATCGGATCAGAGGCATTTTAAGTCCTTATGTTTTCAGTTGGCTTTTGTGTGATTTTTTTCATCACATAATTAGTTTTGTTGTGAAAACAACATTGACCAATCATAAATACATTTTTATTGTTCTTTTAGTCAGTAATTATGTTTTAAAAGTAATAAATGTTTAATAATTTATTCCAATTTTCTTCTTAGTTTACTTCGTTTGGTCGTCATTTCCTCTAGGTGGTACAATTTCTGCAGCTAAATATGATAGTTATTTAATAGACTGCCTCTTCCATCTGTAGGATTTAGATGGCGACAAAGCGCAGACAATTGATCTAATGAGATATATATTGAGTTATGTTAGTGGTACCAATAAATCTTTTGAGAACAACCTGTACAAGGGGGATATTGTCGAATCATCTGCTCGGAAGCTATTGTTTGAACTTTCAAAGCTAGGTTTTAGTGCTTCCGATCCGAATTCAATAGGGTCAGCGAATCAACTCTCTTACAGACACGGACAAGCTGCAAATCCTCATGGGCAAAAAGTGGAAATGAAAAGAGGTGATTGGATTTGCACCAGGTAAGCTTTTTTATGTACTTGTGTTTTTTTAATATAAGGAGTTGTTTATTTCTCCAATAGAAACCAAGTTTCTGAATAATGTCCCCATTATACCTTTTAAATTATGCTAGCATTTTCAATCAATTTCTTTTACTTAATCTTTTGTTTCAAATATTTTTGTGAGCAGGTGTAGTTTTATGAATTTTGCTAGAAATGTTAAGTGCCTTGAATGCGAGGAGGCACGACCAAAGAGGCAGTTAACTGGAGGGGAGTGGGAGTGTCCTCAGTGAGAATTACTTTTCTCTTCTTTATTTTAGCCAAGTTATAAGCTCTTTTTTGGTCACATTAACACAACTTCAAAACTTGTTCGTATTAACTTTGCTAGATGTGATTTTTACAACTACGGAAGGAACATGGTATGCTTAAGATGTGACTGCAAAAGGCCAGGGGAAATTTCAGTTGATCGCAACAAAACCATTTCTGGAATTGGATATGGAGGAAATGGAACTAATGCTACTGTTGATGAGAGATTGGCTGCTAATGAAGAGAAGGCCCAAAGGTGGTTTAGCAAAATTTCCCAGATGGATAGTTCTTCTGACATGAATAAAGCCATGGCAGACGAGGATTTTCCCGAAATAATGCCGTTAAGGAAAGGAGTTAATAGATTCGTTGTAAGCACGAAGAAAACACCTCTAGAGAAGAGGTCAGCTAACCCCGAGCATCAACAGAACTTTGATAACAGTGGCTTTTCGGATAGTAAGAATGATCAACCTAATGGCACTAGTAATTCGCTTGACACCACAATAAGTGAAAAATTAGATGAAATCCTCGGTAAGGCTCGATCTTTACCGAATATTGGAAGGAACAGCTCAAATTCAGTGTCCCGGGAACAGTCTAAAGGACCAAATTCCAACTATGTCCCGTTTGTGCCATTAGCTCCCGATATGTTTGCAAAGAAACCGAATAGCTCAACTGCAGAGATCGAGCTGTCAGCAAAGGACCATCCTCGGGATGACAAATCTAATGAAAATGGAAGCTCTTCGCCTCTGGAGAGTATCGAAAAAGCAACAGAAGAAGATGAAAAATCAGAGAGATGGTTCAAAAGAGTTGCAGAGTTGCATAATGAAACAGATCTCGGTAATGCAATTTCAGACGATGACTTCCCGGAGGTAATGCCGATGCTAAAGGGAGAGAACAGATTCGTGGTTAGCAAAAAGAAAGATCGCTCGTTAACTTCCCCGGCGTATAAGAGAAGAGCAGCCATGGAGCAAGCCGGAAATACAAGTACCTTTGTTCCATTTGTTCCCTTTCCGCCTGACTACTTCGCAAAGAAGGATAAACCTTCTCAAGAAATTTCGACTTCTAATGAACCGGAGAAGACCGAAGATCGAGCAATCGGTACACACACGAACTCGAGGCAGAACGAATTAGATCAGACTTTGTTTAATCCTCAGTCTAGGAGAGAGGATGGTTCGATAAATAAAGTTTGCCCGGAAGAGAACCAGAGATCAAGTTTTTCGGGCATCAAATCGCCGGAAATTAGAGAGCAATGGAGTGGCAAAAGCTTGGAGGGATCGGCCGTGAAGGATCCGGACCCACTTGACATGTCGGAGGAAGCAAAAGCCGAGAGGTGGTTCCGACGAGTTGCTCAGATTAAAGACATCTCGGAGCTGAGTCAGATTCCGGACGAGGATTTCCCGTCGATAATGCCAATGCGTAAAGGGGTGAATAGATTTGTGGTGAGTAAGAGAAAAACTCCGCTAGAGAGAAGGCTGACTTCGCCCCAGTATCGGAGGAACCTTCCGGTCGTGAGCTCTGATCCGTTCAAAGGGGAAGAGGAAGGAAGCTAAAATACGATAAAGGATTTTAAGCTTTCATCTGCAAACGTTCCGAAAAAACTGCAATGACGATGTAAAAGTATGAACATTGCATTGGGGATTGCGTATGATAGGCATACGAGAGTCGTCAATTCGGTTACAAATTAAAAATGTAATTTTTTATAAGGTTGGACACGGGTTGGGTTTGGCCGGTTTTGGTCCATTTTCAAACCGGACAATGCAGTTACCTTTTATAAGGATCCGTGGCAGTTCAGATTTATATTTAATTAAAAATATTTATTTTTAAATGATTTTATTGGATCAAAATTTAAAAGTTTGTATATTTTTATTATATTATGGTCGTATTTTTGGATTAAGGGCCGTATTTTCAGATTTGGGCTGATTTTTAACAAGTTTTGGCTGGCTTTGCACCGGATTTGACTCTGTTAGAATTTTGACCAGAGGCTAGGTCGGTTTTACAGTTTTTTGCTCTTAAAACCGTGAACCGATCCGGTAACCGTGGGTAAAAACACATTAGAACCGTGACCCATAATTTTTAAAACCAAAAATTATAATAGAATAAATAGGGGGAAAAATCAAAAGTGAAGGGCGAATACGGATCGGTCTACAAAAATTTAACGACACGTTGTTCGTTTATAACGTTATAAACTTCAATGTATCAGTTGATCGTGTCATTTGAAACATATGTATTTTGGGTGGCTAAGGATGTTGTGCCTTTGCCCAAAAACAAGCATAACTATAGAAATAATTACTTTAAAAAATAAATACGTTTATAAATTTAAGGGTTAAAATCTAGAAAAAAATGAGAGTATTTATCTTTTTTGGGTAGATTTTTAACCCTAAATTTAATCGTTAATTCCACCAAAATAATCTATTTAAAATATAAATCCAATTTCTTACCTTCTCACCACCGAAAATGGCGGTATCGTCACCTGTGTCGTCTCCTCTCACAGTGCTTCCTCGTCCTCTTCTTTACCGTCGTCCACAACGACTATTTCTCACTAGTTTCAGAGCTTCTACTTTATCTGCTTATGGTGTTTTTTGTCCAAAGCTCCATCATTTTGTCTCCGGTAAAGCTTCCTCCGCTTATGCTGCCAGTGAAGACTACGGCGCCGTAAACATTGCCGAGGACGTCACCCAGGTTCTCTAGTGAACCTACTCTTCGTGTTTTAGTGTCTTCCTTTTGGCGGCGAAAATATCTTTTATTTCGCTATTTCAACTGAATAGCTCTAGTGGAAGAGAATTTTTAATCCTGTTGAAGTTCTCGTGAAGGGAAACTTCATTTGGCAGGGGTATTTCTCAAGTTAAATCATATACGAAGCTGTTTGTTTATTTTGTGCTGGTCACAATAAAAGAAAATCAGCTCTGTTAATTGTAGTCTTTTTATCAATTACAATGATAAACACCTTGCCGTTTCAATTGCGTTTTCATTTCAAATCAAATTGATAGGTCCTCACCCTTTTCTGGTCCAAGAACCAATGTAAGGAACATCAATTTATAGGCTGGGGAATGATTGTGAAAAAAACGCGCACAAAGATTTATTGAAAACTATGTTAGGCTATCAACTTCTGTTCCTCATAAATAACATGGTGGTTCAGCGGGTTTTTCCTGTTTGGCTTTTCATAGAAAACTGTAATGATTTTGGATGGTTGTGTCGGGATATTAGTTGATCGGGAACACACCAATGGTATACCTCAACAAAGTAACTGAAGGCTGCGTGGCAAATGTGGCTGCAAAACTTGAATCAATGGAACCTTGCCGGAGTGTCAAGGATAGGTATTCTTCTCTTTAGTTGCTCTCAATGTCTTTAGCATTCGATAAATTATTTACACCTTGCTCATGAACCTCCTTCTGGTATGAATATTGCGATATGAGAGTGTTATTCGTTAGACTTGTATTGCTGGATGTTATATCATTGACGCTAGCATATAAATTGTTTCTAAAGAAGCCATATTTCGTCTTCGATTTTTTAGAACAAATTGCATACAACGCATTAAAACTTGTTAGTAGTTTTTTTATTTTGAAATTGCTACGAAATTGATTCTGATTATAATAGAGAGTAGTGACGCTGCACCAATCAAATTCCGAACCTGGCGAAATAGAAATTAGTTATCATTTTTTCACGATTAAGAATTCATCCTGATTGTCTTATAAAGAAAAGTTATATTTCCTTTATCTCAGAAATGAACAATGAATGGGTAGCGCTTTATTATCTAACTGACTTTGGAAATAAAACTTTTTTGTTTTTCCTTTTTTTTTCTAAATATGTTTCAAACACTCAGACAAATAAGCTATTTTCTACTTTTGACTTTCGCTGTAACATACCCTTGTATATTTCAAATGTTTTTTTGGAAATTGGTGAAAACTATTTGACCTGAATAAAGAAAATGGGCGAGGTTGCTTTTTGCAAATATATATACTGGGGATGAAAGCACTTACAGAAAAGGAGAACTCAGTTACTATTTGCTTGCTAAACTTAGAATGTTCCACCTAGTTTGCTTTGAATGTTACTAGAAGATCAACCAGATTCATAATCAGGCTCTTTGTTTCAATATAATCCCAGGATTGGTTATAGTATGATAGCTGATGCCGAGGAGAGTGGAGCAATATCCCCTGGAAAAGTACTATGGTTTATTGAATTTACTTGAGATTTTTTAATCATCTTATTGAAATGCTTTGCTGTTGTTTTCAATTTTTCACCCCAAATTGAGCAGACCATTTTAGTTGAACCCACCACTGGAAATACGGGACTTGGTATTGCTTTCATTGCAGCGACAAAGGGTTACAAACTAATAGTAACCATGCCAGCATCCATCAACGTTGAAAGGAGGATCCTACTGCGCGCATTTGGTGCAGATATAGTTTTGACTGATCCTGAGAAAGGTCTACAAGGGGCTATTGATAAGGCTGAAGAGATTGTTCAAAGCACATCAAATGCTTACATGTTTCAACAGTTTGACAATGTTGCTAATACTAAGGTTCTTTGTCTTTCTATAGCTTACATGCGAAAGTAATATGATGAATAAAATTTATTTCTGCCGATATCATTTAATATATAGTGGAAGCATATATTATCATAATTTCAATCTCATTAATTGCAGATCCACTTTGAAACAACTGGACCAGAGATATGGGAGGATACCATGGGTAACGTTGACATATTTGTTGCTGGGATTGGCACTGGTGGTACAATTACAGGTGCTGGGCGATACTTGAACATGATGAACAAAGAAGTTAAGGTGAATTGGAGACGAGGCTTTTGTACATACGAATATATTGATGCATGCGTAATCAAATAAATTTGAAGAAACTCAAATGCTGCATACTTTCTATTGAAAACTGAAGCAAGAAATTCATAAAATTAAAGTTACTAATTTATATATATATATATATATATATGTATTATGAGAAACTTTTTTGTTTTAAGGAGGAGAATATTCAAAGAGTAGGGGAAAGGACCATCCCAAGCAAAGTGCCTGAGGAATTATAATTACAAAGATCATTCTGAATCAAAGTCACTAAATTCATTACCCTGAAATAATCACACCATTGTACATTCAATTATAATTTTAGAAACATGTTTATGTTCCACTAATTTTTCTTTTGTATGAAACAATAGATATTGTAGAAAGAAAATATAGAGATCATAGAAAGAAAATATATTGAGGAGAGGGAATAACCTGTTATAGTTCTCTGTCACACTTCACTCAATTTAACTTTCCTCTCATATCTCTCAACTAGTCGATCACTCGACTAAGGAGTCGTAACATGTTGGGTGTGACATCCCACAAGCAACATGATTCAATCTCATAATTTCACCATGAGAGAATCCGTACCCTACTTCTTTCTTTTGCGGGGAAAATACTTTCAATTGACATCCCGGTTGGAGATTTCGATCGGAAAAGAAGGTTGAGTGAAGTGTCAACAAGCAAGCACGATGAGGAACTATTGCAAAAACCTATCAAAACAAATCAAAGAGAAACACTATTTAGTTTATTGCATGTGTAAAATCCCCTCGGTTATCCATATTTTTTAATGAAGAACTAGAAATAAATTGTAAAACTATGTTAAGTTAAAAATTCATGTAACTGATTTCACAAAGGCTGAATGAAAAAAAGGCAAAAATTAAATAATCAATTGAGTTCTCTGATTGATAATTTTTGTTGCTAATCCCTTTCGTCCTGTATTGGCATTTCTATGAAGTTTTATATTACATTTTTTATTTAGATAGTGGGTGTTGAACCTGCGGGGAAAAGTGTGGTCTCAGGAGGAAGTCCAGGTAAATGATAGTGTACTAGTTAAGACTCGTAGGTTCCTTCTTATTTTTATTCATAGTATAACAATTAATTCTTGTTACAGGTTATGTGCCCAGTATTATGGATGTTGAATTGCTTGATGAGGTGATCAAGGTAACATTAATTGAGAAGACATTTATGATTGTTTTCCCAAAAAATGATGAGATTTTTTTGTGGTCCTGAGAAATGCTTATAACGCTCTCATTTCATTTTCAAGGGAAAGAAGTAAAACCATTATCTGTGTAGCAGCACTAAACATTTTTTATTGGATGAAATTCTTGCTTTCTTCTATGAACTATTTTATAGGTGGTTAATGTTTACTTGCAAATAAGTAACTTGTTGATTGTTCATTCTGTCACCTTTTCAACTGAGTGTCTGACGATGATGGGTTTTTTTTTATTCATTGATATTCTCTTAAATCCCATATTTTATTCTGTTGCTTGAGGCATTGGCTTTATAACAAGTGGGACTGCAAATACTTTAATTATGATTTATTTAATATATCCGTAAAGAGCAAAGATTGTGTTGCCCAATGAGTTATCTCATAAAGAGAAAAACTAAAGGCCTAAAAAGCATTTGGAACTTGTATGTGATTCTGTTGAAAACCTTTTGTAGTTTCTTTATCTCAAATCTATAGAATTTGTAACCTACTCTGGTGTTCTGGCATGTAAATCAGTTATTTAATTTGAATAATGTTAAGACCATGATGTAATTCAGGTTACTAATGAAGAAGCTGTAGAAGTGGCGAGGAGATTAGCATTGGAGGAAGGATTACTGGTAATTATCATGTTCTGAGTAAGAAAAGAACGATTATATTCTGATTATAATAAAATAGCTTCAAATTATTCAATTTCTTTATACCTTTTTCTTCTGAGAAATAAAATATATAGACCAGAAAGTATATATAAGCGAGATAGACAGTGGTGACCTCAAATATCTTGAAATTGATCGAACATTTATTAAGATCTTTATACTTAGAGTCTATATTGAAAATGAAACTGAAGGTTCAAAAGTATTAATTTGATGAGAGAATTTTTTTGAGCATTTTTACCAAGTTTATTTTATGCTTTTATTATTTGTCAGCAATCATATGATTGAGTTGATGATGCTGATTAGAAGTATGGTTTTTTGTTGAAGAAAATTTTTATTTAATGGCTTTTAACGTTTAAAACACACTTTTTGTGGGCAGTAGCCCATAATAGTTATTTTCTCTGACGATGAGCTTACTTTTTTTATAGCTCTCTGTGTTCAATATACATGTTCTCTATGTGCATTCGATCATTAACACAAGATAATCCACTATACTTTTTATTGTTGTAAACAAGCATACATTTTTTAGAATTGTAAATCATTATGGGAAATTTTTTTCTTTTTTTTTTTGGGTAAAGTTCAAATAAGATGCTGAACTTTGAGGTGTTTTTCAGTTCAAACACCTAACAGCTTTTTTTCGTCAATTTGAATATTGAACTATAAGTTTTTTTTTTAATTCAAACACTGAAATTTTTTTTTCATCAATTCGATCTTCAAACTATTTGGTTTTTCCAATTCAAAACTAAAGCAGAGTAATGGCAATTCATTGTAAAGCAAGAAACTTAAAATTCTCTATTTAATATAATTTCAGACTAGTTCAATTTTCTCGCTAATTTGAACGTTAAATTAGGTATTTAATTTTCTTGGCTATTTTTCTTATTGGTTCAAAAGTGTATAGTTGATATTCGAATTGCAAAAAAATTGTTCTGCGATTGAAATGAAAAACCCTTATTGTTCGATCTTCGAATTGACAAAAAAATCATTGTTTGAATCGAATAACACCTGATAAATCAAATTTTTATCTGATCATTATCTGATTATTATTTTCTTCTCTTTATAGGTGGGTATTTCGTCAGGAGCTGCAGCTGCAGCTGCCATTAATTTAGCAAGAAGACCCGAGAATGCTGGAAAACTTGTTGTGGTATGTTTTTATTCAATCATAATGTGTTTCTTGATTAAAAAAATTACAATTTCTTTTGTTAATCCACAATTTCTTTATTCAATCATACATTTGTCTGTCTAGGTTATATTTCCAAGCTTCGGCGAGAGATATATTCCGACGGTTCTTTTTAACTCTATCCGCGAAGAGGTTCTGAAAATGAAAGTAAGTTGAAAATAAAGCATTCCAACCATCGTGTTTTCGAGAGACGAGGAACATTACCCCATGAAATATCAAGAGTTTCTTCCAATTCTTTCCTGGTAATCTTTGACTTATGGTGTGCTAACAAATTATATAGTTTCCCCAATTGATAGAATTTGTGAATTCTGTAAGGAAGGTGGATCATGTTACGACCCCCGCCACCGCATTTTACTCGATGGTACTTTACTCAGACCTTTAAAGTACAGTGGTACAAATGCCTCCATGATACTTATTGGAGACCGAATAGACTCGCCACTCTCGGTTATGATGTCTTCCGCCCCGAGGGTTCTGACCTGTAGGAGGGACTGACTGGAGAAAAAGGAAAGAGGCCCAAAGACTCGAGTAAAGCACTTCCGATTAAAGTGTGGTGGGGGAGGGTCGTAAAAGATCAAGTGTGAAATTGTGTCATAAGCCAAATTGGTCCAATATTTTGCTAATGTATATAAGTTGTTTGTGTAGGTAGTTGCACACATTGTAGTTTGATCATCGGGGAGATAGGCTTGTGCGATTAGCGAGTCTAATTTATCGGCAGAAAATGCGAAAATATTATGAACCTTGCGGGAGAACCTACTCAGGTAAAATTTTAGAGCCATTGCTGTGTATTTAAACGCAATTTTGCCTTGTCCACTCTCTTCTTTGAATGATTACCTTTATGCTTAAATGCAACGAAATTGGCACTTTCGTTTGTCACACATGTCACAGTTAATTTTCTGTTTTCCTTTCCGGAATCGAAGATCCTCGTGTTGCTAAGCAAGTGGGATTTACTCTTACCAAATGTGTAAAAATCAATTGCTCTACAACGATAGTTAAATTGCTTTATATGGTTTGGATTTTGCACTTTCTACTGCCTAAAAAACAAGACTTTATCCTAGTGTTATTCATTAGACAATTTGATTTTCTGAATAAGTTGCAGTTTATGTTTAATCTTAGAGGGTACAATCAATTTCGATGTTTTATCGTTTTTGTAGACATTTGAGAAGTAGAACGTAATGCTGCGAGCATCGAGCAATTTCGATCGGGGCTAGTTGAAATCCATCAAAATCATCGAACCAGCGGAGAGTATTGGTCAAATACAACAAAAAATACGATTTTTCATTTGCATTGTGCCCGAATTATCTAAGACATACATCAATAAGCTCACAAATTAACAAGCATATATAATCTACAGCATTTCGTAGAGCGTTTTTGAATGTGCTACTTACTTGCTAGGTCGGTTCTAATCGAAAGAGAATACATATAACTTAATATTACATTGAGATTAACCTCAAAGGGTAGTTGGAACCCGAACTCGATAGTTCTCTTCAAGCAAACGGGTTTCCTCCAACGGAAGCAACGGGTTCTGCAGCTGTGACAGCCCTGTACATGTTCGATGAAACAAAACTAATTGGCGTTTTGGTCGAGACTTCGCACGTTATATCCCAATCCGCATAATAATTAATCAGGCAATTGAATAACGGAAAAAAACAAAACGATGAACATAAAGCTTAGCCCTCTTGTTCTTTTTTTTAAAAATAAAAACAAAGAATTTAATCCACTCAGGGCCGAAAATAGAATAACATCGACTTACGGTAATTGAGAGGTGGCTGCTTCTCCTGGCATGAATGTGAAACTACCTACAAAACCGAAACAGTAACTAAGTGTATGAGGTTTCACTTATTTCGATCAAATTAAGGTTAATTTTACCAAACATTCCACTTTTATATCAAATGAATTTAAAATCTTTTAATACCAAACATTCCACATTCAGAGTATTTAAGAGTTTCTATGGAGTAAGCCAAGCCATACCTTGGCCTGCAGCTGGGATGTAAGAAGACCCTGAATTTTGAGGGAACCATGGTTGAGAACCACCGAGTAGGGTCGTTGTCGACTGGGGATCGGGGAGAGCCGTTTGTAAGACGCTCATGTCGAAGAACTGTACACGGAACGAAAAAAGAAACCAAAATATAGAATCGAATTATTATTATAGGCCGAGTATGGTATTGACATCGACGTCTCTAGTAAAATAATACGCTAGCGTTGACCATTACAAAACAAACTGTGAAAATCAAATCAACACGAATATTTAATGTGAATGTGTACGAGAACTACTAATATATAAACGATGGAATTAAGACCGAAAAAGTCGTTTTTCCATTGATATATCAAAATCATTTCCCATTCATATAACCGCACTTCTCCCTGAAAATGATTACTCGTTACTCACGATGTATCGGGGATTCTTACATTAGACCAAGTTTTTCATCATTATCTTTTTCATATATTTTTTTCAGGACTTTATAATCTATTTTGCTTTAAAAACAAACTTCTTCAAGTTAATATGGAAAAGGAAGAATTAATCTGGTAATGTAGTTAGTTCAACTATGACCAACATAAATGGAAATAATATGATAGTCTTCTGAAGATCATGGATTTTATTTTATAAACACATACCATATTATTCTCCTCTAGACCATAATCATACGCAAGATCAAATGGATTAGTTGACTTCCGATTGGTCGCCACAGGATGAGCTTCATCCTGCCAAAAACGAAAAGATATCAATTCTGTTCCAGCTAATAAATTGCAATACAAATAATTTAACAACTGTCTGACCATAGGAGGATAAAGAATTTTATATGCCAGGTCAAAATCTGTCGTTACTGTAGGATCATTATGGCCAACCCGGACATCTGATTCCTGCACCGAAGAATGTCTCATATGCAGAAAAGTCACCAAGGGATAATGATTTTACACTAAAATATAGATCAATTATGGGTTAAATTTGTGCATGTACCTGGAGTTTACTGCCTTGATTATTACTCTCTAAAGGAAGGTGTCCTGTGGAATCTTCGAAAGCATTCCATGACTTATGGAAAAAACAGATATAAGCTAATTACATTTCCATTAACTCATAAAGAACAATAATTCAGTTGAGAGCAGATTCCTTTGATTTCCCTCCTCACTTATATCTACTTCATACCAAAACTTCTTCGTTTCGCATAAGCAAGAGAATCAGAGCAGAATAGAAAGTGAAAACACATAGAAAACCCGCAAGAAATTAAACATTTAATCAGCCCAGTCAAAAAAGGTACTCTTTGGGACAGGATATTCAGATCAGTGTGTTGATTTTACCTGGGAGTCACTCACAACAAGAGGAGCTTGAACACTATGAAAATGACTATACCATTGGTTGGGCACAGTCAATGGAGGCTCTTGAACAGAAAAATTTTGAAAAGGTAACCACTGAGTGCTTTTATTTATAGAAGAAAATGAACCATACTCTTCCAAAGAATTTTCTACGTTGCCTTTAACAGTCATATTGTTTTCAATGCCTGGAAGAATTGATGTCTTGTTAGGTGAATCAAATGTAGCCCATCCTTCTTTAGATTCTCCTTTGCATTGTGGCACTACTTCCTCTTGAAAAAATGATGGATGTAAAGAACTCTGCAGAGGTTGCTCTTCATGAACACAAGGCATGGGAATTTGTGAAGATGGTTGAAATAAATCCAATGGTTGAAACAAATCAACATTTGAAGCAGCAAAAAGATTTGTTTTCTCTACAAATTGTCCCTGAAAAAGATCCACACTGTCAAAACTTCCAGGCTTAGATAAGTGTTGAAAAGCAAAGGTCTTATCTAAGTCATTGCTAGCTGTCTTTTCAGGTTCCATGACAGTATTTGTCCCACCACTCAAATTTGATGAACTAAAAGATCCAGAATTGCTGTCAGCAGACCCAACACTACCAGAGGATACTGTTCTCTGAATTCAAAATTAAAAAAAAAAAAAATTAGCTCGTGTACAAGTGTACAAGATATGTAGAAGATGAGATGCATCACTAGATAGCAACAAACTTACATGGTGGTCAAGCTATAGCTTTCCCCGGTTTTTTTTTAAGATCTCTCCCAAACGACTTTATCTTCTTGAAACTTAGATATCTTGCTCTACTTATTTTTGTATGCGTAATTATTCAAAAAGAAAACATCATAGTTTTCTGTTTTTGTGGGTTGACAACATTTTTGGCTTGTACAATTTGTCCCCATAAAAAAATGGAAAATATATTGACCAGGAATGAAAGATAAAAATGGCTTAAAACTCCAATTCTTTTTAACATAACAAGTGAATTTCATTATGCAACATATACATCTTAGCCACCAGAAATTCTGAGATCACACAAAAAAAAAAGCTCTTGCAAAATGATAATGCATAGGCATTTTTGATCAACAGAGAAATCAAAGATACTGCTAGATCAAATGGTAATGCTCCACGGTAAGCTTAACTAAGCAAATAAACGGGTAAAATAAAAGGCACTGATATAACAGGCGAAAAAAATACCTTTGGGCGGGGGACTCTTCCTGGATCTCTTTTGGAATTTACTTCTACAGTTATTTTTGTAACATCACTCGAGGAACTAAAGGGTGGACTAGTAAATCCAGTATCATGGGAATTTGGCGATAGAGCCTCAGATCTGAATGGATCACCTCCACTGGACACAGAATAATCTGACATTCTTGAGATAGAACCCTCATTTGCAAATCTATCCTCATACATCTGATCGCTCGACCTACCAGGGCTGTAAACTAAACTAGATACATTTCCTTCAGATCGAGCTCGATCAGTACCAGATTTTCTTGAAAGGGCAGCAACTGGTTTCCCATATCTCCTATCTTCGTATTGATGGTCGTAAGGTGGACTTTGAGAGTATGAATGATATGAACTAGCACGCCTTGTCTCATCTTCCTGGATCTTGAGACTCTATTGAAACATATTTAAGTATTTTACAGAGATTAGAATTTCGAAATTGAAAAATAAACAATAATTATATAAAAGTCGTCAGAGATAAAATGATATGTTTAGCAATTGAAAATCTCCATGAATATCTAATAAGAGCATATGAGATCAATATATTTTGGCATAATTGAATTGCCTGCTTATCTTTGGGAGGTTTTTCTGAGGTCTTTCCTCCAATGTATTTTCTATCAACATAAACGTTCTTTATAAACTCCCGAATTTTATCAACATTGCTGCAAAAGACATCAAACTATGTTATGCAACCTTTAAATACCATCAGTTTCAAAAACAATGCAAGAAATTTTTAAGAAATATTAAGGCAATCATTATCATCTTTTGCATAGAAACAAAAAATCAAATAAGAGAACCTGTTACTTGGAAGACGTTGCATTTGGAAGTCCCAATCCTTCAAATAAATATCCCTTGCACGCTGTTGAGAATAAAAATCATGTCATCAAAAGAATATTATAGCAACAAATCAAAAACAGTTACCTGATTACCACCATTTTGGATAGCCTCAACTTCTTGGGAAGTAAACTTAGACATGGACACAGATTTCACTCGATGTGTAAACTCCCGGCTGTTTGACCAAGAAAAACAGATGAAAAACTAAAATGAAGATAATAACTTAACTATCAAAACTTCAACAAACTGATGAGATGAAAACATTCATCCTCAGTAAAGACTTGGGCTGATACAACATTAAACTTAAAAACAATGGAAGACATCTATGAGGGTTGATTACAAAAGTGTAAGATCTAGAGCAAAGTTCTCTATCTTTTCTTATACACCAAACAATAATAAAGCTATTTGAAACGTCGAATGCAGTGGCCAATGTATGAATATGAGTCAAATATGATACAATATGGAGCAAATGAAAGAAACTGCACTCACTGTATCCCACTGCACGTCATACATACGAAAGTCCAAAAAGTGGTACAAACATACTGAGGCCCCTGTCAGGTTAAAAAAAAATATGATCAATGAAAACCCTCCGCAGAAGTAGAGAAAATGGAAGAAAACTATTGTAAAGTCAAGAAAATAATTAAAAAAAGCTCATTAAATCTATTTCCACAGAAGTATAAGCTGCAAACTGAAATGAAAAACTACTCCGCGGGCATAAATTCAGTCCAATTTCTCATCTGGCTCACAATCATGAACAAACAAATTTCTCCAGGTCATACTCACAAAAAAATGGCGGAAGTCGAGGTTGGTACGTAAAGTAACAGCAATCTGAAGCAAATAAATTGTGCTTGAAGAAGAAATGAGGGGAAAAGAAAGAAGAATGAAAAATAATACCAGGGTATTGCAGTTAATGCACCGCCGATTCGGGGGAAGCTTCATGAGTCCTCTGATTATCTTCTCGTTGCGCTCGTCTTCCTTCCTACTCCCCATTTTTGGAAGAATCTAGGATAATTTACAGAGCGAAACCCAATCGAAAGCTGATAATTTTCAAAACGAAAAGTAGGAATGCTTCGAACCCAACCCCCAAAAAGAGGTTTTTCGAAAGAAAATCAGGGGACACACAAGAACTCAACTCCCCAAGTGCAAATCTGATTTGCATCGTCACCTTCGTCTCCTTAATCATAAGCTCTCTCTCTCTCTCTCTCCATTTTTTTAAATTAAAATAAATATAAAAATCATTATTTATATTCTAATTAAATTAATATTTTTTAATATTTTAATGTGAAAAATAAAAATAAGAAAAATAAATAACTTTATGAATTATGCTTGCTCATACAAAAATCAATTTAGACCCATGACAAAATGTGCAACAAAGGTCAAATAATTATTTTTAAGCTAAGAGAGAAAATAAATTGAATTGTTATTATTAATGAATAAATATAAATTGAAAGAAGAATTATAATTACACATAATCGTAGATACTAATTATTTTTTTATAACGACATGTTAATTGTGTGACAACGACAAAATTGGGAAGACATGTCGGACAAAATGACACGTGGGAGTGGTGATGGCAAACGAGACGGCTCGCTACACATAAACGTAGCCGATTTTGATCAACCTACGAATCGGCCATTCTCCGGCGTCGGAAGTCGGCGTTGGGGTTGGGTCTGCCGATCCAGAAGAACGGGCAGATCCAGAAGAACGACAATTCTGCGTTCTGCTTCTGTTTCGTCGTCGGCGTTGGGGACTGGGGTTGGATGGGCCGTCGGCGACCGGCGTCGGGCGTCAGCATTGGGGTTGGGTGTGAGGACGGCGACGGCGTCGGGCGCCTTCACATCGGCCAGTGGCCAGTGCGAGCCCGGCTCGCGAGCCCGGCTCACGAGCCCAACTCGCGAGCTCGCTCGGTAGCTCGGGCTTGTGAGCCTGAAACACCGAGCTCGAGCCAGGCTCGGCTCGCTACAGTGCCGAGCCAAACGAGCGAGCTGGCTTGACATGTCTAGGTGGGAGTAATAATAGATATTGGTTCAATTTAAGAACAGAATTGAAAAGTGCCGTGTTCTGCATGGGTTTATGAATTTTAATATAAAACAATTAGGATAATATATCTAATATTTAACTAAATTAAATAAATAAATAAACTCAAATAATTGTAACTATAGAATTAAGCAAAAACCAAAAATAATTCAGAAGAATCTAAACGAAAGAGTTTGCAACTGAGCTTTTCTCGAGTTGCATTCGACAAGACATTGCCTCATCCCGGTTTTTCGGCTTTCTCGATGGGCAATGGATCGGGTTTTTAACGGCTAAGACAAACGGAACTCTAACAGAACTCTATCTAATAATTTACATATAGCACAGTCATTTTTAACGGCTTTCTCGATTTTCGGATATCGTCCAAGACATATGGATTCAATATCAAATGCAGTAAGCTAAATAGATCATAGATGAAACTTACTGTCGACTGGTGGTGTTCCCCACTTGGGGGCCTTGCCCGTAGAAACCGACACCCAATGGTCGATAGTAACCTACCGGAGAAGGTTGAACCGAGAGCTGCTGTGGGGGCTGAAGGACCGGCCTTGGTAACCCCATTGTCATATGAGCCGGTATCGGCGGAGGAGGTGGCAATGTATTCGAACCGTACGCATAAGGGGTTGCGGCCATAATACCACCAGGCTGAAGATACGGACCCGCGGATGACGGTTGTAGCGGGAGCAGTGGTGCAAATTGTGCTTGATTGCTTGTTGGTGGTCCGGGCGGTGGCATATTAGTCAACGGTTTCGGTGCCATGGAGCTTATAAAAGCGGAGCTTGGCATGTCGGAACTGCCAACTTCAGAAACGGGCATTGGTTTCTCGAATTTCGGCCGCTTTTCGGGAGGGAATATAGGAAAACCTGAAAAAGGGACAAGATTTATCCATTCCTATGAAAATAGTTAAACAAGCTTGTGTTCAGAGACTATTTAACCCTTCCTAGGGTACTGTAACTATCGGTCAAGTAAAAAATGACATAGTTGAAAAATATAACCAAACTTGTGTTCAAAGATTTAACCATTCCTAGGCTACAGTAACTCAGTCTGGTAAAAAATGAAAATAGTTAAAACAATGTACCCAAACTTGTGTTTAGTAACTAAGTTACGAACTCCCACCTTGCACTTCATTCAGAAGCGCTTCACTCGGCTTTTTGTTTCAGTCAACACCCTCCCCGGTCAGAACCCTTGGTCGGAACAGTCATAATATGGAAGAGACGAGTGAAGTTACGGGGTGGGGAGTCGTAACAGACTATTTTTGTAGATTAATGTTCCGAGAACATTATATTCTCTGAAAATAAAAAAAACAATTGCACAAAGTGCTTATTCTTTTCTTTGTCGAACATTGTAAACTAGTATTTTCTCTGTTTTCTAATTTTCTTTATTTATTATTATTTTCTTAAAAAAAATCTCATAAGCGTACCTTTCGAGCCACCATTCATAGAGGCTGCCTCTTCAGCAACAAGAGATGAGAGAACAGAAGTAAGCATCTGAGCAGAGGACGCAGAAGCAGCCAACTTAGCCGCAACTGCAGCTGCAGCAGCCTTTTTGTTATCTTCTTCAGTGATTTGAAGGGGTGCAAATGAAGCAAGAGAGTGGGGCACCGGCACAGGTAACTGAGGGGTGATGCTATTTATCTGAAGTGAAGGAAGATTTTGTTGCATCTCTCTGCTTGCTTCTGTCATCAGACCGGAGGCCGGAGTCGGACCAGAAGTTAACCTCTTTCTTATATTACTTGCCACCTCAATTTGACCGCGAGCTATCTGTACAATAATAATACAATTACTGTGATCTTTACTAATTTGATCTACAAAATTAGCTTCCATAGCTGTTCCCAAGAAAGAAATACACAATTTTTTTTGCTCCATTGACAAGAAACTAGATTTGCATCGATCAAGAAAGGAACCTCAGTCTACGGATCTCTTTACAGTTAGAAAGAACTTAAAAGTCCAGTAGCTATTCAGAAGTCTAGTAGTACAATCTATTTTTCCTATTAAAGACATTATCTTTGTTGTACGAATTTTGATTATGATTGTTTTCGCAGTAATTAAAATAAACAAACTAAATTCAAATACTTTTTGTATAAACTAGCATTTTAACAGATCGATGGCACGAGTTATAAATATTCTATATGATGTCAGACTAGCATAATAAATTTTAGCGTCCGTGCTAACATGATGTTTTCCTTCCACCTTCAACTATTCAATCTAATCCGCCACCTCCAAACCCTTTTTCCCCCATCTCTAACAAAGAGCTCCCTACTGAAAATTGGAAGGGTATAAGGCTATTCTTAATTCTTTTCCTAAGCTGTGTTTTTCAACAGATCAAAGAAAGGAAGGGACATGAAATAGAAAGAGAAGAATTGTGTTTCAAAGTCGAGTTTGGTTGGATAAACTCACTTTCTTTGGTTATAATGGGGAAGAAGAAGATGAGTGGGTACGACGAGCCAATTATGATATTGTTTGATGTGGACACTTTGACAAATAAAAAGGTCATCTAACATTAACTGTTAAATACATTGATGAAAATTCATCGAATGACAATTTAAAAAGATATAACAACCACGACTAAAATGAGAAAATTAAAAACATGAAGACCAGATTAAAATGATGTCTAAATTATTAGGATTAAAGACTCATTTTAGCTTAATGAGATACAGTCTGACATGTAAAAGCTGTACAAATCATAGAAAGCCAGAGCAGAAAAATCAAATGATTTTATGAATGGTATAAATAAATAAAAAATGAGCCCAACTGAGCATAAAATACAAATAAACTGGTATGGATTTATAAAAAAAATGTAGTTTTCTGTCAATATCGTTATATATATATTTATAGGTTTCTGTTCTCTTGGAGTGAATTCATGGTTGACTGCTTCAAGTTAATAAACCAAAAAAGAATAAATAAAAAGAATTGGAAAGAGTCAATTTAATCCTGAATAAACTAGAGTATTTAACTAAAAGTCATAAAGAATTTAAAATTACAAAAAACACGTATATCAGAGATGTAAAAATATATATAAAGACGAAGATAAAAACTTATGAATGTTTATATATTTAAATGAGAGAGTTATGCAACTGGTCCACAGATTACATAAATTGTTGATAAATATCTCTAAAATATATTTACCCATCATTCTTACATGTAAAAGCTATACAAAGGAGTATTTTTACAGAAAATCATCGAGAGTCAGTACAGAAAAAATGCACGAATGGTATAAATACACAAAAATGAGCCCAAGTGGGCATAAAATACAGATAAATTGGCATGGATTTATAAAAAAATGAGGTTTTCTGTCAATATAGCTATATATACTTATAAGTTTCTGTTCTCTTTGAGTGAATTCGTGGTTGTCTGCTTCAATTTAAAAAATCTAAAAGGATTTTTTAAAAAGAACTGGAAAGAGTCTTTTTAATCATAAACTAGCGTATTTAACTGAAAATCATAAAGAACTTTAAATTACAAAAAACATGTATATCAGAGATGTAAAATATATATAAAGAAGATAAAAAATCCTTGTGAATATTTAAATGAGGGAAGTTAAGCAACAAAAACATCACCCTAATGTAGAAAAACTAAAAGCCTCTGGTCCACAGATTACATAAACTGTTAATAAATATATCCCAAATATATTCTCCATCACCAAAATATATTTACCCATCATTAAAGAAGAAAACCCTAAAATTGAGAGGCCCTACTTTTTGCTTGATGTAACATACACCCTTACTCCAGTTATTACAAATGGCACATGAGGGATCATGTAGTTTTTTATAGGAGATTACAGATGCCAAGTCTTTTCAGCGTTGTCCCTGTATTACTTTATTTGGCCATAGAAAGCTTGAATTTATTAACTTGTTCTGATGTAGTTTATAATGATGTTAAGCATTTTTTGAAGTGGATCCCGGACTAAGGAGTTCTAACTAATGGATACTTTATGGTTTTCTTTTTTTTTTTTGGCAATTAAGCCTCATGATTACATTTCTTAGTAATAGATTTTTCTCTCCGTTCTAAAACCATAATTACTCGCAGGTAATGTACACATGGTGATGAGAACAGAGTCCTAATCTCTTGAAAACGGAAGGCAGACACAATTGAACCTCTTCTACTCCAATCTCTGCTCTTGATAGACAACAATGTGCCACTGTCTATCTTCTGTTTTCGTGAAATTAGAACTTTGAAGTACAACACATGAATACCTTAATAGTGTTTCAAAGGGGTGGGTTTCTGTTGCTAACAGGCTTAGTTCTAGATACCCCATAAGTTTAAGGTATATAGTGCTATTTGCCCCTTTTTTTTATTAAATCACATATTTTGCCTTAAAACGTACATTTTATAAATATATGTGAAGACCTTCAAACCATACTTCATAGTAATCTATATAACTATAGGTGCTTCTGTTTTTGAAGTATGTCAGCATCTACAGCTCTCATTTATCAATCGATTGTATACGAGCGATTTGAAGGATCAATACTACAAACTATTAAAAAGGAAACACTAAGTGAAAATTCTTACTTGCAACTGAGTGCGAATTGATTCAAGAATTGACTCCTGAGAAAAAAAAAATCACATCATGGAGCTCAAATTAAAATCAGTATAAAGAAGAAGAGTTTCTTTAATAGAAAAAAGTTACAAAAGACTTTTGAAAACAAAGTGATAAAATTATACTTGGTCTTGAAGAGCTTCTCTAAGTAGGGACGTCAAAGAAGACCTAGTTGCTTGAGTGCTCTCTAATTGATCAATACATGACTGAATACTATTCTCCTGATCTTGTAGCTGATCCAATAATCTAGAACTCGGTTGGTCACCTAAAAAATAAAATTCGTTCTCAAGTTCAGAATGCTTGAGCATTTAAATGTAGAATGCTTGAGCATTTAAGCAGTATTCTGAACCAAGTACAACAGCATAAAGACACGACTAGTGATGCCTGCAAATAACTAGCATCAAATTTTAGGATGATTTGGCATTACAAGCACTACTATGTAGATTGTATGATAAGGAATTCATAGTTAATAACTTAACATAGCATACATGGATTGTCTTAGATGCACAAGTTCCCAGCTTGTAATTAGTATTCAGAACCTTTTTTTGTAAAACAAAATACATGTTGGATAAGAAATTCACCCTACCATAAGTAAAAAAATGCTACTTTAAATGTTGCTTTGTACTTAAATTGGAAAAGGCCAAAAACACACAAGATCATGTTGCCACTGCTGGCAGGGAGAGCAATGTTATGGATGACTTATAAAAGTATAAGTTTGGCAAGATAGTGAAGAAGAATTTAGGGGAAGTTGTGGGGGAAGTTACAGAGGAAAGATTGTTTAAGGCATATATGCTGTGTATCTTACTGATTACTGTTAGAGAGTAGTTGTAGTTTTATGTGTAACTCGTGGTTGTTTTCTGCACAGGATGTTACAAATCGAAATTTGTTATATTAAATAAATGATAATCTCAAGAAACAGAACTCTAAAACTAATCACAAATCTTTGAACAATGTTAGATTTGGAAACCTTAATAATCTAATAAGAACATTTTTCATCAATAATCATCACAAAAGCATGCTACTTGGCATTCTACTATCCCGTCTATAATATGCTCATCTTTCAAATCTAACTTCCTCCGACCTTCCCAATAACTAATAAAATTAATGTTAGCTTTATATAACTATCAAATGACCCCAGATTATTTCCCATAAGATTATTTCGTAAAGCATAAAATACTGGATCGGTACATTTACCTCTGTTTGCATTCTGTCGGTTAGTAATTATGACATTTCTGGCTGTGATGTAGGTTTTAGGTGCAGATAGTTTATTAAAAAGCTTACCAGCCTTCAGATCCACAAAATGCAAAAAGAGTTATTCTAATAGTATCCAACTAGTTATTTGGCATCAAATCATTAGTAAGGAAAGCATTCTGGTGTAGAAAGAAAATGAAAAAAACAAAGTTAAGAAACTAAACTAGAAGGTTAGACAAATAAATCCGCATAAGGATAAGGCAGCACAAAAATATGTTTACAGCAGCATCGATATATTTTAAGGGAAGCCTTTTATCAAGTCTGATTAAACTAAACAGACAAAATTACAAAGCCGTCGAAGATTATAGCACAATCAGCTTATAGAAAAAAATAATTTTTATCAGAAAGAAAAACGTACTGTCATCTGCAATTAACTTTGTTTGAAATAGAACACTCTAATAAATGAAGTTCTTCACAATTTCTATACAATGGTTAATGTTAATAATCTCTTTATAATACTATGGAGACAAAAAGCTTAGTAGTTCATGTACATGTTGAACGAGGGTAGTAACACTAATTGCAAAGGAATGGTTAAGGGGGGTTTTCCAAGTGTTGTTTTCTTAGATCTACATCTCTTTGAAGGTTTGAATTTTTATTCGGCTAAGAGAATTAGACAAGGTATAATAGATGACAATATTTCCCTTAGAATACAATTAAGCATTTTAGCTTAAAAAGAAGAAGCTATATAGGAGTAGAATAAAAAAGAACATATTTCCTACCTTGACTTAAGGTACTTTGGACATCTTTCTCAATTTGAATGGCATGATGCATTGCCGAATTACACTTGTTCAATGAAGCATCTTGGTTGAGATGCTCATCGAGTACCAATTGAAATGCAGTTAAAATCTTTTCAGGAAGACCTCCAACAGCTAATTTCTGAACTTCATCCCCATATATTAATTACCACAAAAGGCTGCATCTTTAATTAATAAAGCAACAAACAAATAAGACTATATACAAAGAGCTTACAAATCTGACTGAGTGTGCATCTCTCTTCACAATCTTGATAGGGTTTGAACTCTTGCCATTGCTTACAGATAGAGGTGGATTTTTACCTAACATTTCATCTTTAAGATTTTGACCTCTTGAGCCAAAAACTTTTCTTTCTTCCCATATGTCAACCTGATCACCAATAGAGCCCCCAAAAAAGGTAATATAAGCAAGATAAAAGGTTTAAAAATATTTTGGAAGGATTAAAAGATATCTTCCTGGCTTGAATTCAAAACAAAAATGGAGATTGAAGGTTTATACATTCTACCAACTAAAATATTACGACAGAAGTTGAATTAATGATAAAGGAAACACACTATGAGTTCAATATGCTGCAGTGTGGAATCACCAATCCTTTTACGTAACTGAACTGTTTACCCTCCTACCCAACTAAACTATTTTTTTTATCTGAAAAGGGAATTATGAAAACGAGCAGGACTTGAATTACATTTAAGTTTAAATTTTCCAATCAGAGATATGAATTACCGACCAAACTTAAAATCCAACAATAAATTCTTTTAACTTTTTCATGGCACACGCATGTTTGTTTCACCTTTTCACAAAAGCCTTGAGCTAAAGTTACTAATCATCATGCCATCTAACCTACAACTTGCTAGAAAAAATAAAGAATCCCGCTATAATAGGCAAAGGCAATGTAAATGACTAACCAATCTGGTCACTGCTTTTTTTCCATTTTCGTCACCATTTTGATAAACTTGCTTCAAGGATGCAGGCAGAACCTTCCAGAATTCATTCACGAATTCACTGCCCTTTCTCCGACTATTTTGCAAGATGTCATTAGCTAAATACAGTAAAGACACACATTGATCTTTTTGTGAAGACTTTAACTGTTTATCCCATGATTCAACAATTTGTTTTGCTTTCTTCCTGTGAGTAATGCACAATCGGGACAAAGCTGGAAGGATATTAAGGAAGAACACACGAACACATACCAAATGTGTAAAAAAAGCCATTATAAAATGCTATAGAACTCAAACTGTACAACATTCAGACGGAAAAACTATCAAAGATAAATTTTGCAAAATTGAACGATTATCTTGGTGGCAAATCTCAATCTCTAAGGTAGACGTGTAGAGAAATATATTTCACAATTTGAAGAATTGTTTAAACTTCTAACCATAGTTACTCATTCAAAATATCCCATGTAGCCCAAGGAAAGAGCCTCACATCACCTTCTATACTTTTGACATGAAAAAACATGCTGGATGTTGACAATGGCTTAGCATGCTCAAAATGTTTGAACTAGAATGGAATCATCGAAATGGGCATATGTGAGCTAAGAAGCATGGATAATCGAACAAAAATATGTCTCACACAATGCAGCATTCAAGTCTGATAATGAAATGGTGCGTCCAAATATTTTCTTATGTATTTCAAATCAAGATATGGATGGAGAGACTGAAATATAGTCTAAATAAAAAAAAAAACAGAAAACTATATGACACATTATGTACTTTAAAAAATATTTATGACAGTAATGTCGCACTTAACAAAAAAAGAACTTTTTTCCTTCTCTACCTGGCTTTCACTGTCTCTTGTGACACATTACACGACAAGAAAACCAGCTAACACCTCCTAGTTAATAGTGAAAAGCTTCTTTGTGGCAGCACAAATTTATTTGAATATATGAATAAATGTTATGCAAGTTGAGATGGACTGTTGCGGAGGTGACCAAATGTGTCATTTCATTCTTTGAAGGCCTAACAACTATGAGCCCTAAAGGTTCAACGTGATGAAAATTAAGAAAGATGAAAAAAAAATAGAATTAATGAATAAATAAATGGGTTTTGGGTATCATATTAAGAGGTAACAAAATTTGTATCTTCTTATTGAAACTAAGAAGGAAGTGGATATTTAGTTCAGACTGTTGATTAACACAAAGAAAAATAGAAAACTAGAAATTTAAGAGACAAACCTCAGCTTACAAAAATAAATTAAGTCAACAACACAAAATAACATATAGCAATTAACAGGAATAAGATTTCACGCTACAGTAATGACAATGACGCCAATGCCTAAAAAAGATAAAAAAAACTTGTGATGCAGAACTTACGAATTAAGAAAAATAAAAAGGATACACTCAATACTCTGTTGCGAATTGCTGAGTTTAGCTAGTTTCTCTGCCAACATCTGTCTATCAAACACTTCGTTCCCCATGACTTACCTTAACAAAATCCTCTGATTTCAATAACCTGCAAAAATATATAATTACATAAAACTTACTTTTCATAGGTAATAAATTCTATTGGAAAAGAAAAAAGATCCCTATAAAGGACATGCGTAAAAAAGGCAAAGCAAAATATCATGAAAAGAAAAAAAACATTTTTAATCAATGAAATTCGGCCAATTAACAAAAAAACAATGATGCTTAAGCTCCGTCTTAGCAAACATAGCCTAAAAACAGCTGGATATAAATTAGGCTCCCAAACCCTAATTCTCGTTCGATTGAAAACGCAAAGCCATAAGATAAAAAAAAAACAAAAGGAACGGAACAACTCCGCTGAAAGATGTAACGTACCTAGAAAGATATGATGAGCTCGTCAGAATCACGAGACTATTGAACCTCAATTTGGCGGTAAAAGATGCTCGGTTCGCTCCGAAGTTAGGAGGCATGCCATGGTGGGGGCTCCGGCATAAAGTCACCCCCGAACAGTGATTGGATAATAGAGTACGGGCAACTGCAACAAGAATTATATAATTTCTGAATTTTTATTTTTTTCATTAATTTTTATTTTTTCTTTTATTTTAAAACAAAAATATATATAATTGAAAAAAAAAATTACTCGTAATTTTGAGGAATATATTTGGATAAAAATCATATTAATCTTCGACGAATCTAGCAATAATCATTAAAGCTAACAATCAAACCATTGTAGAACTTTGCTATGTGATGCATAGACTGTTGGGAGTATGTGTCTGACAAACAAATGTAACCTTAAATTCCCATCATAGACTTCTACTACTTCAGCTTCGGTCAAAATGAAGTTCGTTTAAACTATTTTTAAAGATATAAGTATTTGAATTTCAGTTTATGTCAACCAAAAATTAGGTTTATGTTGAGTGGAATTATTTAGAGTTCAAATAATAATACGACCAATTTTTATTTACCGAAAACTCTCCTGAGAGCTAAGAATGCAAATCAATTAGTTGGAGAATGATAGATTTCTTTAGCAATGAATGTTGAGAGAGAAAAAAAAAACGACAGCACTGTCAAAATTCTTACTCATATTTTGACATATTTACTTCAGTTTTTATTTAATTCAAGTGTGAAACTGTGCAAATTATAAAATTGTAACTAATTATTTTTAGCAGAAATTGAGAGAAATGACATCGACGTTCAAAAAGGATAGTCAATTTGTTTAGTTGACACTCTGTAATCAACCCAGTGGATCCCCTGCAGTGAAGGAAGAATCTTCAAAGTGCGGCCTCATGCAAGGTTGGTTGAATTGCGTTAGTAGTTTAGTTTAATTTCTCTTTTCCTTTACTATTTTTACTGATCACAATAATTACTTAGAGAATTATAATTTATAATTTTGAGTTAAATTTTAAAGTTAGAGCTTAGAGCTATAATTTACTAATTTAGTAATTATTACTTATTATTGTATCAAGTGCGAGATTGTGCGAATCATAAAAATGTAATAAGTTATTTTTTAACGAATTATTTTCAGCAATAATTGAGAGAAATGGAGACGTCATTCGAAAAGAATACTTAAATTATAAATTCGGTTGACACTCGTAAGTCAATCTAGTGGATCCTCGTATAACGAGAAAAGAATCTTCAATGTTCGACTCCATGCAAGACAGACTGAACCATGTGAATAGATCAATTTAATTTTTCTTTCCTTTTACTATTTTTATTTATCACAATAATCACTTAGAAAATTAAAATTTATACTTTTAAGTTAGAATCAAAGTGGATTGATTGACAAGTGATAAAACAAAGGTAAGCAGAATCAAACTGGTACTGTTTTATGGACTGAAGCTGAATGTTTTGATTTTGTTCCAATTTCGAATCTTAAAACTCGTGATTTAGCGTCCAATTCCCAGATTTGAAAGTATAAAAACTATGAAACTTAAGACAAATTTTAAAACTAATTCTAAAGTCAATCTAATCACTCAAAACTCGACCAGAACAAGATAAATCTTATAATTGGTATCAAACTTAATTTAATCACTCAAAACTTGACCATAATTTATTAAAATTATAATTTATTATGGAACAGATCTTGGACTAAACTTAAATTGCGCTGTACTTCACAATTTATATTCTTTCTCGGAAAATTTAAAATTGTGACCTTAAATCGACTTGAACCGGATTACAGATAGAAAATGACCAAAATTAGGTAAATTGTGATCTAAAAGAAAAAAAAAACAAATCCTAACACTATTTCTAAAGTCAATATAATCACTCAAAACTCGACTAGAACCAGACAAAAAAAAATTACAAGTAAAAATAAAACAAATATATTTTTTTAAAATATATCTTCTATAATTAAATTAAATATATCTTTTTTATAAATTACAAGTAAAAAAAATTAAAATAAAACAAAAAAAAATAAGCAAAAAAAATCACAACAAAATAAAAAATTATCTATAATTTCATAAATAGATAGAATAAATTCTCCATGCATGACTTTGCCCGATCGAGAGAATTTATGTTCCCGCACTCGTGGTTGCGCTGTCTCGTGCGAAGAACTTATTTGTACAGGTTTCAACGTCCCAAAGTAGGACCCGCTAAAATTCCTTTTATTAATTTGATTTTTTATTTGTTAAATCATTCAATTATCGAACAAAACCGAGTTAAAACTAGAACGGAACTGAAACCGTTGATTTTGGTGCCGGTTCCAAAAATTCAGAACCGTAAGTCTCAGTTTTAATTCTATTTCATGATAAAACCAACCCGAACTGACCAGTACTCACCTCTAATAGCTAACCACCCATGTAACCAAATACTAGACCCATCCTCGAGCAATCACAAACGACTCGGTTTATTATACTCGGTTTCAAATCCCAATTCATAGAATGCTCAACTTTCGAAACTACTCCAGGGTACAAGGATGAAAAGTCATCACCTGGTCGGTTTACACTAACACGGTCGATTGGGGGAATCATTACTGTTACTGTTTGTCCAGCCTTTGCTTCTTTTGGGTAGAAGCACCATCGGTGGCTGGATCTTGCTGGCCGGACTTCCGTGCATGCTCAGCCTCCGGCAATGTCTCTGCATCTTTCAGAACACCACCGACTTTCTGCTGTTCCTCGAAGATCTTCTGCAAATACTTACCCTGAGCTTCTATTCTCATTTGTAACTGTCTCTGCACCTGCAATATGTAGTTTTACAGCCTTCAAATCAAGTGATCAATTTCAGCTACTGAGCGAAAATCTGTTGCAAAGAGACACCTTTGGCAACCGAAAAGGACAAAACCCTAAACTCTAAATTCTAATCCTTGATTGCGGATAAGAATAATTCTTATTAGTTCATGAAGCAAAATATAGCTGAAGATTAAAAATTAAAAATGAAAAAAGGATACTTCACTTCTATCATGTTCAATTGCTTTTCTAATAGCTGGACATATGGATTTTATGCAGATACCATGAAAATGATTACCCATAACCATACGTTATGAGTATAATACAAGTGGACTATTTCGTATGGACGTGTTATTTTAAAAAAAAATCTAAATAATTAATCTTTCTAATTTGAATGAGGAAATAATTTATCTTCTTTATTTAAATTAAGTTAGTATTTCTTTAGTTGTTATTTTTTTTTATTTCAATTAATATATATACAAGGTTAGTTTCCTATTTTTAATATTTTTTTAATTAAGTTATTTTGTAGTAATTTAAAGACATCAACTCTGAGAGGTTAAAGAATTAAGTCTATTTAGTATTTTTTTTCTTTTCTGAAACGTTCTTTTGTCCTCTCGAGATGGAAAGAAAGGTTGTCACCCAATGGAGGGACAAATAACCTGAAGAAGGTCATATTACCCCATGTGTCACTCTTTAGAGGGCCCTTTAAGGAATAGTCCATTTGTTTTTTCCATAGCTGGAAAATTTTGAAGCCAACTGTTTGCAGATAACACAAAAATGATTACCCATAAACCCAAAAGTCACTCTTTTTAGGGGGCTCTTTGGGAATAGTCTCATCATAAGACTATCATCATGACTAGTGAGCACTTTGTTGCACTCTAAATGAGCTCATTGTGAGCGGGTAAAGATTGAATGATTGAATGATAAAAACGAGAAATAAATAGACTACAAGGTCCGGGGTGGACGTTCCAGTGACCACAGAATATGGCCCGGAGAGAACCATCTCAACTAGAGAGGAATTATTTAACATTGATATTCAAAAGATGAGACTAATATAAACATATTATCACTACTTATAGAGAATAGACTCCAACTAAATACCTAAACTACCCACTAAGTAATATAATTAATAATATTCAAAGAGCCCTTAAAACGTGTGCAACACACTTCAGCATATTAAGAGGGTACGCCTAAATAAAAGGATTGAACTTGCATAAGGTAAAGAGGATCCCCCTCGATTTGGACAGAAAAGAAATAAAGGAATCTTTAAAAAGAAAAAATTGTAACTTTCTAAAGAGTCTTCATAAGTTCCAATCATGTGCATCGACAGAATAATGCAAATATAATAATCTTAAAAGCAGAAAGAAATAAAACCTCAAGCTGATCTTGAAGCCGTTTTTGAACCTCCATCTGCATCCTCAGTGCCTCATTCATTTGCATGCCCCTGGAAGATATCGATTAATTAATCACATTTTGTCAGTGATGTTAAAAAATATGAGCAACCCAAGCAAAAAATAGGAATCCTTAATGTCAAGTAGCTCACGAGGAGGAATCTTCACGGAATAAATTATCTCCAGAAATTTTCTTATCATCTTTAGAACCTAAAAGTCAACAAAAAGCTCCTTAGCGCAACAGACACCAAAAAGGATTCATTTACACCCAAATCATTAAAAGATCAAAAAATAGAATGAACTGTACCATCAGTAGGAGATTCTGGGAGGTACGTAGCAAGGCGATATTTCTACAATAGTGATAAAAGTACACTAAAGTTAAAGAAAGATACAAATCATGACAAAACCAATGTGGCCTCAAAGTACAAGTCAAAATTGTATTAGACGGAAGAAACTGGTAC
The DNA here is from genome assembly GCA_003255005.1 of Begonia fuchsioides. Classification (NCBI taxonomy): domain Eukaryota; kingdom Viridiplantae; phylum Streptophyta; class Magnoliopsida; order Cucurbitales; family Begoniaceae; genus Begonia; species Begonia fuchsioides. Next base: position 390,297 of record QAOC01026735.1, on the reverse strand, counting down.
CTGCAAATGGCTTTTTACATGATATATAGTAAGACCTGGAACCCCCATCACCCTTAATACACCTTTTGGCGTTGCCCCTATAGTAGTATACTTAAAATTTCAGTCAAAATTTGGCTATTTTGAAAGAGCAACGGCAATCAAAAGTAGAACAAAAGCAGGCCCATTGACCTTTATCATTAAGATCGCAAAAATGGTCACAATAAATTTGAAATGAACGAAAATATTTTATGAGCACAGCCGATGAAGGTTAATGCCGTACGTATTCAATAATTTACCTTTAAGAGATAACGAGAAGAAACTAACCAGCCTAAAACGTTAGTAGAGATGCAATTAAGAGAAACATAAGGAGATTTTATTGTGACCAATGAACATAGAAAGCCAAAACAAAACTTGAAGAAGAAAGTAGGCCATACAACAAAATATTTTTCAATATAATTACTAATAGCAGCAAAAGTGAATAACTACAAATCAAATTAGAAATGTCATGTATTGAGGTAGAGGGACAAAGAAAAACATCACACAGATCAGATTAGGAGGAGAGACTAATGAACTAATTTAAGTTACTAAAGGTTAGCACATACTAGAATGTTAACAATGTTTTTCTCCCAGCCAAGTTTCACAAGTTTCACATTATTATCTTAAATACATTCAAAAACTTATTTTAAGGTTATTGTACCAAAAGCTTTCCAGACTTCATATGAATAACATAATTAAAAAAAATACCCACTATCTGGGCCACCAAGTTGTGTAATGGCATCCACAAAGCGATCATGAAGATCTGATGTCCAATGCAACCGATGCTTCCCACTCCCTGGAGCATTGGAAGCATCCTCTGCCACTTGTACTTTATGAGACGCCACGGTTGTATTGGAAGTTTTATTTTCGTGATACATGCAAAAAATACTATAAAGAACACAATTAGAAAATTATATACTTATTGTCTATGAAGAATGAAGAGCAATGTTCTTCACATTCATCTTTCAATATGTGAAGTCAGATTCAATGCAAAAACCTTCATATGATAACATGCTATAAGCTGAAACATATACCCCAGCAAGAAAACAAACATCCTCTCCAATTTTAGTGGGAACTCGTTGAAGAAAAAGCTCTATATATAAATGGAAATCTAAATTTCATTCTATATCTTTTCTACTTAAAGAAATAAGAGTTTTACCTCTAACGCGAGGTCAGATAGCATCTTTCATTGACTTTTCATACGTGAGGGTTTAACTTTTGGAGTCATTGTCTTATAAAATTCCATCACAAAGAAACCCTTTTCTTTTGACTTTATATTCTTAAATTGTAATTTTACAAAGTTGAAAATACAAAGACAGATTTTGAGGACTTTAGGTTGCAGAAAGTTTTGTCCAAGCATCCTACATTTTTTTCATTCAACAAAGCAGCATAAGCACTAAATTGCATCCTCAATTACCAGCTAATGGGCAATAACAATAGGGTTTAATTTAAAAACAAACGTCCAAACCATTCTCCGTTATCCACAGATTAACACGCAAGTGGTCATGACAAAATAAAATAAAATTAGCATCTACATCGTTAGGAATAAACTTGTTCTAGACAAAACTGCAAAAAAAAATATCCCGACAAGGAATAATTGATGGTGTGTTTTGTATATTTGGCAACAATTTAAAACATGAATATCTAAACATCTTATACATAATGTCCGAAATGTTCTTGTTCAGTAAAATCAAATGGGACCTAGAATCAAGACGAGGCTCCAATGCACCCCGAATTTTGACGAGAAGTTCGAGGATGAGCTTTTGCGTTTAAATAAAACACCGGGGCGTTTCAGTTATGATACTCAATAGCAGCGAGAAATAAAGAGAATCACGCTAAAAAGAGAAGAAATGAAGGCAATCATGATGCGAGCAGGAATCAAGTTAGGTGTATCAAATCTCCAACACTTCGATCTCGAAAAATAAATGACAGAAACAGAAACGAATTCAAACCTGCAAATTAAAGATCCGATGCTCTCATCTCCGATTAAACCAGATCGAAAAATAGAAGTTGACTTGTGGCGCGAAAAAAAAGGGAAAACAAGATCGATAAGCCAGAAAATAGAATTCTAATGCAGAGGAGAGAGCAACAACAAGAAATAGCTATAGATTTTCAACAAAGTGGAGTTTCTTTTTGTCTTTTGTAGGGTTTGAGATTCGTTTGCGGACATTCACTGTAATTAACGAACGAATATTTCTTGGTTTTTGTCAAGAAGTTCGTCGAGAGAGTAGGTGCAGTCTGCGTGGAAAGGACGGCGGGATTTATAGAGAGGAAGTGGAGAGAGAGTGGCCATATTTGGCTTCTTCAAACTCAGAATGGGGACCCATCGGGAATCCATTGATGAACAGAGAGCATCACTGGCGTCACTCTGCTCCTGCAGTTTCTTATCGCTTTGCTCTTTTGTTCCACAGTCGATGTCATGATTTGCACTTTGACCATTTTATATGGGCCTGACTAACGGCCCAATCTTTCGGCCCAATCATTGTGGCCCAATTTTTGCAGCCCAATTAGATTTGGGCACTACTAATTAGGCTTCTTCAAACCTGGTGGTCGAGTGGTAATTTGTAGGGGTGTTTGTGGTCATTATAGAGTTACACTCTTCACACACGACATCTCTCTGCGTGATTAGATCAATTCAAATAATAAATAATTATTTTTATTTTTATTTATTAAATATATTTAAATTGAGTCAATTATAATTTAATGTTGAATCTCATCATTTATTTTTATAATTAAAAAAATTATTATTTTAAGAAAATTAGCAAAATGTTCTCTTTATCACCTGCATTTGATCTTATTTAAAACATGCACTACATCTATCCACCGTGGTTAGATTGCCACGTGGTCCAATATAAACGGAAGAGCTACGAATTGTGGAATGGGTCTTGAAACAGACAAATGCGTCTCCTTTGTATAAAAGAACTAATTTTTCTTTGACTGAGGAGCTCTCGCATTTGATCCGTTTCTTGGAGGGAGACTGTTGATTTCTCTGAAAGAAGGGAAGATAAAATGGCGGATCAGCTAACTGACGATCAGATCTCGGAGTTCAAGGAAGCGTTCAGCTTGTTTGACAAGGATGGCGACGGTTCGTTTATCTTTATTTCTCTCTCGCAGTTTCATTTGTATGTCTTCATTTCGCTTTCTTTTCTGTTATCGTCATCTCAGGCTCCGATTTGTCTTGACGGATGGATTATAGATCCGCAGCCCGCGTCCTTTTTCTGTCGATTTTTTTTTCGTCGAAATTAATCTGTCAAAACAGCATTGAGGAATACTGATTAAATCTCATGGATGAACTTATGCATCTACGTCCGATTGTAGTTTAATTATGCTTGGTATTATTGGTTACATTTGCTGATACGTGGTATCTAATGGATATACTTCACCTCGGATGTGGCTGATTTCATAATTTACCTTTCATCAAATCCAGTAATAATACGATCTTCAAATTCAATTGAAGGAGCATGGAATTTGTGAGGAAGTTTTCTTCCCTGGATATACAGTTTTTCTGTTATATGGATCTGATTTCATGCGGATAAATTTTTACGGTGATACAAGAATGCGATCTGTGTATAAAGACATGTATTCTCTCGTTTATTGTGGAGATTATTTTTTCATACTTCTACAGTAACAACTGTTTTAGGTCGGGTGGAATTACTTCCTCGAATTTTGTCCACTCATTCATCTGTGATGAGAATACTTATAAATCATCCATTATAGTATATCTTTTCTTGGTGGTTAATTCTGTGTTGATTCTTTCTTGTATATGTTCTCGTTCCTTTTGTGTTTCATGCATTTGGCTGTACAAATGGGTTTTAGCAATTGAAATGGGAAATAGCTGTCGTCTTTGTAATGTTGCTGATACATTAAATTATGCCTCTTGTAAATGGTTGTGTAGGTTGCATCACCACCAAGGAGCTTGGAACTGTAATGAGGTCTCTTGGGCAGAATCCAACTGAAGCAGAGCTTCAGGATATGATTAATGAAGTCGATGCCGATGGTAATGGCACCATCGACTTCCCCGAGTTTCTAAACCTCATGGCCAGGAAGATGAAAGATACCGATTCCGAGGAAGAACTGAAAGAGGCATTCCGCGTGTTTGACAAGGATCAGAATGGCTTCATCTCCGCTGCTGAGCTGCGCCATGTGATGACAAACCTCGGCGAGAAGCTGACCGACGAAGAAGTCGATGAGATGATCCGTGAAGCTGATGTTGACGGCGACGGTCAGATAAATTACGATGAGTTCGTCAAGGTGATGATGGCCAAGTGAGTAATCTTATCAACCATGGAAACCATTTTGGAATTCAAGCCTTTTAATCTTCATATTTGATGATGTGCCTAGTCTAACCCTTTAGAACGACTGTGATTTTAGGCTTGTGTATTTGCCTTGTGAATAAACCTACACAATTCGTCATTCCAATTCCCATTCATGAGCTTGATTGAAGCCACTCTCCGAACTCGGACGTTGATACGGGTGAGCAAAACTTGCCCGCACCCGCCGGCAAAACCGAACCGCTAACGTGTCTAGAAATTGGTTTGAAATTGGGCCAGATTCGAAGCTAGCTCAAAATCTTGTTTAAAATTTAAAAATTTGATTCAAATATAATAAAAATTATATATTTTCTTTAGCTAAATTTAAAATTCTTTATTGGTAGGTGCATTTCAATCTATTTTTATTGATGATATGAGGAGGTGCAGGTGTTTTCGAACCGAGCCTTAGTTTCACGCGTCAATTCAATAATAAATAATTAATCATATTAATATTTATTAAAAATATATAAATTGATCTAATCACGTGATGATAAATCAAAAAGTATGACAAAAGAGTAAAGTTATACTAACTCCGTAGTATTATTAAGGTTGAGTATAATTAGACTGAAATTTTGGTATGGTTTAGGCTAATTTTATCCCATCATGGTTCTGGTTCGGGTTTTTCTTTAAAACTTGTCATTAACGATCATGGTTAGAGTTTTGGGGGTCAAAACACTGTGGAACTGAAACCGAACCATGTGTCGAACAACGACCCAAAATTAAGGATGGACAGAACCGGATCGGAACCACAAATCAGATCGGAACCGTCGATTTTAATATGGTATTGGTTCTAATTTTAAAAAAAAACTATGATTTATGAGCTGGTCCAGCCTTTAAGAATGAAAAACCGTGAAATCGGAACCGAGACCGTGAGTCAAGAAAGTTCTAGAATCGAATAAAACTCGACTCAAACCCTAATAAAATCTGATATAAATCTAAAAATTAGTTACAAACTCGTCCAATTACTTAGAATTCGACTAAAAATAAAAATATTTTTTATTTTTATATTTTAATTTTTTAAAATGGTTCTGCTCCAGAAATCCACAACCGTGAGTTCCAGTTCTTGTTCTATTTCGGGTTAAAATTGGGTCAGACCGGACCGTCCCACCCTACTCAAAAATCAAAATAAGTTAAATTTAAACTCAAAATCGATTAAAACCAGAGACCAACCCAAAAATTGCATCCGGTTCAGACTGGATGGAGGATTGTTAGACCGAGATTTGGTTCCGAAGAACTCGTTTACAGCCAACGTCCCTATAAAAGTGAAAAAGCCTACAAATTTTAGGAGAAGCTCCGGACTCTTCGCTGTTTGCTTGGCTGTGCGGTCGTCTTCTCTTGAATAGCTCATTTTTTCCCTTCCGTTTGGAGCGAAGAGAAACGTTGAGGAAGAGCTGTGTTTAGCATTCGTCGTGAAGCAGACAAACAATGGCGGATCAGCTCACCGACGATCAGATCTCTGAGTTTAAGGAAGCTTTCAGTTTGTTCGACAAGGATGGCGATGGTCTGTTATCTCTTTTTTTTTCTTTCTGCTTGGATTTATTTTATTTACATTTGTTAAATTGTTGTTTCTTTTTTTTTGGCAATAATTTGATAGATCCGTCGTTGCTCGACATGATAATAATAGATCTGAGTTTACGGAAGCTCTCCATTTTGATTTTAAAATAGATCTGCTGTAATTGCATTGAACTTGTAGTAAGTGTTATCTCCTCTGAGATTTTTCCGATCCGGTTGGATTTAATTTATCGCTCAATGTGAATAACCTCTTCTGTTGCTATGCGGATAATTCAAATGGAATGGAACTATATTCTTCTGCACTTCTTTCTTAAATTGGATTTGAAAAATGTGATACTTAGACGAGGTTCCTTTTTCATGGCGTGAGATTTAATTGAATCTTGACAAGTCTACCCAGCAGAAGTATGCCAAGGTTATATGGGATAAAATTAGTATGTAAATAGGAAGTTTTTCTTTCTTTGACTACTTGGTTGTCTTGTTCGAATAGTAAATAGGCTTCACCTACTTTTAGGTGTTAGAAGTGATCCGAAAACGATGGATTTTTATGTGTATTTCTTTGTCCTGTGATTTATTTACAATACTTCCGTAATAGTTTATTTATAGAAGAGTTCCTGGACAAAGAAATAGATTCAATCATTTGACTTGGAAAGTATTTGTGCTTATAGGTTGCATCACGACTAAAGAACTTGGGACTGTTATGAGGTCACTTGGGCAGAACCCGACTGAAGCTGAGCTGCAGGATATGATTAACGAAGTCGATGCCGATGGTAATGGAACAATCGACTTCCCCGAGTTTCTAAATCTCATGGCAAGGAAGATGAAAGATACTGATTCAGAGGAAGAATTGAAAGAGGCATTCCGCGTGTTCGACAAGGATCAGAATGGATTCATCTCTGCTGCTGAGCTGCGTCATGTGATGACAAACCTTGGGGAGAAACTCACCGATGAAGAAGTTGATGAGATGATCCGTGAAGCTGATGTTGACGGCGATGGTCAGATAAATTACGATGAATTCGTCAAGGTGATGATGGCTAAGTGATGAATATCATGAAAAAACAATTCAACAAAAAGGTTTGTGCTGTTTTCAATCTGTTTTTCTTTTAGATTTTTGGCTGTTGTGAACTTGATGAAATCTACAATTCGTGATCAAAATGAACTATAAGTCCCTAGATTGACAAATTTGAACCTAAAATTTTACCTAGAAGTTGTTTGATCTATGATTATTCTTTCGTTCTTGTTCAAAATGTTTGTTTTCTTTTATTTTATCATGCTTTTGGGTCGAGATAAATCGAAAAATGAGATTACTTGTCTTAACCTGCAATGTGATAGCTCTTGCTTAGCTATAGTTGCAAACCAACCTTATTCGACTAGATTAAGGTTGCCCCCTCTTAGTAATTGTAAAATTTTCAAAGTGGAGGATAAATTTAAACTAGCTCGGAACCCGGGATATCACCCATTAACTATCTCGGTGCCCTTTAGAGCAGATTGGCCGGTCCATCCCGGTCGAATTATAGCGAAAGGACATGAAAAATAAGGGCAAAAAATTAGATGGGCTAAATTGCAGTGAAACAAAGTGTACTTTTCACGATTACAAGATACAGAAAATGGAGTTCTGAAGCCAGAATCTCTGATTCTAAATACACATTGGCTCTGAATAACTTTCGAAAGAAAAATCAAAATCAATAGACAAGCCGAGGCTCGAACTCGGCAAAGTCGACCGATCCGGATTCAATGGGCGGCATTAGATAGGCAGCCAAGAGCTCGGAGGCCAAAGCTGCAGCAAGCGGAATCCTCTTCAAGTTCTTCACCAGAGGAATTTCATTGCCCTCGCTCACCGCAATCAGCTTCTCGTTAATCCCCACCATCCGATCCAATTTCCTCTTGAATTCCGGGTTTTCAACGTCCAATACAGCCGGAAATATTCGAGCCGTCGTCCGATTCGTCTGCGTGTAATGAAGTTTCAATCAAAAAAAAGATTTGTTTGGTTACATGTAGCTAGTTAATCAGTATAATTGTACAAATTACGCGAATCTTTTGTTATCATCGATGAATATACGAAATCGATCAAGATACTCACCTCAATGATAACATGCATATCAAATTCTTTCGTGTTAAGACCGATTCCTTCATAAAATGCGGTTCTCTGGCAATCGTTCAGGTACATTGTCACATACACCTGCATAGCATACAATGAGTGATTTTTCTCGTATTATCCGTAAAATCAATCAGATCTAGAAACACCCGAAAGCGTATAGCTCGGAAACATACCGATAAACAGAAAAATCGGGACCACAATTTAGCCTTCCAGTCATTGAGGAACTGGGGCTGAGCCTTCATCAACGCGGAGAAAAAATCTCCATGGCGATTCTCGTCTTGGCACCAATTCTCAAAGTATTTGAAAATCGGGTAGCATTGATACTCGGGATTCGCCTTGAGATGTCGGTAAATAGTGATGTATCTCCAGTATCCGATTTTCTCGGACAAATATGTAGCATAGAAGATGAACTTCGGCTTGAAAAAGGTATATTTTCTAGCCTTAGTCAAGAACCCCAAATCCAAAGCCAAGTTGAAATCAGACAAACCCTTGTTCAAAAACCTGCAAGCATTGAAAATCGAAGTAGATTTAACGTTTAAAACCATTCAGAATAGCAGTGATTGCTGGATGAACCTACCCAGCATGTCTAGCTTCGTCCCTGGACATGAGGGAGAAAATCTCAGCTACAATTGGATTCGTTTTCTGCAAGATTCAAACCATTTCTCCATCAAATAACAAAGTTAAAACAGTATAGAGATCTCCACAAAACGAACGATTTGATTTCATCTATCCAGTGTAATTTCAGAAAGAACTAAATCAATTCAGCTGTAAAAATCTCAGCAAAACGCCAGCATTTTCTATGTTTTATGATCGAATCATTGACAAGAGAACTTGCATCTGTAAAGTGAGAGTATGAACAGCAAACCCACAAATCAAATTCCATTAAAAATTCAGAAAATGGAAAGAGGAGTTTTAGAAAATGGTCGAAATGCGAACCTTGAGTCTCCTACCAAGCTCTTTGTAGAGAAGGAACCCAGAAAACTCAGCAGTGCAAGACCTCTCCAAAAACTCAACAAAAATCTGTCTAAGAGGACCTTGGAGCTTATCAGCAGCCTCTTTAAACTCCTTGTTCCTCACGAAATGGGTCTGATTGAAATCCGTCTTGAACTCCTGGAGTAGCGCCTCGAACTCATCCATGTTGAGATTCTTGTTGATTTCCGTGTTGAAAAGGGTCTCCATCTCGTCGAAATCGGTGGTGTAGAACCGAGGGGCCAAGAGGGTCTCCTTGATTACAGCTTTCGCCTTCTTTGCCGGCTTGGGAGGGGCTGGCTGCGACGTGGCCGCCATTTTTATGGTGCTGAAGGTGGCCCGAGAGCAATTTCGTGGGTGTCCGAATCTCTGGGTAGTGGTGCTGAAATTGGAGATGGGTTTCACGAGAGCCATCTCTGCCGCCATTGCTGGGCTGAAGATTTGCCGAGACTCGAAGAAAATTGGTGAGACTGAGAGAGATAAGGGGCAATCAAATATAAGTGAGTGGCAACGCTGGAATCTCATCCAGTGAAATCCAAGAGGTTGAGCGACATTCTGACACGTGGCATACATCTATAGGTCAATTGTGATTACGTTTTAGCTGAGATAATTGCCGGTGGAACCAAATTTGTGGCCAGTCTCTCTCTCTGTCCTAACCTTTATTTCAAAATTTGAAATCCCTCGCCCAAGGGCTTTCATATCTCGGTCCGACAGCATGTAAGGAGGTTAATCACGATGACTCAGCGGCTCAGAGATGTGAGGCTTTTACCTGACACCACAAGGAGCAACCTCAACTTTAGAAGATTAAACTCTCACATTTTGATGACGCATGCTTAGAACTTTGGCTATTGATTCAAATTTGTCAGTTCTGAATCAACTGAGCTATGCTCGTGCGGTCTATGTGATATAACCTTTGTTTGTGAAATTGTGGTTCATCTCATTTTGGCATTATATTATAAATATATATTTTATTTTTGTTCTATAATTTTGTGAAAATTAAAAAAATCAAACTACTAGGGGAGATATAACTTAAATCATACACTCGATTTTGACCCAACCGAAACTTATAAACGGTCCCTGCCAAAGAAATCGACATGGGTAAGAAAAAAATAGTCGGATTCGTCTTGCTTGGAAGTCCGTTTTTGGTTGGAGAGTTTAGTTTGATTAAAATTTGGACCATATCGATGAACATCGATAATTTCTCTTTCATAACAAGAAGTTTGGATAGTTCTAGGGTTCTTCCCGTATTCTGTATTTCTAAGCTCGAGAAGCGGATCCTCGCTTGCCATCTCCGAGAAGTGTCGGTCAGTCCAATGGGTTGATTAACCAAGGGAACCATTGAAAATAAGATCAAGTTTTCAGCCTTCTACCTTCGATCTTGAAGGCAAAGTCGGACGGACGAAAGATAACAAAAATAGACGTGGACATAGAAAGTACCGGATACATCCTCGGGTTTAGTCGCTAACTCTAATGTTCATGAATTTATTCGTAAAAACAAAATACAATATCTCCTTGTCCCTCAATGTTCATGAATTGTTCGAGAGATAAACGAGTCGTCCAAAGTTCATAGCTCCGAGAACAAACAATTTTTAATCGAGATCATGCATTACATCCACAAAATGATCCATTACGTTATCCCGTCGATAACTTGTTATCGATTTCACAATCGATGAACAACACATAAAGATATGCGCAGAATAAATCCGGAATCGTAAGTGCGTTTAGAGGAGAGCAAGCACAAAATCGAGGCGATTAAAAAACAAGTATCGACTATGCATCTTCCAATGGGATGATAATTTCTAAATACCCGAAAAGAAAAAAAGGAAGAACAGAATCGTACGGGACTCAAATGGGAAAAAAGCAGCAGCACAATCACAATTCACACAAGAAACAACAACCAATCATATCTCAAATGTTATTTTTATAATTTACAGCAAAATCATAGGAATACCTTAATCTCTTCACTCTCTCCTTCATAGTCAACCATATTCTCTGCGCTGGGAGATGATCGTTCAAGTCCATTTACGTGCAGTAGAAGATTATACCTGCAGAATGTATGGTGATCTAATACTATAAGTGTGTTGAACAGAGATAGAGAGAGAGAGAGAGAGAGAGAGAGAGAGAGAGAGAGAGAGAGAGATGGATGGCAGTGAAAAATGATACCAAAAAACAAGATTGAACATTTGATTTTCTTTGCAAATTGAATACTATATATCAGGACTCTAGATTCAGACTCAAAAGAACACTTTCCGATGAGGATTCAAGTCACGGCCGGCTAGTTAATCATTTAGCGTTATGCAAGAATCACTCTCGAAATGTAATCTCTAATCTTACATCTTTGTATACCATAAGTATAATCAAAAGTTTATTTTAACTATTTGTAATTTATCTTAATTGTTAAATCGATTAATGAATGACATGTGATTGCGTGTTAAAAGGTAAGATTAAAGTTTAGAAAACAAAAACCTAACATCGCTCTTTGATTTGAAAAGAATGAGTCAGAGATGTACCTTCATCCTTCTACGAGAGAATCTTTGATTTGACCCAAATCATTTCCATCTTGTGGATGAACATTGGGAGTTCTCAGAGGCACAACAGATTCTTGATCAAGAGGAAGTAAGGGATCAAAGCAAGACTTTATTTCTTCCTCTGTTTTCAAATCATGTAGCTGATCACACTCTGAGTTACTCATAATCTCAGAAAATGGAAAAGTACCATCTTCCATGAGCTTATTTCCCATTTCGATGTCAATTTTCTCCTTCGAGCTATGCATGCCATCATCAAGATTAGGAGAAATGGACGCTACCATAATATGTTCCTCTTCTGCAGGTGATCTAAATTTGTGCAGCGAAGGTGTGATCTTGGAGAAAAACATTTCTTTAAGGTTTTCTTTCATTCCTCTATTGTATGGATTCTCCTTCTTATCATATCGGAATCGAAAATTCTCATAAGTAGTCTGCATTGAACTTGATGTCAGAATAGATTAAACAGGTTTAAACCGATGCATCAATTTTAAATCATATTTCCTGGATCTTCAATTAGATTCACACATACACTAATTTTTTTCTCTTAATTGAATATCAATTTGAATTCTACTAACCATATACATATTGCTGCAAACAGCCAATAACTATGTATCAGGGAAGAAGTGTATACAAAAAGAGCACTAAATTCTAAATACATATGCAAAGGAAAGAAATCATCTTGGACCAAGAAGATTCCTTATTATATTTTAACTTTGTTAGCAACAAAATACCCTACATATGATGAAACATAATGGACGAAAGTGTGACTTTAAATTTCACTTTGATGACATAAAAGGTATGCATGAAAGATAAACAAGCAAAACAAACAAATATGCAACATTTATTATTAATAAAAGCTGTGTCGCATCTATACGCTAATTATCAATGCAAAAAACCACAAACCAACAAAAACAGGCACTGCAAACAAATTTTAGAATTTTCAAAATAGAATATCTTACAAAACTGAAGGAATTCGCAAGACCAGTAAGAGTATAGTACTGAAAAAATAAAAAGATAAATAAGACAGTCTTACCTGATTCGTACATATTAGATAAAAATGGAAAATTGAAAGGCCACCAACGAACCAAACTGATATGAAGCAATATATGATGAGGATATCTGACATATAATCTTTTGTTATGGCTTTCCAAACCTTTTCTTCACTCTCAATGAGGAAGAACCAGGAAAATGAAAAGACATAGATGCACAAGATTGTTGATGTTGTTATGAACATGAAGAAGAACCGATAGTTACGCTGCAAGAACAAAGAACGTTTGAGTTTCACAATTAGCTTTGACATTAGAGAAAAAAATATGCAAATATAGAAAGACCATACTATCACTTGTTTGAGTCCATGAAAAAAATTGGTGCTCTATCTGATACATCATTAATTTATAGAAACAATGAAAGAACGTACTGTTCCAATGCACTGTCCAACCCATGGACAATGATGATCGAATCTTTGCACGCAATTGTTGCAGACGGAACAATGAGATGCACGAGGAGGGCGATAAAGATAACACGTTTCACAATATTTTACTTTTACTTTGTGGCCATTCACCTCCACATCTTTCGTTCGTGGAAGTTTCAAATGAGGGGTTCTACCATTTACCCACTCCATGGATGGTGTTGTCATATCTTCTGCTTCATCTGACTCAGGAGGCTTTGAATTTCTAGGGAGTATTCCAGGATCTCTACCAGAGGTTAAGAAGAGAAATGTCAAATCCTGCACAAGAGATTTTAAACTATGACAACAAAAAAAAAATTTATCAACTTAAAGCACAAAATTTATTCATGCAAGCTCTAGAAAGCTCAAGAATTATTCTCCAATAACATTTTATTATAAGATGATATATTATAGTATGGTTCTGTATTAAAAATCTGACATCTTTGATTGTAGTTCTTACTGGATAGGTTATCTTTAGTAGTTACTTTTGAAATTTTCAACATTTAAGATAGTAAAAAAAGTAACATAGATTGTATGCACGTACCAAAATTGTTAGGATTGCACAACCCATCAATATTGGATAACTTTTATGATGAGGGACCTTCGTTGCATCGATCTGCAAATATGCCCTTACGCAAAATGTAATGGTGGGACCAGTAATAAGGAGTATGGAGAGAAAAAGAGATGAAACATCAGGTCCAAATATTAATCTCCCACCACAGTAAAATTTCTGATACCAAGAAAAGATTTCAAATATCAGAATCTAACAGTAGAATTAGAGTTGGCCGAAATCTGACAATCGCATTTACAACAATTTAAGATAGAAACTGGATTTTAAAAACCAAATATTTGGCAGACCTCGAGACCAAATAAGTAATACTGACAGACAAACAAAGGCACATCATAATTCAGTTAAGTCTCTGTTTACTGATCTCAATAACTTTATATACTTCATTTGAAATAATGGGCAGAAACCAGATGATCCATTCTATATATTAGGCTGCAATTAAATATTAAACAAAAAAATAATGAAACCATCTGATAGAAGTGGAGAGATGACAACAATTTCTTGAGAAACAATCTATCAAACAATCCACGAATCTATCTTCCAAAACAATTTCTTCAGCAGGAGTGTTCAAAGTAATAATAAAAATCATGGCAGCTAAATTATGTAAAACATAGAACTCAAGCTGAATTTGCAAAGAACTGATTAAATCCTTACAAGCTCAATAGGAAAAATACACAACTCAAATACTGAAAAACATAAATAAAAGCCAAGAAGAAAGAGATCCCAAAGAGAAGAAGACTATCAAATCAAAAATCAAAGAGAGATGCGATGAGATGCTACGGAGACTTACATTGCTTCCCTTCCAAACTTGATAGAGTTTCTGGGAATTTTTTTGGGCCATTCCAAGCACAAGAACAGGCCAATTTCAACTCTCTTTTGTAGGTCAAACTCAGCAATCAGCAATCGGTCAAGGCATTTTTCGGAAAAGCAGTCAATCAGGAACTAATCGAAAACAATCCCCGAGATACAAATTTACCGTCCAAGACAACGATTACGCCAGTGACTGAGAACGAATATGTCGGAGCAATTAAAGTAGATCCCTATCAAGAATAATGAGAATGGCAGAGAGAGAGAGGGAGAGAAACCAGCTAAGCCCCTCAACTCTGAAAATCTCGTTCCAGTAAACAACGAGGGATTATCCCAAGACAAAGATTCTCTCTCTCTGTCTCTCTCCCTCAAATCCCTACGTCACCCTCTCATTCTCTCAAAGAAATTGTTGCACCAACGAGTTGGGGCGGATGATTCGATTTCCGGCGACATTTCCGGAACCAATTAAATAAAGAATTTGACCTAAGATTAAAAAAATAGAAAGAACTCCTGACATGATCCCTCGTTTCCAACCGCATCAAAGCAGTCCAAGCGAAGCAGCTAGCAAACGTGCAGTCACAGCCCGAATCATTTTCTAATGTTATCTTCGTTTGAATTCGTCGTCCGCGCTTCCATTAACACCATACCTCGGAATCCATCGCTTAAAAACATTCGACAAATCAACTCTCACCCACCTAACCTTCAATGGCAGCGTCCAAAATCACAATTTTAATTTAATTTTTAAAAAATAAACTGTAAAATAAAATCAAAATCATAGGTCAAAATAATTTAAAATTAATTAAAATACAATCCAAATTCTAATGAAATCTTATAGAAATTTTAAAATTAATTATAAATAAATTGAATTACTTAAAATTAGATTTAAATATAATAAAAAATATATATTTTATTTTTATATTTTTATTTTTAAAAAATATAAATAAAATTATATTTAAACTGAAATAGAACCAGAACTACTAGTTTCAATAACAGTTCTTAAATTATAGTTTTGAAACTATTTTGAGATAAAAAAAATGTCCAACCAACCGTGCACACCCCTATTCAATCCTACAACGACTACACTTGTTTACTAGACCAGACCAGACCAGACCATAACAACTGATTTTGTTCCGATTTTAATTTTTATCAATGAAAATCATATAAAAAATAAGGTAAAATTTGACTCAGACGTTCAAACCAAGTAAAACCCAACATAATACTTAGTACGCGTATATTTTGTAAAATTACATTATGTCTTAGTTAACATAGGTTAACGAATCAAAGTCGTGGCCACATTTTGTATTTTTGTCGCATAATCTTAAATTATGTCTCAATTTGTAACATAGGTAATACAAAAACTAAAATTGCTAAATCTTTCCCGAGTTCATCTATGAACCGACCAAAACCATTTGGTTCAATTCACGACTGAAAAACCAATCATATTTAGTGATTAAATCGAGGCAAATTTAACTAAATGATTGAAAATGGACAACAAAGCATGAAATTTATAATCAGGACGGTCCTAAATTTACTTACAGTCGAAAAAATGAACAGCCAATCGAATGGAAACGCCGTCCCGGAGAATCGGGAAACCGAGGCCGGAGTAGAGATTAAGGATGAACATGGGAGCGGAAAATCAGAGGATAAGTGCAGCAAAACCCACTGCTCCAGCACTGAACAGCCAATCAAACTCAGACTCATCCAGAAAACCAAAACCAAAAATGAAAATAAAAAAAGATGGGAATTGTTGAAACTCACCACTGAGAGCAAAGCTCCTTCCTTGAACTTGTTGTGAAATGAAAAGGCCAATGGCTTTGGACTGTCTCCGGGACCTCTTACGAAGCCACTGAAATTGATCCGTAATTAGTATTCTTCGAATCCCACGAGTCAAAAAACCAAAACGATAATAATAACTGGCACCGAGTAACATACATTAGCGATGCAGATATCAAAGGAGTCCTCCTAACATCGTAAATCGCAATCAGGCCCTCGTACACCTCGTCATTACTCTTGAAAGATATGGCAAGCCGCTCTCCGGAACCATCCCAAGCTATCTTCTCAATGCCATGACTAAAGAACATAACAGGATTTTCAAATATACACCATTACCAACATGAGAGAAAGATGACCCAAGATTACGTTTATTTCAGATAAACAGAAAAAAAAAACTAAAATCACACATTAACACATTACCATGCACAGTGGTTATTCAGAAATATAAAGAGAATCAACTGTTTAAAAAAAGGCAGATAGCAAAAACATTCCGTACCAGGTCGCTAACTCGGGTAGATCAACAGGTAGTAGGTGTGCATCTGGATAATCATTGTTGAAAACAAAGTTCGATTAAATAAATAACTCACTAAACTAGCGATTCGTCAATGTTGAAGAACATAAGAAGAGACATAAAACCAAAACAAGACTGGACTTTCTGTGCCACTAAGAACCATTTTACTGGCTTCACTATCCATCTATCTAGCTTCGTCCACTTCTTTTGTAAGAGTCTGGTTTATAACAACGGACTTGTGATTAAGTCAAATTTTGCTTGGCGTGTGACAATTTTTATTACATAAAAGTTTTGTAGGGGACCTTTATACTGTAAGCTCGCCACTCACTTCAGGCTTAACCTATTGGGAGGTATTGGCTTCTTAACACTCGTATGAAACTTCACGTAATTTGAGACGATGAAGGATGATGTCTAAAGTGGAAATACCAAATTTTGCAAGCACAAATGTAAATTT
Source organism: Begonia fuchsioides (assembly GCA_003255005.1). Taxonomy (NCBI): domain Eukaryota; kingdom Viridiplantae; phylum Streptophyta; class Magnoliopsida; order Cucurbitales; family Begoniaceae; genus Begonia; species Begonia fuchsioides. The sequence continues at coordinate 373,311 of QAOC01026735.1, read as the reverse complement.
GTAAATATTCAACTATAACAGTCTAAGGAAAGTTTGATTACCTAATGATGGTGGCTTTGATGCAAAGTGAATCGAACCCAACATGGAAGATCCAGCAAAGGTGAGTAGTATCATATGCCCATCAGGATCCCAAATTGCTCCCTAAGGTAAAATACAAACGGTTAGGATCCTTGACGAAGAATTTATTCTTAGAATGAGTAACCATTTATCTTTCTGTAATAGAAAGACAAACGAAACAAAAAGAAAAAATAATAACTAAATAAGTTTTATTAATTGATTCCTAAACTTTGAAGAGTCCATGTATATAAATAAGCTACAAACTAACTTAGTTTGAAATAGAAAACTAACCTAACAACTTTCAATTAAAGAAATAATAATTAAGAAATAACAATCAAAGAATTAATAATTAAAAAAATAATAATTAAAGATTAAATATATTTTTTATAATATTATCTCCTTCCAAATGCATCTCTAGGATTTTCTTTCCTAACACAAATTATGTAAAGTGATAGATGTTTTACTTCATACATGCAGCAAAAAAAAAAACAATTTTGAAGTACGCATAGAAAACCCCATATTAAACTAAAGAAAATGATCTTACAAAGAAATTAGAAATATAGAATAAGGTAAATTACAATAAATCCCCTTTCAAATCCCTATCATATGACTACTCCCTTTCTTTTTAAAGAAAACGTAAGAGCCAGTTGAGTACATGATGCAAAGAAAACAGATAAAGACTCTTAAATAAATGCTAATGACAACCAATGTTAAACTATTTGAACACATCCCACTCACATAAATATCATACAATATACAAAACCAGATAAAGATATAAAAAATAAAACACCACCATTCCAAAGAAATTAATTGAAAAAAAATGACGACCCTCACCATCCAAAACTAAAACGTAGATCTCCCAACTCACTCTAACAAGTCTTCTTTAAACGGAGTTCTTATTTTTCATAATTCTGGAGGGCATAGGCAACAGAAGAGCCTATGTAAACCATCCAAATTGTACCATACGCTACTTTTTGAGTGTCATTACAACAACTGATATACTAAAACATGGTCAGCAAAGACGATTGCAACTACCAAATTTTAGATGGTCAGCACCACTTTTTATGAAAGACAAAATTCTAGATGGAAACTCTGCTATCATTTTACGGCCACATAAGCATGAAAGCAAGCTCAAAAGGCATCCACCAGATTATTCAATCATGGTGTATTATCACACACAAAATTAAACTAAATTGAATATTTACTTTATTAGAACTGATAATAGGTCAAAGAAGGTTAAACTAGAGATACTGAAAGGAAAAATACAATCAGCTTCGATGGAGATTGAATTGTAGGACAACTAAGCCTAAAATTAATATTGGTACAAATATATAATTCGTGGAAGCATTCAGATAATTATTTTGTAAATATTGAGCCATAGAAAAAAGAACTATAACAGAAGAATTTCAATTCATAGCTAATTCCCTGCCCCAAAAAATCAAGAGAAAGCCCTACAGAAAGAATAATCAAACTCTAAACTAGTTAAAAACAGGAAAATATCATTAGATAACTACTTATTTACCGTGACAAAACCACTTGATGAGGACCATTGCTCAGACGTCCAAGTGTTTGTTTCCCAAAGATAAAAAGTACCATCACTGTGAAATAAAGAGTGCAAGTTTAGAACTCTCACATCAACTCCTCAGTTGAGGGAAAAATTGTAAAATAAATGGTATAAGAGGGCAGAAAAACGAATGTACAATTTTCCAGCAAAAAAGTAATCTCCAGAGGGTGACCACTTCACAGTTGACACGCAACCTAATCCCCGCCTAATTGGTGTTTGAAGCCCTAATTTTTAAGAGTTTGAAGTTTAACCATGAAGAAACTAGAGCCAAAGAAACTAAAATGGGACAAAAAAATGAATTTTGTTTTTGTACCTCGAGCAACATCCCATATGATGAACGAAGAGCTCTCACATGAGGCAGATGCTAGAAATGTAGCACTAGGTCAAGGAAGTTTTTATCACAGAAGCAAGTCTCACTTTGACTTAGTCACACAATATAAAAGAAAAAAACATTATAACATAAAACCTAATCTAGAATAGTTTCTGGATATCTTCCATCGGGACTCCAGGATAAGGAACTAATCAGTTCATCATTCGGACTGCGAAGAAAATCCACCAGAGTATATCGAAAGCCAGAGCCTTTTGATAGTGATCCTGCAAAGGAAGTTATGCCTGACCGGACAGATGGAGCATTTCCTGGGAATGAAGCAGACCACATGGCAATTCCACCTCTGTGAAGGAAAACCAGCCAAGATAAAATTTAGCCAGAAGGACAATAAAATGAAGAACGTAATAAAAGGGGACAACACAGTAGTTTTTTTTTTCCTTCTTTATGAAAAAGAAATAAAATATATATCATCCTTAATTGAATGCTAAAATAATGACACTTGCTTGCATCCAACTGCTAGCATCCTTCCACCATTAGGTCTCCACTCCAATACTTTGACTTCTCGTTGCAACTCATGAGCCAGAATGCATGGATCTTTACTGTCTGTATGACATTTAGAATCATTTAAACAGAATGTATGCATATGTTTATAGCAAGGACCGTGGATTACTAATGAAATAACTCACACTACTGAACAAAGGAGAACCAATAAGTTCATTTTTATAACACTACTAACAACCTGCATCATCATGATCTCGAATGAAAACTTGACTTTTCCCAGATATGAATGCTACAATGTGTTTTTGTCTGTGCCAACTAACTCCTTGTAGATCTACTGCTGGTAATAAATTAACCTAAAAGAGGAAAAAGTAGGGCGTTTAGACAATAGCACATATACTTAAAAAATCCATGATTTCATGTTGTTTGCAGAGATACACTATCCAGCATTCTAAAGACAATTTAAACTGAAATTCTCCCACCACAGAGAGAGAGAGAGAGAGAATTCAAGACCCTTTCCATCTAGTAGCTTGAAACACGTTAAACACAGCTTCATTTCACAACTCCGCATGGTGCAAAATTACCGATTTATTGTCTAAATTCTAAAATATAAACACCAATGTGAAAAGCAATAAAAACATTACTTACAATAATCTTATTTTTAGCAATAACTTAGCTTAGTCTTCTTTTTTTCTCAATAGTCTTATTTCAAAGGGGAAATGTACTAGGACAGGTTGGGTCCTAAAATATGGCCCATAGGGATCTGCGGTACTCTCCTTCAAGAGTTGAATTTTTCTATCGTCATCAGTTATTTTTTCCATTTTACTTCAGAAATCGATCACAAAGAGTTTTAGTAATCTTACAAACATATATCAAGAATTTGAAAAAAAAATCAGGAAAAGATTATCATCTCAAATGTGAGGAGCGAGAAAGATGTTCAGAGCCCAGACTCACATCATTAGGGGAAAAGAATCGTTTCACGGAGCTGTTGATAAAACCCTTAAAAGATGCTACAATACCCTCCGTTGAAGCACCGTCTATATTGCTGCTTGGTTCTTCTGTTCCTTGATCGGAACCAGTAAGAACAACAGGTTCGGGTTGAAATGGAACGGGGGTGAATACCTTGCCCTTTTCAACCAAGAGAAATTCAAATGCCGACAAAAAACACTAGTAAAATCCATAACAAGCACCACGCACAGAAAAACACAAACACGCAGTTTACGCACAAGATATTTTCCATAAGTGCTGGGAGCTAGATCGTCGGAGAGCCTGTCGGAGACGACTGCAAAATATAATCACAACTGAACTCATAAGCAGAAACATGACATCGGACACACATAGAAACAAACAAATGAAGAAAGACAGAGAGAGCGAGAGAGAGTAAGGTTGTTAGTGCTTACTAAGGTCGCGATTGATTTCACAAACGGTGACAGAGCCAGAAGCAGGAAAGGAAGGCATATCGTAGATCGCGAAACCCTAATCAGTCGACGAACTCCAGAATCCAGAGTCAGCGAGGGTTCAACTTTTTATCCAGATTCGAATTCCGAGATAGCTCCGTCGCCTTCCCGCTTAGCCCTGAAGTTCAGGGTTTGTTTCTTGTTTAACTGGTTCAGCGCTCAGCTAGTCGAACCAGTTCGGTTTACTCCGTTGATTGTTGATTGAATTGGAAATAAACCACGCCGGTATGATTTTGAATAAAGGTAGCTGAAGAGAAGTTTGGACCGTTTGGTTTTCCAATTCAAAATTGGGTTACCAACCATGTACCACATCGTGGGAGTTCCTTATGGTTCGAATTAGTTCTATTTAAGAACCCAACCAAACGGTCTAATCAGACGATATGAACTAATTTTGGTTTTGGGTTTGGTTTGAAACGAGTTTGGGTTGAACTACTCAATTCCGCTCTGACAATTGTATTGCAATGCACGTAAAAGGGTGACAGCGTTGAAGCCGAATTTTCAAATTACAATTGTAATTTCCTAATTTTCAAACTAAATTTAAACCAATTGAACTGAAAATAATCGATACAAAACCAAACCAAAATTCAGTAAAAATCCACCCAAAAACAACATTTTCTTCGGTTCAGTTCAAATTCTGTCCCTTACCGCATCAAGGCATCAATTCCAGATGTATTTTGATTTTTTTGAAGCGGATTTGAAGAGTACAGTGATCTGGATTTATAATTCTGGGCTCATTCTACGCGAACCCACCGGCCATATCCATCTAAGCGAAACCTCGACTAGCAGCGCCTCCGCTTTCTCCATTAGAGGAGTTTCGAGCTTAATTCAGTGTTCAGAGTTACCTAGGATTTTCTTACATGGTGCATGGAGCATGCCTTGCTTATCCCGACACATTCACCCACTTCCTGCTTTTTATTTAAAGTCTCCTAGCCTAGTTCGGAGTTATTCTTGAATTCCTCACATCTAGAGCCGAAATGATTCCTGCCCAGGTCGCAGTTGCTCTAAAAGCTCCTCTTGTATGTCGCTTTGTGGGTTTTAACGGTAGGTTCGGATTGCGTTTCGGTCTTCAGTCTCGATTCGTTGCGAACCCAGATTGGGTAAGAGGAAATGGAGCATGCTCTTTCTCCCGTTCTTCTTCTTATGCTTTGAAATTGTGTTCTGGAAATGAGCCGAAGGAAAGTCGTCACCTTGAACTGCGAAATCGGCATTTAGGCGGCGAGCAATCTCGGGTTTTTGCAGTTGTGGATGGTAGTTCTGGCGGAACTGGGGGTTCTGGCGGAACTGGTGGCTATGGTGGTTCTCGTGGTGAAAATCCTGGTGAAGGAGATGGAAACGGTAGCGATGGCAGTAGCGGCGGAAATAACTGGTCATTCCTTTCGTGGTAATGCATTCCAAGTTTCTTATATAATGTTTAATTTGAAGTTTTGTACAGACTCATATGAACATTGTTTAACGCAACTTATGTTAGAAGACCAGACTTTTGAAATATGGGATTTAGAGTGTCGATTTTGAAGTTAAACTTACGCTTTCAAAAACGATGAAAGCCTGCATCAACTATTCTTATAATCAAATTTTGTTGGATTTAGACAAATTTCTGCTTTGTTTAAACAAGTCTATTTATAGTCCCCTGTAAATCTTTTGAGATGATGTCAAAGGCTTCTATATTCGTTTACTGGTTATGAATGCAAATTGTTGTAGTTCGTTTGAATTTAGCTCCTAGTTTTATGTTTTCAATGCAACAATCATAATTGTATAGCTTTTGATCCCTACGATGTCTCGTCGCTTGTGGATTTTGAAATTCTTTGTTGGATTCTGATGCTATACTCTTTTTTTATCCTACTCATTTTGGTGTGAAAGTGGAGAAAGAACTTTTATGCCATTTTTGTAATGTTTATTTGAAGAAATTATTGACAATAAGAGCAAAGGGTCAAGAAAATGGCACATACTCAATCTTCTTTACCTATGGCCTAATAGGATGCATGTCGATTCTTGGATGCACTTAGCTCGATACTCATACGATGAATTTGAAGTTTGGTTTAGATCTCATCTGTTGTTGATTCTGGTTGAGTGTATTAAATATCGGTAAAGCAGATTTACATTCACCAAATTTGATCTATAAAATTTTACTTTCGCCAGATTTTTGTATAGATTGATAGTGAGGATACCTTCCCTGTGGTTCACTGTGACTATCGACTCTCCTCCTTCCTTTCGACTCTCCTTGCTCTTGAAATAGCTTGATACTTATATCTTGGTTATGAAATTTGGATTAAATCTCGACTTTAATGATTCTGATTGAGCGGCATAGGCTAAAAGAAGAAATGAAAGCATTCATTAAACTCAACTTATTGTGACACTCTAAGCAATGTTACTTTCCCTACAACTTTTCAATGACAACAGACCCTAGTCCTACCTTTTCACTCTCCTTGTTTTAAATTTCTTCGGGTGTATTTTGCTCTACTAAATCCATACTTTAAAACTGTTTTGTGTGTTTTGGTGCACATGGAACTAAAGATACACAAGGTCCTTTGATGAGGAACATTCAAGTTTTGAGTCATCGAATTTTTTCGTGTTATACTCGAGTTATGGTGAAAAAGTATCCCATAACTCGAGTTTGACCTTTCTCTGTTCCTCGCCTTATTCTTGTACATATCATGCATCTGTAAATAACTCTACAAAAATAATACACGTAATGCTATGCTTTTCCTTGATTGTGAAGTGTAATGTCTGAAAGAAAAATCAAGCCATATTTACCCTGAGAGGTACCATTTCTTGGAGATAATTCCTATCGGTGAAAATGTTTTTGTTAATTATTTCTGAATATTTTATTTCTTTTTTGAAGGAAATGAAATGAAATTATAAGTAATAAAATGTACATAAGAGAGAAAAGATAAGAGACTTTGACGTCTAGTGTGCTAGCATGACCCATTGACGTACAGTAATGTTTTCTAAATTGGAAAGAACAAATGTCAAAGGTAGATTCTAAACTGCTTAGATTTGCAAGTCCTCTTGTAATTAAGAACATTAAGAATTGATGTTCTTAAATCTATGATGTTCAAGTTTTTGAAACTAAGTGTATAATTTTGATTTGATACCAAGAATATGTGATCTGGCAATAAACATTCTTTGAATTCAAAAATTGTATTCAGCTTTTGTTCTTGTCTACAAAAATCATTCTATTTCATATTCAAATGAGGTTTGAGATTATATCCCAATGCAAATTCATGTTTAGTTTCAAAGAATACATGCATATTAATTCAAAAAAAGATTATCATTTGACAGAATACCAGCTCTCACTTATCCCTTTCTAATTAAATATTATTTATGTTACAGGTATTTAGCTCTTCTTGCAAAGCATCCAGTGACAGTAAAAGCTGTTACATCTGCATTACTGACTTGCATTGGGGATTTGATCTGCCAGGTATTATACTTTCTAATTCTACTCAACCATCATAATTAAAAATCTCTTTATCAGTTCCTTAATTGTTAGTTGTAAAGTGTGATGTTTTTTGCAATTTCTCGTGATAAGCATATTTAACAGAGGCACACAGAGAGTGCCAAACAAGGAGTCCCATTTCTTCAATTTTCACAAATTCATCGTTCTTTAGGGGGTTTTTTTGCCTACCTAATTCATTTATATGTTTTCTTTCGAATTCATGATTTGTTTGTCTGAGATTACTTAGATTGAAGCTTGAAATTTTTCTAATGGATGTCGCTCTTTAACATGTCCACTAGTTTAATCTCACAATTTATGGAAATCAGCCGTGGATTCAAAGAAAGTTGAATGGATATCAATGATATTCCGCTACGATTTGAATACAATACGAGACTATATTTGACTCAAATAAATTGGATTTTAAGAAAGAGAAATTTGTCATTATTATTGTACAAGAGTGCGGTTCTTTTCGATGGACGACATTAATCACCAAATTAGAGAGATAAAGATTTATGGGCAAAGAACAGGATCAAAAGAGGTAAAAGTAGGTTCGATTATTAGTTTTAAAATCTGTCTAGATAATGTATACCACATTGGCTTATACATTAACCAAATTGATTTAGAAAGCTTTTGAATTAAGAGAATAATCTAAATGAAAGAAAACTAATAAATAAATGTCATCATCCCAAACTGATAGAACATGATTACCCATGTAAGAAAATAGTTTTTTATAATGTATATTTTCAATCACAAAGCTTATTTATTGTGATTGTCAAATGGCTCGAGATCAGTTGATAGAAAATCGTTGCTTTATGATTTTTTTTTACTAAATATGTAAAATGTTTGTCACAGCTCGTTGTAGAACAAGTGCAATCAATAGATCTGAAAAGGACATTCATGTTTACTCTTTTGGGGCTTGTGTTGGTTGGTCCCACGCTGCATTTCTGGTATTTTTTTTCAAATTCTTCTCTGTTTACTTTCCATGTGTATGGCCTAAGTTGATCTACATGTTTTTTTATAGTGCATTTCATATATTTATGGTCGCATAATGTGTTATTATTTATTTTTTTGTCCATAAGAACGGAAAAAGGAAGTACACGAATTAGTAATGCCCATCTCTTTGCAATCGGAAGAGACCTAGATGAAAGGGTACTTGCTGAAAATTAATGATATATGTATAAGTCCATTTCATAAAGTTTGTTCACAAAATTTATCTTCAGGTTATGCTAGTTTTATCTTCTGATTTTACATGTGTTTGGCAGTCTGTGTTTCATTCAGAAATTAATGTGATAAAACTAACATGAATCATGAATATTCCGTCAAAATGTAAGATTAGAATGTAAAATGAGAGGATAAATCTAACATTAACACTTTTACCGACATTCAATTATTGTCATTTCATTTGGCAAGTGATAATTAGATCATGGTGTCTTAAATCTGAACCTTCTAACTGGAAGGAGCTTCAATGAACTATAATGAAAGATAAATGTCACAGGATGGACTTTTCATCGTATGCAATTCGGAAAGTTGATGGCATTTATAACAAAACCTGATTGCAGAAATAGAATCAACTTCTTAAAAAAGTAATTCACAGGTACTTGTTTTTGAGTAAGTTGGTAACTTCGCCGGGAGCATCGGGTGCACTCATGCGACTTTTACTGGATCAGGTGATTCATAAATTTTGCAATCCAACTTCTACTTTATTTCTTTAAAATCTTTGCCATCTCGAGGGAACGAAGAAAATGTATTAAACAAACATAGCGGTACCAGAGATAAAGCTAGAGTCTATAATTCTGTCGATCAAAGTGACCGCAAAAAAGAAGGATAGTACCGAAAAAGCCTTGAGATGGATGATCATTTATCCAAATTTAAACTGGCTGTGTCATATATTTATCATTTTGATCTTGATTAGTGTCTCTGAAGTGTGAAATGATGTAATTGCAGCTCCTATTTTCTCCGGCATTTATTGGAGTTTTCTTATCGACATTGGTTACTTTGGAAGGTAGACCGTCCCAAGTCGTGCCGAAGCTTCAACAGGTGAAATCTCAAGTCAATAAAAACCGAGAAGACTTTTCTTTGTATCGAAAATAAACGATGGTTTTGAGTACTTAATTATCGAGATCTCATGACAAGCTTTTAACTTAGAAATTTAAGAAGGGAAAAAATTGGAATGAATAATCTCATATTCTTTGTTGCTGAACTTTTGCTTCACAGGAATGGTTTTCTTCAGTTATTGCAAATTGGAAGCTATGGATTCCTTTCCAGTTTCTCAACTTTCGATTCGTGCCACAGCAGTTCCAGGTAATCTACGATGAGAAAAAATCAGCGACTGTAGTTCTTAAAAATAATCTGACAATTCGAGTATAAGAGTCGATGACATATTGAGAGAAAGAACTAAAAGACTCGATAGTCGAGTCTCAAAATTTATATTTTTCAGCTCGGAAACGCAAGATTCGATGTGTTTTTAAACGCTGATGTTTGTGAGAATTGGATTGAAATTGCAGGTTCTTGCTGCAAATGTGATTGCTTTGGTGTGGAATGTAATTCTGTCTTTCAAAGCTCACAAGGAGATTCTTCCCAAAGATGTTGATGTTGGAGCAGCCTGAGACAAGTGATCACCACAAGGCTCTCTCTCTCTCTCTTTCTCTCTCTCTCCCTCTCTCTCTCTAGGCATGTTAAGGTTTGATTAAATCATGGTTTTGAAGAATTCAATCACTGAAGTGTACTTTTCACTTGCTTGTACCCGTGTTGGGTAGCAGCCATTCATTCTTTACTTTGCAATTTAATAAAAATACCAATAATATAAAAATAATTATAAATGATTCTGATAAAATAATAAATGATGTATAAAAAATTAATTTGATAAAAATGGATATTTTAAAATAACTATTTTTCTAATAAATTAAATCATTGAATTATTTAAATGGAAATTATTGAAATTTTATAATATAATTAGGACGTAATAAATAAAAATTAAAGTTGATGACGTCATTCATACGAAAGGGTGACGAATGTTGCAGATGAAGCTTTTCGACACGTCACTGAAGGTGCGGGCCCCACCAGACTTTTCCTTCTGGAGGAGGCCCCACCAAAGATTTTTAGGTCAACAACCCCATTTGGCCATCTCTCTCTCTCTCTCTCTCCTCTCTATCTTTCTCTCAAATAATTTTTGTAATAAATCAAGAACTACCAAATCCTCTTTGATTACCCTACTCTCCACAATCAACGCCACCTAGGTGATGCCACGTAGCAAAACCACTAGCCAATACGTGTCGATGTTCTTCGATAATCCCTTCCTGAGACGTAACATTCATTATTGACACATACATTATATAGTAAATGTTTAACATTAGAATTAGGGGACGGCGAAACCAAATAAGAATCGTAAATCGGAATAAAATTGTCAGTTTTAATTCGATCTTGGTTCTTAATTTTAAAAAATCATAATTTATGTGCTGATACTAGTTTTTAGAAGTAAAAAATCGTGAAACCAGAACCGTTAGTTTTGGTGCTGGTTCTAAAAATCTGAAACTGTGAGTTCTGTTTCTTGTTCTATTTTAGAATAAAATCTGGCCATACCGGCCTGTGCTCACTCCTAATTAAAACGAGATGGAGCGGAATACGATGAAGGGCATCTTTGAGCATGATCCTCATCCAATTGCCTCTCGACTTTCTTTAGTTTCGAACTCACGTGACGTTAGTGCATTTGACATGAATGATTTAACCGTTACTTTATGCGATTTTGTGTTCTCGGAATATTAAATCTTAAGTAAATCGTAGAATTAAACTCAACGTAGTATCATACTTTAGTCCGTGAAATCACTTTCGGAATGAGATTTTAAAAATTGTTGTCCAAATTGTTGAAACTGATGATCTTGATACTAACAGTCGCATTTACGCTAGCTCATCACCAAACTTTAAACTAGATCACTCACATCTACATACAAAATCATCGCGCTTAATCAGATGTCAGGCGTCCAAAAATAAAGTACCATATCTAGACTTATAAACATAGTAACTAAACATATCGAAATCTATAACTTTAAATTAGAGATTGGAGAGATAAAAAAGGATGAAAAATGTGAGTTTGATCAAATGGGTTTCGTGGAAATATTATTTCATAGAAGATTAGAGAATCTAGAAGAAACGCAAAAGCCATAAATGCAAAGTAACAGATGGCATAAAATAAAGAGGAGGGAAAGATACAGCAATAAAGACATAAAGCAAGTGTAATTGAGCCCCACTTAACCCTAATTTATTCATAGGCCAACTCACGAACCACCCTTAAATCGACTGAAAATGACTCCTAATCAGCATCCTATAGAGAGAAAGAGAGGTGAGATACAACAGATACAACGCGCGGTTATAGCTCCGTTGATTCTGACAAAATTAATAAGAAGTGCTAGCTAACCTGGACACAAGGATGACTAATCACTCACGTGTTGTTCGGCAGACGTGTGTAGGTCCGGGAGCTATGGATTTAACAAGAGAGGAGAGAGAGAGAACGTTATCTTGCGTTGATAGTCAACCAAAGCAAACGTTATCTAATCAGACTAATCCTGCCCCACCGTTTACTTTCGTATTCAACAAGTCGTTCTGGGTTTCTGTTGATCGATGGATTGATTGATGCATTCCCTCCGTCGTCATCGCCGTCGTCATCGCCGTCGTCAGAGAGATGCCGATATGAGGCCCTGCAACAAAACCCATTTCCCGGCGTGTAATTCTGCAGCTAAATCTCCGTTCTTTGGCGAGAACGAGATGAGACTGAACCATGGGCGGTGGAGAGAGAAGCTCTGGCGGGTTGGGGATCGGAGGAGGTTTTTGACTTTCAAACTGTTTAATTTTCAAAAATAGTCGTTTTTTCGGGAATAATATCTTGAAATTTGATTATTATAACAGAAAAATTACCTTTTTGACCTGTTCAAGCCCCCTTATCTAGTGGAGTAGCCTAACCCATTATGAGCTCTATTTGCTTGAATTTCATACTTTGCCGTATCTTCAATCTTAGTCTTTGCTTGAATTTCATAATCTATGGTTCGAAAAATCTCATGTCAAGCAAACGAGAGCCGACTCGTGTTCGACCTGTTATCAGATCTGTCATCTTTCGACTACTGAGGTAAACCCGCACGGGACTCGTGTTCGACCTAAGCCAGTACTCAAGCAACGGCTAAGCAATTGCCAGTAAAGAAATCAAAGTTGAGAAATTACGATGTATTAACAAAATTAATTTAATAGTAATTATAATATTTAGTTCGGTAAGTTCAACCGGTTCGACCCGTCAGAAGTAGTCGTAAATGACTTAAAAACCCGAAATATGAACGATTGCCGTATTTGGGTATTGGACGGAACCAAATCTATTTGCATTATGAGTAATACTAAGTTTATAGTTTAATGATTTATGTCTTTATTTTAGCTAAGCGTGACACATATTAAATTACTATAAGATTAATTAAAATCGTTAATTCAATTGGGAAAGAAAGATTCATAATATACCAAAAGTACAGGGAGGAGATTTAAAGAAATTCCAAAGTTGAACCACGTGGACGGCCGGACGGCCGGACGCAGCTCTCCGCCGCCCAGCGACAGACAGAAACTAGTAGGAATCACATGACTTTCCACGACTCCAACGTCGGAAAACTCGAAAATGTGTCAAACTCGAAAGCCGCAGATCCGCCGTCACCGGCTCCGGCACCGAAGGATAAACCACCGGCCCAACTGGGGTCGGATCCTGGAGGAACGGGTCCGGGTCCAATGGTTCGGCTCTCGTGGTGGTCTAGCAGAAACGCCGACGTGTCCAGTGTTGGCAAGCAACCTCCTCCGGTCATCCGCCTACCAAATCTCTGCGGCTCCGGCTTCAAAACCGGAACCGCACCGGCCTGTAAGTTACCGAACCGAACTCCAGTCATCTGCTGCACCATCTGCCGGAAGTTCGCCGCGTCGGCGGCGATGATCGTCGTTTGCGTTCGCTTTGAAGCACGCGATTTCCGCTTCGTTGCTCTACCAGTCGGAGCTGAAACCGCGGTTCTCTGACGCTTCGACGCCGATTCTGGGTCCGAACCACCGGAGACGCCGGAGACGGTGGGGGTCGGAGCCATTTCGGCCTGAATATGGTTAAGAAAGGGAGAGAAAGACTCAGAAAAGAAGATCTCGGAGTTGGGGCCTGAAAAAGACTTCTGTAGAGCTTTGGTGAAGGTTTCGGTGTCACGAGCAAAAGCGTCGGAAATCCATGAATCGGCGAAGGGCGAGCGAAACGGCCACGGATCGACGCCGGCCAAATTCTCCGACGAAGCCATTAATCTTCTCTCTTCTCAAAAACTTCCAAATCCAAAGCAGAAACAAAAACGACCCAAGATTAAAAACCAAAAAGCTCAGCGCGTTTCATCCGAACACAGAAAAACTTCTCTCTAGAAAGTGAGAACTGAGAAGTGATTAGCCTAAGCTCTCAACAACCGGAAAAAGAAAAGAAACGGCAGAATCTGGACGGTGGTGACGGAACATCGGCGAGGAGAGAGAAGATCGGCGAGCAAGGACTTAACACTTAAGTCGAGTTTGCAGAGAATCAATCAGAAGGCAGAACTGAGGACGGTGGAAAGGGGGGAGAGAGACTAAATAAGCCGGCGGGGATGGAGGAGGAGAGAGAAAACGCGTTGTTCCGAAGGGACACGCGTCAGCATTGTGTCACGCCTCAAACCATGATTATTTATTTTATAATGTCTTAGTTATTTATTTTATAATGTATTAATTATATTTTAATATAATAACTTTTTTAATCTAAGTATATATAATAATAAAATACAATAAAAATATTTAATATTTATTTTAAATTAAAAAATATATATATAAAAAATGAAAGAGGTAATTGCTTAACAGCTTAGGTGGGATGGGTGAGTGTTTAAACCGCAGGCAATGGTCAACGAAAGTTTGACCGTCAAGCCGCGTCATTCGTGGTCTTCCACCTTCTAATTATTTATTTATTAACTATTTTTTTTTAATTTCATTATGTATCCAAATTCCGTACATAACTCCGTTTATTTAAATATTTATTAAAATAATTATCATCGGCGATCGGGCGATGGTTCAAATACGGTTAGCTCTAGAGATTATAACCGGATCGGAATCGTAGCTCTTACCAAGTCATATGAAGCGAGTTGACAATGGGGGGCAAATGTGATTTAAGGATTAATTAAGCCTTGGATTTGAGTCACAAATTGAGTCAATTTGCAACACAATTCTATTTTTAATTAATTCGATCACAATTTCTTGTGATTTTACCATTCTATAATCGACCCGCGACTTGAAATTTCCGTGTCTAATTTAATTTAATGAATTCGGGGTGGACTGTGGACGGGGCAAACCCGGCAATTTTTTTGTTTGATTTTGATTTAATATTGGACTATGGTCGATATTAGCTTCCAATGCGATAAAAATCACGTGATTTTTAATACCCACTTGTTCAAATCGGAAAATAAGATTTTAAGCTTTTGATTTAGCACGGTACGGTCGAGTAGAGATAATATACAGCTAATTACGGGCGCATATAGCCTTCGTTGAATAAACTAGAGATGTCAAATGGCCAATGTAACTCGAGAATTCGTGTTCTTTGATCGATTTCAAAAGGTTGATCATGAATTTCAAGTCCTAGATGCCCTCGGGTGCTTGAAATGTATACCTGGAACTTGAATTTTAGAAATGTGAATTTCAATAATAAAATTTGAATTTTTGATTATTTTTCTTCATTGTTTATTTATTTTTAAATTAATTGACTAAAGAATGATTCAAATGTAGGTTAATTATGAATTAATATGTCTTTGTCGAATTGGATTAAAATTTATTACAAAAATAAAATTATTTATAATTATTTTTAAAAAATTAGAGGATGCCAAAAAGAAAAAGGTGGAGACGTCGCATGCTAGGTTGAGTGTGGGGCCAATGTTTTTAATTAATTAATGTAATTTTAAGATTTTTTGAATTCAAATAATTAAAATAAAAAAGAAAAGGAAAAAAGGGAGGATTGATTGATTGGGATAGGGGTAGGGTTTGGCCAATGGGGGGTATGTCTCCAAAGCAATCCCTCGTAATTCGTTTCATAAGAATGGTAGGTTTCTTGGAATTATTATCAAGATTCTCTTTCTTTTTTCCTTTTTATTTATTTATTTATTTGAAATAAATAAATAAAATGTACTTATATTTAGGGGTGTGCGTAGGATGCCAATCCAATCCGATAATTGTCGGATTTGAGTTTTGGAGCCGATCAGATGCCAATCCAATCCGATCTGATCGGCTCCAAAACTCAATCCAAATTGATCGGCTCCAAAACTCAATCCAAATTCGATCCGAATCCTGGCAAAGTTATCGGATCAAATCCTCTGTTTTTCCGAGAGCATTTCCAGAGAGAGATCCAATATCCATCATATTTTTCTAAAATTTTCCCTTAGCAAATCTGAACCTATCAGTAATCCAAAATAACTAAAACTATCCATAATAAAAAACTATTTATAATTCAAAAAAATTCATAAAAAATTAATTATAATCCAAAACAATCACAATCACAATCTAATTTCTACTTCGCCAAAATTTCATCACAACCACAAGCCATCTCATATCTCAATATGAGATATTCAATCAAATATAATTCAACAAATATGCAATTCTAAAAATTAGATAACTAAATTAAATAATGCAAACTTTTGAGAGAATCTCGAGTCGATCGTCGGGGTTCGTCGCGGGGTTCAGAGTCGATCTTTAGGATTTTAGAAAGGGTTACGGATTTAGGGATTTAAGATTTTCGATTTGGAGTTCAATTATAAACGGCAATCCGGCGTTCGGATTAGATCAAATTAAAAAAAAATTCAGACTCCTCATAAATAAAAGTATTGCTGAACATTTATTTACTTATATGGGTAAGATTAAAAATAATTACCCTATTTATTACTTATAAATAACAACATAATATTGAAAAAAAAAAATTAAAGTCAATTAATCCATCTTGAAAATAGGATCTACCATGATTGTGATGACATGAAGAATGTGATCTTTTGTACATTAAAAAAATAGAAAAATTCAAGGTTTTAGCTTCTGAAAATTCTTGCTAAAACACCTCAGGCTCTCCAAAACACCCTGAATTCGGCTGGAAATATCGCTATACAAGTACCTCGTCGCGGCATTGTTGACCGGATTGGAAGAACTGGCGCCTGCAGGAGAAGGAAGAGCCGAATTAGCAGCAGCCATGGAAATCGCACTCTGTCTCAACCTCGGGAGGTCAAATTCAATCGGATTGCCGATGATTATCTTGATTTTCTTGTTACAAAGGGGCAGGAGCGGCCTTCTCCCAAACATATAGTTCTCTGGCATTACCTGAACATTGAAGTTCGAAGAGATATTACCCGGATTTTCGTTTAGTGATCGGAATCGCTTTGCTTAAATTAAGTGTTTGATGTTAAAGAGCAAAGATGGGATCAGGAGTTTGTAGTTTTAGTGGAAATTACCTCTTGAAGACCATGATGAAAGATGGGCAAAACAATGGGGGTTATCGGAGAACGAACAATAAGACTCGCGGTTCCCCACTTCAATCGCCGGATTGGCGAATCCTCTTGATAAACTTTTCCTTCCGGAAACGTATGGAGCTGCAATATGCAATGCGACAAAGTCACAAAACGATGAAGGGTTGTGATAGAGTACTAGTCCAATGAAATCCAGAATATATAATTTTTTTTATTAATTTAGTATTAGTATATCTTATTCTTTTAGGATCAGTATTAATTATTCATTTGCAATTAGCATTTCTTACTAATTTAGGATTAATATTTCTAATTCATCTAGCATTAGGACTTATGCTTGTCTATTTACTAGCAAGGTTATTCATTAAAATTCACAACTCAATTAACAGATTCTCTATAGTGGATTTCTCCACTTTTTTTTTCTATTTCTTATGATGAAATCGCTAACGTCTCTCTAATTCTCTGACGTTTATAGTTTCCAGTTGAAAGTACAAATCAGCAGTAGTAATATATCCTCTTGTTTAACTAAATTTTGCTTCATTTTCTGCATCTTTCATTTCACTTTCGATACAAGCAAAAACAGCCTTCTGAAATGCTTTATTGTGATTTTAAAGGATCCTTGATATCGAGAATTAGTTGATTAAGCGCAAACTCCTAAATCAAGACAGCAATTCTAATGTTATATTAATACAGAGGAAATACGTGATATTGTACCCATTCTCCATTTGTCAAGCGATCAAGCGCTTCATCCATGTGCTCCTGATGAATTCCGGCTCCCCTGGTTATAGGTATGCATTTTCCTGCACAATGAAGGATTAAGTGATGAGAAAATGATCACAAGTTGAGGAAGAGTTTTACATAAAACCTCTTAACAACATATATTGAGTTTAACGATTGGAGATTCATCAGATGTCATAAAATACTGCATTCTCCACTTAAATCAAAATCATAATTCTTCCTATATAAAAAAAAGTTTGATTCTAAACTATCTATTTATTAGACGAATTTAATCTTAGATGCTGANAAACACAAGGATAGAGAGAAGAGAAACGGACGTGGACATGTGATTGCTGACAGTAATGAGAGGAACGCCGGGAGGTCGAGATCGGACAAGACGAAGAAGTGTATCGGCATTGTGGACGGCTGTTGAGTTGAGAAGATTGGCGGAAAGCTTAGCTAAAGCTCCGACCACCGTAAGCACCGCCGCCCTAGGTATCCCGGCCAGGTGGTCAGGCCGCCCTGCCCACTCCATCAGCCGCCCCATGCCGATCTGCACAATTACACACCAAACGATCTTTAGAAGGAAAAAACCACGCATTTTATAGCGTGATCTTTTTTAAAACCTAATAATAAATAAATTAATTATAAAATTACATTCTTATTATAAACTTTTATAATATTCATTACATATTACCTCATAATTAATATAATAATAATTATTTATATTTTAATATATTAAAATTATTTTTAACTAATCAAATATAATCAAAATATTACCGTATATAATAAAAAAATAATATTATATAAATATAATAATATTATTTTTAAAGGTGGGCAAAAGATGACCAGAACTATCAATTTTAACCTTATATTGATTCTAATTTTTTAAAAATAGTGATTTATGAGTCAGTGCCAATTTTTAGGAATAAAACCACCGTGAAACTTGAACCGAGACCATGAGTAAAAGAAGTTCTAAAATCGAGTAGAACTCAACTCAAACCTTAATAAAATTCGATATAAATTCTAAAATTGGTTATAAAACTGCCAAATTACTTAAAACTTAACCTAAATATAATGAAAAATATATTTTATTGTTATATGTCAACTTTTTAAAATATAAAATAAATCCAGGTTAAAACTAGAACGGAATCGGAAACGTTGGTTTCAGTGCCGGTTGAGTAGCAGTTCCGATTCTATTTCGATATAAAATTGAGCCGAATCAGCTGTGTCTGCGCTTAATTTGTAAAAATGCACTTTGCTTTTGGATAACCGAAACTTGAACTTTATGAAATAAGCACTTTTTGCCCGAGCCAAAACCCGGAGAAAGTCCGACCAATCGACGTGCAAAGCTATACTTAGCCCGAAAACTCGAAGAAGGCAGAAAATTTGATAATTGAACTAAACATAAGAAGCATAATACAAAGACAATTCAGTGGCTACACTCCAAGGGATGAACTTTGGCCAACATTTTCAGGCTTTCTTCGGTTTCACCGGCGGCGGTGCTGCAGGAAACACCGCCCGATAAAGCCAAGCGGCTGTAATTGCTCCGGCGAAGGGGCTGATCCAGTAAACGTAAAAATGCTCCCATGAATTGTGCCTGTTGTTCACGTATGCCCATCCGAATGCCTGCCCAAAACGCACAATATTTCATATCTTTAATCAGCTCCACAACCAGTTCAAGCATTGTTCATACTTCATACCAGTATGCAATCATGGGAAGCTCATATTATACTCTTAATTTACTTTCCTTGTTTAAATTTTCCAAAAACATCCCCAACTCAGCCTGTCCACTATAGCAATTTGATCTAACCATTGAAATCAAATTAAGTTTTCGATTAATCAAACAGATTGAGAGATAAGAATCGATTCGTCTCTGGTTTGTCGAGTAGCAAATGAGTAAATGCACTGATAATCGAGGATCCAATAAGCGGGAATCATCCGAAATAAGCTATATAAATCAGTTTGATATTCTAAATGTGGATTCATAGAGGCTATATCCTTCATGATTCGCAATAAGATGAACCCGAAGAAGAATTTCTAGCACGTTAGAGTTCATATCGAACTGTTTCTTATCCTGATTGACAGCATAAAATGACCCAAAATTTGAAAAAAGCGAAAGAAAGATCTGCATAAATCATAATTCACAATCTTTGATGATGAAAAAAAGGGCAAGAAACAAGATCAGAGGTGGGAAATTACTTACATTTGCAGGATTCATGGAAGGTCCTGTGTAAGAAGATCCAGAGATGACCAAGGTAACGGTGGCCATGGCCAGAAACCAGGCCTTGAGAAGCGTGCTCCGGGGGCCTCTGAGCACGATCAGAAGAACGGCCAAGCTAATGCAAAACGTCAAAACTGCCTCGGCCATGGCGCCGGAGTGGACCTCGACTTTCAGAGAAGGCCCGCCGAGCATGTGCTTGTACTGTACCGGCATCGCCTCCTTGATTGCCAGCGCTCCGGCGGCAGCTCCGGCAGCCTGGAAATGATCAGCATAAATTCAAGTGATTACAGAGTAGATGGGGAAGATAAAAGCAGAGTTATTACAGAGAAAAAGAAGAGAAAGTAGATGGACCTGAGCAGGAAAGCGAAGGGCCATGGAAATCAGAGAATCGGGGCCAAGACCGGCGGCGTAGAAGGCGGCGGTTCCGGTGGGGTTAAAGCTAGCTCCACCCAAGAGGCTGCCGATGAAGTTGAAAAAGAAGACAAGTAAGAAAATAATGCAAGTCGTTATGAATATGGTAGGGAGAGCAAGGCCGGAAACGCCCACGGCGGAGGACACGACGGCGGTAAGAGCCCCAATCGAGGAAGCACAAAAAATCCACATGAACGTCAGCACTCCGTCAGCTACGGCGGCCCAAATAACACCCATGGCGGCGATCCCAGACAATCGCGGCCGAGCAGAATCAAGAAAAGGGTTGAAGAAAATGGCAGAAAAAGGCAACTTTTCTCCACGCTACTCTCTGGATCAGCTCGTATAAACTATTATACGCAACTGTAGAAGACGATCCGATTACCCACCAACCAAGCTCCAAAGTGCGACAATGGCGGCCCTCTTAGTGAATCCAAGAGGCCGAATTTCATGGGCTGAGTGGTGATCTTGACTTCCCTTATCCAACTATGGCTAGCCTCAGACTCAAATCCACCATTTCTGGACCCCAGTGCCTAGATTTTTAAATTGGGATTTGTCTGATTTCAACTAAATTTCAAGTGGGTCACCTTATCCTTCCACGTTGCGCTGACGTTACACCTGTCTGCAAATGTTGTCTTTCCAAAATCATCCATTCCTTCTTCTTCTTCGTCTTTTTCAAGTTTTCTTATCCGCTTTCTTCTTCTTCTACAAAAAACTTCCTTCTTTCTCTTCCGTTGCCAATAGTTTCTGAAACCCTGTTGTTGTTTGCTGTCGTTTATCGAAAAGAATCGACCAACAATGGCGGAAAATTTAACCAACCCCAATTTCATTACATCCTCCCGTTCACATCGCCGCCGCCCGCCGGCGACTTCTGCGCTTGAGTCTCGGGCCTTTTCTTCTGGGTCTCTGAAGAAATCCGGCGATTTTCGCGGCGGAAGAATCTGCCTCCGACAAGGAAGACTCTCTCCGATACGTCCGATCTACGGATCTCGAGCTTCCATGACCTCTCAGGTCGGCGTCATTAACAGCTCCGATCATCGTTTCCTTTTCTAATTTTTCTGATCATTTGTTCGGAGATTGAATTTTCATCTTGATTTTACAGACGGGATTGCGGATCGGAAAAGCTCAGAAATGGTGGGAAAAAGGATTACAGCCAAACATGAAAGAGGTGACCAGTGCTCAGGACCTCGTCGATTCTCTCTCTAACGCCGGCGATATGCTCGTAATCGTCGATTTCTACTCCCCCGGTTGCGGCGGCTGCAAAGCTCTTCATCCCAAGGTTTGTCCTTTCTCCGATTCACAGACCAAAATCCAACACCCATTTGTGTTTTTCCTGGATTTTTCTAACCTGGTTTTCGATTCGATCCATGTAGGTATGTCAGATAGCGGAAATGAACCCAGATGTTCAATTTCTGCAAATAAACTACGAGGACCATAAATCCATGTGTTACAGCCTAAACGTCCATGTTCTTCCATTTTTTCGCTTCTACAGAGGCGCCCATGGCCGTCTCTGTAGCTTCAGCTGCACAAACGCGACGGTATATCTTCTTCTTCCTTTTCTTCATCTTCTCCGGCGTGTTTTCTTGATTTTCCGGCGATGGTTCAGATCAAGAAGTTTAAAGATGCATTGATGAAGCACAAAACGGATCGTTGCAGTATTTTCCCGACCAAAGGATTGGAGGAGAAAGAGCTCGTGGCATTGGCTGCAAACAAGGATCTCTCTTTCAACTATGCACCACCAAAAAGATCAACGGAGGAAGAAGAAGAAGAAGCCGCCATTGTTGCAGGGGGAGCTTGTCTTTCTCTTCATGACGTTGGCTCATCCTTCTCTGCTCAAGCTTCCAGCAAAGAATATGTCCATGCATGGAGATGACCTCTCTCTCCTATCCTCTCTCTCTCTCTCTCTCTCTCTCTCTCTCTAGCCTGTGTATAGAAAGTGTCGCCATTGCTGCATTGTTAAGATCTTCGGCGATGGCTGAGAGAGTACCAAACTATGAGTTCAATTCAACGCTAAGATTAGGTAAAGAATTGTCTAAAAAACAGAATTAGCCTTGATCCATACCCAATTCCTTAATCTCAAAATCGCAATCGACTCGTATTTCACAGTTTAAGTCGAGTATGTGATAAAACTAGATTGAAATCGTCAATTTTAATTCAATCTTGATTTTAATTTTCAAAAAATCGTAATTTATGGACCGTTATTATTTATATAAGAGTAAAAAAGAGTGAAATTAACACAAATTTTGGGTCAAAAAGTTTTAAAATCAAATAAATTTTAATTTAAATCTTAATAAAATTTGATATAAATTCTAAAATTGATTATAATTCTGTTTAATTACTTAAAATATGACTCAAATATAATAAAAATATATTTTATTATTATATTTTAATTTTTTTTAAATATAAAATAAAAATAGGTTAAAACTAAAACGAAATCGAAATCGTTGATTCTAATTTTAAAAATTAAAAATCGTGAATTCTGATTTTAGTTTGAGATAAAATCAGATCGATTCGACCCGTGCCCACTCTTAAAGCGTCATTACCAATTACAAAAATTGATCGATTTAAAAAACCTGCAATTCTAGTAGTGTTTTGAAGAACAGTTTGGGACGCTTAATGCGATTAAGAGTAAGACTAAGATGCAGGTAAAATTCAAAATTGGTTAGAGAGATTATGAATCAGCAGATTAGATTTTGAAAAAATACTTAAAATGTAAACAAATTCGTCCAAATAAGGCGATCAAACACAAAATTATGCAGTTCTAAATAGGAGTGGGCAGCCCGAACCAACCTGAAAATCCGAACCAACCCAAACGGTTTGGGTCGGACTTTCGTTCAGGTTTGGGTCGGGTTTGGGTCAGACTTTGGTTCAAATAATTAGTTTTGGATCGAGTTCAGTTGTGGCTATTTTGATTCGATTTTTGTTCGAAAACCCAAACCAAACTGAAAAACCCGATGTCCTGCAAAAGGCGGTCGACACCTTGTATTTGTGGTCGACAGTTTACAAAAGGCGGTCGACACCTTGTATTTGCGGTCGACAGTTTGCAAAAGACGATCGACACCTGTATTTGCAGTTGATGGTTTACAATGTATATACATTTGTAATTTTTTTTAATTTTATATGTGAACCAAACCAAACCCACTCAACCCAAACCGAAATTGTTTTGTTTGGGTCAAAATTTTTTTTTTTTTTTTTTGGTCAGATTTTGAGTTCTCCTTTTAACCTAAAACTCATTCAGGTTGGGCTGGCCAAGTGAGAACTCGACCCAACCCAAACCGTGCCTACCTCTAGTTCTAAATCCACATGAAGTTTGTCCCAATCTGAACAAACATACATAGGCTTAAATCAAACGCTTCATTAACTCACAAATATCTGTTTTTCAACCCCCACGTGTCAAATGTTCTAGAATCCTACTTCCTAAATCACACATCTCAAACTAAATCCTATAACTTGAAAAACAATTCCATCATGGTCCAAACAAAAAAACCAAAACAGATATCAAAACAAAGTCATCTCCACAAAGGATCAAAACAGAGACAGTACCTGGTTTGTCCTGTCTTGCTGCTCTTCCCTGTCGCAAGTTTCTGCAATTGAAACAAAATTCATGATAATATTCAAGCAGCTCCCACTAAAATCGACAGTCTCAGCAGCTAAATAAAGCCCAATTCATGGGTTTTCCATTCTAATTATCACAAACACTTCATGTCAAAAATGAGGATTCCTAACAGCTTCTAAGGGAGATAAGATTTCTAAGACAGGATTTTAGATCCAAGAGATTGACAAATATTGCACCAAACCAACACAGATAGTAGGAAAAAAAACATGAAAGGAAGAAGCTTGTATTTCAGTTTGTCGACGAGTTTATGTTTTTTTACAATCGCACAATGCGCTAAAAGTTCTTGATTGAAACTAAAGTTCTAATTTATAGTATGAGGTCATAAAAATAATTTGTATAGCATGGTATGTGGTATTAATAAAGAACAAATAACAAAAAAATGTGCTTTAATGAGCTAATGCAAGTCTGTTGAACTCCAGATGATCTGATTACAAAGTCGAAGATGTTCTTGAATTGTGTATTTTATCATCCGTGGAAGGTGGTGACGGTAATGATGGAGAGACCAGTGCATGATAAGATGAGGCAGTAAGTTGTGCCAAGGCTGGAATTGCACCACCTGATGAAGAACAAATCAACATAAATCCTCACGAAGAATAAAAGTACCCTAAAAAGAATTTTCACACGGAATAAATACAGGTTAACTACGTTAACTTAAACTTAAGATGGCTATGTAACATTACTTTCAAAAACTAATGAAGAATTTATTTCTGGCAAGCAAGAAATATATTTGGCTCGCTGAATCGAGGGTAAATATGAAAAAAGAAAGAGCACTCTCGTTTTGTCTCTACCTAGACGTTAGTTGAGCAGCTAACTAACACAAAATTCAAGACATGATACATTGTTCTAAAAGTCCTCAGCAATCCAGATTGTCTTCTATCTAAACACACACGCACACATATATAAATCAACATAAAACTTTTCCCTGACCATCATTAGTGGTATTTTGCTTTTAAAAAATTTGATGAAATTTTTTTAAACATGTTTCTCAGGCTGTTACGACTTATTTTTTCCTAATTTGAAAATGAAAAAACATTTTCTGCACAGTCACTAAGGTATGGCTTCCAATTATGGTTCCAAATCTAAAAAATTGCCCGTTAATGTAAGGAAAAAACAATTCTTCATCAGATGATACCACAAAAAATGGATCAGAAAGAAAAAAAAAAGGAAACAAATTATCAGAAAAGGAGGTTTGGTTGCCTGTGATGCCTGCACAAGCTGAAGAAAATACTATCACTGGTGGGGCCTGCACATATAAAAAAAATTCAGGTGAAAGAATTTCATATAAACTGTTAAGTAAGGGCGTAACATAAAGTGAGAGGAGGTGAACTTGCTTGAAGAAGCCGAACCAAGCCACAATAGCAAGGATGGGTTAAAACTAAGGCCTTACTTGCTTTTGCTCTTTATTTTTACAACATTTTTATCTCTTACTATGTTATACTTCTATTGGCATTGGCGTCATTAATTTGGAACAGCAGACCACGTATGACTTTCCATGACTTTCACATAAAATAAAGATGAATTGAAAAATTATCGTGAAAGATTTCTGTTAAAGGGTCATCTGGGTTGTTTTCTCGTAGATATGATAAGGGCATATCTTTGTATGTCAGTGTT
The DNA here is from genome assembly GCA_003255005.1 of Begonia fuchsioides. NCBI lineage: Eukaryota > Viridiplantae > Streptophyta > Magnoliopsida > Cucurbitales > Begoniaceae > Begonia > Begonia fuchsioides. The sequence continues at coordinate 347,901 of QAOC01026735.1, read as the reverse complement.
TTCAGAAAATCTCTACTTGCTACAAATGTTTAATCCACCGTCAGTACATTTATTTCCTGGTGGCATAGTTCTTCTATCATTAAATTTGATATCATTTCCAACAAAAGTTTGTATTCCAATTAAGTTTAAGTTTCATAGCAAGATAACAAAAATCTGCATCCAAGTGTGCTGGACTTTTAAAGTAACAGATCGCATACTCGCACAGTTATTCCATGTGAAAAAAAACTTGATTCTTCTCCACGAGTAAAGTTAATAATAAGCACCGAGGATGTACAGGGAGTGTCTGCATTTTGACCGAAACACTAGTACTAACAAAGAAAATTCTATAGGTTAACATCAATTATGCCATTAATAATAGTTACTCTATCCTCTATCCAATTTAGCACAGTTAGAGAAACATGAGAGGTTAGTGTCGTAGATACAAAGGAAATAAACATGCCACAAAATCCATAAACCAGGCCTAGCAATAAAACAAAGTTACTGCTAACTATCAAGCTTTTAGCCCGTAAAACCCCTAACTCCAATTTTATTTTGACACGGAAAAAATGTGATAAAATACTTACACCAATAAGAAAATGCAACCACATGGGTCCTTTTATCCTTCTCTGAACAATTGGCATCACTGCAGTGACAAAGACAAATACAATTTGAATATGTTCAAATTCAAATCCAGGATTTTCTGAATGCTCAGAAAATATACGAATTAAAAAGTGTAAATAAAGAAATCAATTAAAAAATTTCCAAATCAATGCAAGCATAGTTCTCGAGTTATTTTTCATGTGTAAATTAATCTACTCATCTCACAGGACAATTTCTCACAGTCAATCACTTAACTTAAATCAAAGAAAAGATATCGCTAGAGTTTTTAAGAATGCCATCATATTCTAGGAGCTTCAAAATAACAATTGCCTTAGACAGGATAGTTGCTCACTATAAATGCGTGTTTTCAAGATTAGAAAAAAGAAAAACATGACCGCTGAAGTGAAAGAGTGGTCATTAAATTATAGTAGGAACACTGAGCACTCATAAAATTCAATTAATCATTTAAATCAGAAATAAAAAATGCGACATTGTAGCCCAGAGTGAAGTTGATGAAGAGGAATAACGAGCACTACCATTGTTGAATCCATAAAAAGCACCAGCCGTGCCACCAACAGCGGAACCAATCTACACCAATACCAAACACAAAAAGAAAATAATAAAGACCCATACGAAAATTGAAAACTCCACGTAAACCAACGGAGTTAAGCTGAGGAATGAAAGTGAAAAAACAAAAAATTGAAAAAAAAATACCATAGAAAAACTATCCCTGATAAGAGGAGGGATTGTCCAGGAGCTATTTTGCTGCAACCACAACAGGATTGAATTTGTTTGATTAAAAAAAGCGAAAAGCGTAAAATTCGAAATTTCAAAAAAGAGAACAGACCATATCTTTCGTGAGGGGACCGGCGCAGTGCCGGCATATCAAATTAGACGGCGCCGGAGACGCCGGATTTGCCATAACCTCTTCCCGTCTTCGCTAAACCCTTCCGGCTGATCTTCACCTTTTCGGCCTCCTTTACGATGAAACTCCGAATTCGCTTCACGCCGCTTCGTTTATTCCTTATCACTAATTACTACAATATATATATACATATATTTCCTCGGCTCGGTTCGGTTAATTTCGATCGATATTCAATCCAGATCCGGCTCGACTCGAATCGATTTGGTTCGGCCAGTTGACTCGTTTAATTCCTTTTGGTCATAGTAAAACATTTAGGCCAATCTTGGTTCGGTCGGTGAAAACCAAAAGAACCAAAACGAACCACTCCACATCTCATGTTCAAATAATATCTGGTCCAACCTAGTGAAACCTGGCCCAACAGAACAGGTAGACCGGCCCATTATCTCGATCGTCCAACCTGACCCATCTAGAATCTTAATTTGTATCGAACCCATTAATTCGCTTGATTTACATTACTTTATACAATAATGCTACTTGAATATTACAATTATATAAACGATGCTAGAAATACGTAAAATCAACGTAAATTTACTCGGACGCGCAACCCAAATGCGATCTCACAAAAAACGAGCACACGAGCTCATCAAAATTATAAACAAATAATCGAATAATATCGAAATTATCCATCTTACCACAAGATAACATCCACATTGTAGAAGTTGGTCATAGAATCCATAAGGGTCTATTCGGATCTTACATTCGGGTATAATTTAACTCGACAACGCAAAATTAGAATAATAGAACGGAGAATCAATCGGATACGAACCGTTATCACGGTGTTCAATTAAAAAATACACAAGAAGCTCGTAGAAATCACGCAAATTATATCGAAAACCGAGCAAAAATAAGCACACAAGCTGAGCGATGAATATCTATTCAAAAGAAGCAAAGAAAAAATCAAAAGGAACCCATTTTTTGTGCTAAAAAATGCCAAATTAGATTAATTGAACGGCGAATCAATCGGATGCGAACCGTTATCACGGTGTTCGATTCAAAAATACACAAGAAGCGCGTAGAACTCACCAAAATTATGTCGAAAACCGAGCAAAAATAAGCACACAAGCTGAGCGATGAAATTCTATTCAAAAGAAGCAAAGAAAAAAATAAAAAAAAAGGAACCCATTTTTTGTGGCTTGGGCAGAAGAATAAGATTGTGTGTTATTCTTGTTCTTGTTCTTGGCTTGAGAATATGACCTACTTTTATTTTTCTAACCTTTAACTTTTCAAGTTAAGATTCTAAGGTTCCGATTCCTCGAGAATAAGTACCTTTTTTCGTCGTTGCGCAAAGAATACAATGCTGTGGTCATGTCTCTTGCTTTTGAGCCCATCNACATTACTTTATACAATAATGCTACTTGAATATTACAATTATATAAACGATGCTAGAAATACGTAAAATCAACGTAAATTTACTCGGACGCGCAACCCAAATGCGATCTCACAAAAAACGAGCACACGAGCTCATCAAAATTATAAAAAAATAATCGAATAATATCGAAATTATCCATCTTACCACAAGATAACTTCCACATTGTAGAAGTTGGTCATAGAATCCATAAGGGTCTATTCGGATCTTACATTCGGGTATAATTTAACTCGACAACGCAAAATTAGAATAATAGAATGGACAATCAATCAGATACGAACCGTTATCACGGTGTTCAACTCAAAAATACACAAGAAGCTCGTAGAAATCACGCAAATTATATCGAAAACCGAGCAAAAATAAGCACACAAGCTGAAAGAAAAAATCAAAAGGAACCCATTTTTTGTGGTATAATTTAGCTCAAAAATGCCAAATTAGATTAATTGAACGGCGAATCAATTGGATGCGAACCGTTATCAAGGGGTTCGATTCAAAAATACACAAGAAGCTCGTAGAAATCACGCAAATTATGTCGAAAACCGAGCAAAAATAAGCACACAAGCTGAGTGATGGAAATCTATTCAAAAGAAGCAAAGAAAAAAACAAAAAAAAGGAACCCATTTTTTGTGGCTTGGGCAGAAGAATAAGATTGTGTGTTATTCTTGTTCTTGTTCTTGGCTTGAGAATATGACCTACTTTTATTTTTCTAACCTTTAACTTTTCAAGTTAAGATTCTAAGGTTCCGATTCCTCGAGAATAAGTACCTTTTTTCGTCGTTGCGCAAAGAATACAATGCTGTGGTCATGTCTCTTGCTTTTGAGCCCATCTGCAACCAATCGGCTTCTTCCTCGATCGTCCCTTTGACCCGTCCTCGGCATGGATTCTCTGTAATTATCTTGAAAAGGTAAAACAAGAAGCATTTATGGTAATTCAAAATCAAAGTACAGCTTCAATGGAGGAAGAACAAGGGCTGGAGAATAATATCCAATTACTGAGCTGTCTACAAGTTGATCATCTAGCTTTAGCTAGTAATAGAACAAGCCTACAATTAAGAACATAATCAAAAGAGATTAGACTATATATACCCAAGTTGATACCTCTAGTAGTGGAAGCTAGATCCATGGTGATTGGCCTCTTTCAGTGAAAGTTTCAGCTTCATTTTCTCACCCTCAGATTGAAATTTCCAAATTTTATGAGCTCTTTTCTCTGAATCTGTCCAAAAAGACCAAGAACAGTACAGTTTAATCCATCCAATCCACATTCATAGTGAACTAACTAGGAATAGTCATTGCTCGGATTTTCACATATCCGATCGAAGATACCAAGTAGTCAGAAAGAAGAGACATTGTAATAGAAAGTGAGCAGAGGAATCTCGAAAAGCCGACCAACGCACAAGTGAAGGACAAAGTGAAAAGATTTGTGGACCGAGCTAAGGATTCGACAGGGCCGCCTTCCTGTCTTAAATATTCCATTTGAACAATTAGAAAGTTTGGGTACCAAACTTACAGAAGGAGACGAATAAAAACGAATTCTTTTTACTTTATTCTACTTTCCTTGCCTCAAAACAATCTCCAAGCAGCAGAGAATCCATCCCTTCCACCATTTCTTCATGCTATTTTCTCCCTTCTTTTAAGTTCTCTAGTGTATCTAATTCCCTAGTCTCCTGGCTTAGCAGAATCTCCCATAGTTTATCCAAAAAAGACAGGTGAAGATCAACCAATCCTAATTTCAATTGTATTCCTTTTGCACCCTCTAATATAGATATCATACAAATTAGACCATCCCACCTTACACTAATCATTGATCCACAAATGTTCTTCCCAAAATATGATCAAACCAGAATAGGCAAAATAGAGAGAGAGAGAGAGAGGGGCACTCACATAAGGTTTTCGAGTGGCAAACAAGTAAGAATCTGAGACTATTCCAATTCCAGGAATGCGATTCCAAAGAAGAAGAACACCACCCAAAACATTTGAAGGTGGATCGGTTCTAGAACCAAATGCAAGGCGAAGTGAGGTCGGGTCAGGCTCTTCAGAAAGCCACACAGAATTTCCAACTGGTGAAACTGTTTTAGAGAAGAATCTGAAAAGTGGAATATAAAGATGGGGCCAACCATAATATCTCCATTCGTTTCTCTCAACCTATAAATGTCCTCTTTGTAAGTTAGACTAATTGCATTGCATATTAGACCAGAGAACTTGTTCAGGATTCCCAGCCCCATCAATTTGCTCAACAAGAGCCTGCTTCATCACGATTTCAGTTTCTCAGAGCTGCACAAAAGGCGAAGAGATAAGGAGATGTACGGAAAAAGTCTCAATTTGTGCAAGTATAAGTTCGTGCAAGGTACTGTACTTCAAGAATAAAAAAGAAACTGTCAAATTAGAGATCATCAATAGTACTTGTTCTCCATAAAGACACAGACCAGATTTGGCTGTCCTTTGAGCCCAATGATGTTTCATCATCATCATCATCAAGAACACCATCAAGGAAAGACGATCCACGGTTTCACAAAGATGCCGATTGTTCCCGAGAGACACTTATTTTTGCAAGGTGCTAATGGCCCTGGAGATTCAGGACTCGTGTTGTCCACCGATGCCAAGCCTCGTCTAAAGTGGACCCATGAACTCCATGAACGTTTCATTGAAGCAGTCTGTCAACTCGGAGGGGCTGAAAGTGAGTAAATTTGACACACAAAACTCTCAATACATGCTTCATTTTTTTACTCAATACTTGCTTCTTTCACACACAGAAGCAACGCCAAAGTCTGTAATGAAAGTAATGGGCATTCCTGGGCTTACTTTGTATCACTTAAAGAGTCATCTTCAGGTAAGATTTACAGCATCAAATCATAGACATTTTCATACATAGATGTGCGTAACAATTTGGCTGGTCATCAGAAGTACAGGCTGAGCAAGAATCTGCATGGACAACCAAATAGTGGAACCAACAAAATAGGTAAGCGAGAAGCCATTAATGGCAAACATATGCAAGCTTAATATGCAAAGAATCATCCTGTTTACAGTTTCTAACGTCATTGACTGAGTGATTTCTTGTGTTATAGGTGCTGTAGCAGTGACCGAAAACAGAGTAGTAGAAGCAAATGGAACTCAAACTAGCTTTATAGCTGAGCCCCAATCTAACAGGTGAAAAATTCAGAGTAGCTTTCGATTTCATTCTCCAACCATGTTCATCCTTTGAAGGTTGATAATGGGATTTTGTTTTGTTATTTACAGTGCAATTGGGAATTCAAGAAGCTTAGAGATAGGTGAAGCACTACAGATGCAAATCGAAGTGCAGCGAAGGCTACACGAACAGCTCGAGGTAATCACTCTTTTAAATGTCCAAGTGGTAGATCGATTAGAGAATAAAACGAGGTTATAAGCATCAAATCTTGGTTTTACGAGGAAGAAAAAGCTTGTTAGTTGTTATTCAGAATAGGGTTTTAAGAATTTATAGCATTGCAAGGTAATTCGAGTTTAAGGATTTAGGGTTTTAAGGATTTTCTGTCAGAATTCGAGTTTTCAAGAAGATTCATATGAGCATTGTAAGGTAATGGTATGAGAAAATCAGGTACAGCGACACTTGCAATTACGAATTGAAGCGCAGGGGAAGTACCTGCAATCGGTGTTGGAGAAAGCGCAAGAGACATTGGGAAGGCAGAACCTCGGCGCCGTCGGACTTGAAACCGCCAAGGTCCAACTGTCGGAGCTGGTCTCAAAAGTATCATCGGAGTGCCTCGCCGGAGCTTTCCCGGAGTTGCAGAGGCTTTGCTCTCAGTCCGTCCAGCCACCTGATTGCTCGTTCGAGAGCTGTCTCACCTCCTGCGAAGGATCCAAAAAGGACCGAGAAGTACACAACGGCTGTTTGGCCTCGAGAGCTAGCAATAGCGGCGATCTCGAGAGAGAAAAGGGGTTTCTATGCTCGATCGAGAAAGAGAGCAAAAGACCGACCCGAGGGTTTTCAGAAGGGATTGCCGGAGAGTTATCAATGAACATCGGAGGGAGAAGCAGAGGAGATAGCTTGCACAAAACAGAAGAATATAGATCAATGGCATTCTACGGAGGATCGTCTCTGGATTTGAACGCCGGCGAAGAAGATGAAAACGATGGCTGCTCTGATAACAGGCGGCTGGACTTGAACGGGTTCAGCTGGGACTGAACGATGATCATCCGCCATAGCCGATAAGCTTCTTTTGCTTTGATCCATCCCCAAATTTCAAAAACCAGTCTTCCAAACAGAAAGGCATGTAACTTGCTGAGAAGAAATCTCATACCCAATACGCAGAATTTCTGCTTTAAGATCTAACGAGACGATGGTCAATCTTATCACAAAATTCTGTCGGATCCATTTTTGTTTGTTCTTATGTTTACGTTCATTTGCATGCATTATTTTTCCATATATGGTATAACTAATACGATAAATTATAAATAATTCGAGTAGATCGTTATCTCGATCGATCTTAAACTTTCGTAGTTGAATAGAACTTATCATACGATGATCGAAACTCTGGTTCTGATCTACTTTCCGTCTGAGTTTCTGGGCGAGCTTGGAATCGGTCTGAAATGGAAGAAATAACTCATATAGGAGCAGCCATGCTTCTCATCTCCATCACTTTCTTGTGCGAATTCGAGTGTAAAAAGCTGACGAACGTCGGACTCTTGGCCGGCCGATATTCCGGCAACAACCGGCCGGACTTGTACCTCACACCGCAAGCATGCAGAGAGTTTTTGACCCTAGTGGCCCTGCCCTCCATTGGGGAGTTCTCTGAGACAAGCAATGGCTGCACCTTCTCTCTTTGTTTCCCTTCTTCCTTCCCCTCTTTCCGTTTCTGCCACCGCCGTCGTCGCCGTCTTGGGGACGAAAATCAGTTCACTTCCGGTGAACCAGAGGGTCTGTTTCTGGTCCAGAAGCGGCGGAGGCTCTGAGCTGACTGATCGGGCAGTTTCTGTCCGGGCTGTCTATTCGGGTTCACCTTTTGTGTTCTACGACTTTCTGATCTTTTGCTTTTGGTTTTTCCGGCGACGGTGAAGTTCAGAAGAGGGTTCCGGTGGGAATTGGGAAAATGAAAATCTTTTGAATTTTGAGAGGTTTTGACGGCGGCCGGCGGTGGGAGGCAGTTGCCTGAGCTTGATAAGCAGTCTTCAACGAACACGGATAACCACTCTAAGCTCAAATCAGCTTCCTGAGAATCATCAAACGCATTCATTTTTCGCTACCCCAAAGCCTAGAAATCAGTAACTATGGCCGGAATTAGAACTCACAGTGGTTTGAGAAGCGAGGAGGTCGTCGAGAGAGGAAGAGAAAGCGGCATGTGCAGAGAAAGTGGGCACTTTCTCTTGCTGGTCTACAGGGGACTGATTTATCAGGCAAGTAATCCATGAGCCACGAAGAAGAGATGAGTTTGAACAGACGCAGAAGAAGAAGGAGAAGAAGAAGAAGAAGACGAAGAAGAAGAAGACGAAGAAGAAGAAGAAGAAGAAGAAGAAGAAGAAGAAGAAGAAGAAGAAGAAGAAGAAGAAGAAGAAGAAGAGGGAGAGAGAGAGTTGCAGAGCTCCCACCTCTCTCTCTCTCAGTTGAAATTATTCAAAACCCAGCACGGAATACCTACCTCGCTTTCCCACTGTCGGGTTTAACAGAAGAAAAACCAGTGAAATCAATCATGGGGTGGCTGCCATTGTTGAGGGGTAATTTACAGAGGAGAGAGTGCTTTATGCAGTAAACTGCAAGTCCATTTTTATGCTGAATTTAAGCATGTAAGCAGCGAACAAATGGAGCTTGAAATTATGAAAATGGAGAAACTGAAGGAAGCTTTAGGAGTGTGATCCATTGCCAGCTAAATGCATGAATAAACCGAAGCTTTCATGGGTCACCCGTTTGGATGTTTCATATGACGAATGGTCTTAAAAGAGGTCACTTGCTGTTTGCCACCAATCAATGGACTCTCTCTCTCTCTCTCCTCTCTTACGTAAATCTACGAAGAACAAGAACTTCGAGATTAACCCAAATGCAAATACCTGAAAGCAAAGAAATTCGATCTGGTCGGCCGTGGCCAGAGCAAAATCTGCAGAAATTCAATCCCCTTGTCGGCGATTCTCTCTCATTGTCTTCAGTCCTCGTCGGAGCGAAGAGAAATTGACTCAGAAGAACACGAATTCCGCAAACTAACGAGGTAACTTTCTCTCAATCTCTCCATCTCTCTGTTCAACGTTTCTTACGTGCTTTTCGATCAATTGGGTATGTTGATAGATCTTGATTTTTCGAAATCGAATCAGATCATCAAATCTGTCTACAATGGCGGTAGCAAGCGACTGTGTATTCTTCAATCGTTACAGGGTAACAAGGTGTGCATCGATTGTGTGCAAAAGAATCCTCAATAGGAAAGCATCGAGGCTTGGGGGTCCACGTCTCTTTGTCCGAGGTCGACCGAGGATATTACACTATTGCAATTGGAGGCTTTTGCTGCAAATAAGGAGAGCTTTTTTTGCACAGAAGATGGCAGAGAATGAGTCTCGGCCAGAGGGACTGCGGCCATCTCTAGGAGGAAAGTATGTTGGGTTTGGGTCGAGTCCTGGCCCCGCTCACCGGAATAGGGTGCTGGGGCAAGGAGATGTTTTCTCAGTTGTCTCTCAAGTGATGTCTAATTGCTTGTCGTAGGAGAATAGTTTGTCATATGTTTGATTGTATCCAAGCAGGCACTAAAGAGCTCAATCTTGATAGTCTAGAACATTATAAATGGATAAACTGTAATCGTATTTTTGTTAATTGAGTTCTCTTCTTATCCTTCCATTAATTTTTTTTTCCTGTGATAGTCTCTCAATCTTGATCATCCTAGCTTTTTTTAATTTTGACTTTAGTTACCGTAATGAAGTTAACAATCGTGGGTCATTGTTTGTTTTTAAGAATCATACATTCTATGCCTATGATCCCAAGTCAGATTTAACTGACTTGTTATGGAGTTTTGAAGATGAATTTAGTAAATTATGTAGAAATGTAGTGTGGCAAAGTACATTAATCAACTAATTTACAGGTGAAGGAAGGCGGCTACGATGCTAAGGTCAATGAAGTGGGAGAGAAAACTTGGAGAATGTTGAAAGGGGTGATGGCAATAGCTTCTCAAAAGGTCCAAGAGTATACCAAAGAAGGCATGAACTAGAATAACGATGGTTGTGGCAGAAATTATAGTGAAAAAAATGGTCACTACCAAGAATCCAATCATGGTCAACACCGTCAAGAACTATAATTCAAAGCTGTCGAAAAGAGAAAGTGAAGAAGGGAGTATAGGAATCTAAGGATGATAGCAGAGCTGGCTGGGATGATCCTAAAGTAGATGGATATGAAAACTATAACCATGGTTCTGATCATGGTCATGCCAGAGAACCAGAGGCAGCATGGACAGGAGGTGGATTTTTATGAGGTCGGTCCCAATCAATCCTCTGTTGTTTTCCTCTTTTTGATCTTTTTAGATTGTGTTTTATTATTCTCTAAATTGTTCATCTTTCGAGTAATCAGTACAGATTTGAGGTATTGAAGTAAAATGGAGCAGTCTGGCAACAAAGGGCTTCTTTTCCTACTGAATTATGTGTTATCTCAACCGTTGTTCTTGAATTTCCATGATTTTGAGCTTAGGAAGAATTTGGTATGTTTTTTAGATGTCAATGTTGGTCTTTCACAATCGGAAATCACTCAATGAGATTATGTTGTTCTTGAACCAGATTTGGACCTATTGGTGGATTGGACGTGGATGTGGATTGTGGAGATTGTTTTTGCACAAGCAGGGAAAAACCTAAGTACTACGATTAGTGGTGTTCTAAGCATTCATCAAGACTAGTGAATTTTGCAGAACCCTAAGAAGCTTTTGTGTAAGTTTAATGATTCTTCTTATTAGAAAAGTGGAACGATTTCTCCATTACTAAGTCTAATTCAGATCATCATAAGAACAATCGAATTTTTTTTTGAGATCCACAGTTGACGAACATAAAGTTCTAGATTAAAACGATTTCCGCAAGTCGAAGAAGCAAACCAGAATTCCATTTCGATTGAAAATGCAGTACAAAAGATAAGAAAATCGCAGAATTTCTAACCTAATACTCGCACCAGCAATATACATACTTCAGCCTCCGAATCCATACAAAGTCCTGCCTTGCCTCTTGAGAGCGTAAACAACATCCATAGCCGTGACGGTCTTTCTCCGAGCATGCTCAGTGTAGGTGACGGCGTCGCGAATCACATTTTCGAGGAAGATCTTGAGAACACCTCGAGTCTCTTCGTAAATTAAACCGCTGATCCTCTTCACGCCGCCTCGACGAGCCAAACGACGAATCGCGGGCTTCGTTATGCCCTGAATATTGTCCCTCAGCACTTTCCGGTGCCTTTTCGCTCCTCCCTTTCCCAATCCCTTACCTCCCTTTCCTCTTCCGGACATGTTTACAGATTTCTCGAAAGCTTCACCGGGATTGATGAACTACAGTCTAGAATTTGGAATCACGGAGCAGAGGAGCGGATGAGATAAGACACGAGAGCGGTTCTCCATTTATAAATGAAGTCCTTGGATCTGTGCGAAAAGATATGATTGAGAGTGAATATAGATTGTTGGATTGGATGTTTATCAACGGCTTAGGATACTTATCCGTGCCTGTGTCTTTTCTTTTATCTGAGACGTTGATTGGATTGATATCAACGATCCAGATGAAAAGAGGAAGCGGCTATGGGGATTGTGCTTTCTATAAGATCATTTGAATTTCAGCATTGAAATTATTTAGGGTTAAGAAATAAAAAAGCCACTAAATTATCTAATTTTTAATAAAACGGCCATTAAATAGAATATCCTAAGTTCAGTGACTCTTGAACTTATGCCGGTATGTAAGGCAAAATCACTCTTTTTCAGTGCCTCACACTCCGGTCCAACAATTTGTGAAGGGTTAAATTACAGTGACTCAGCGGTCTAGAAATGTCTTTACTTGATATTTCAAAGAGTTATCCAAACATTGTGAGTAACAACTCACACACTAGGACAACGAAGACATCGAACCTAAGCTCTTGTGTTCAATCTATTATCTCTGAATCAACTGAACTATGTTAATGCAGTCGAATTTTAAACTTATCCTAATACGTTGTAATGATTAATTTTGCTATCGCAAGCCAATTTCTATAATTATGTCCATCAAAAAAGTGTTTATTTAAAAATTAAATTCATTAGTCATGATTTATGTGTATAGTCATTATGAACAATTTTCTTCACAATTAGTTATAACTCGAAGTGTATATATAGACAAAAAAAATAGGAGACAAACGGTCGCGTGTGGGTGCAAGAGACGTCGATTCTGATAGAGGGTTGCCGGATTCTCCTAGCCTGGTTTGACATCGACCCCTATCTCGATTTGAATTGTAGAAGGAACTAGGAAGTAGAAGATGAACTAAAAATTGAGATAGGAAAATGAATTGTTGTTCTAAGTCTGCACTACCGCAGTGTGTGAGTTTAATACTTTAATGTTAAGGTTGCTCCTCGTAGTGTCAAGTACGGGCCTCTCATCTCTGGACTGCTGAGTCACCTTGATTTACCTACTCACATGTTGTCGGGCTAGGGTGTGGGGACCTTGGGTAAGAGATTTCACCCTTTTATAAAATGTGATCGCATTAATAAATTAATTTACCATCTAATAAGTGATAAAAGAAGGTAATGTGCTGCTGATGCTCGAGCAGAGGTGTCAAACAAGCTAGCTTGGAGGAGCATAGTCAGAGAAAAGTCAACTTTTCAAGCCTACAAAGTCAACTTTCTAATTTTAATTTTAGATGACTATTTTCTTAGCATGTGATTTTAATCTACTTTCTAATGGTAATTAATTTAAATAAAATATATTGAATATATTATAATTAAAATAATTATTTATAATAATTATTTTATTAATTATAATTAAAGATATTTAGTTAAGAAGACTATTTAATATTTATAACCTCCAAACGATTAAAGCAAAATTAAACTCGGTTTTGCTTCGGACAAGCGGTTACTCATTGGCTATTGCCACGTCACTTTAACGGCCCCACAAATAAGAACACGTAAAAAAACTGAGATCTAGCAAAAAAAAACCTTCGTCCTCCTCGATCGCCATTTTTGTCGGTCATTGAGCTTCCACTGCCTGAATTCCATCCGATGAAGAAATCTCACTCGCTATCTCACTTCCACTCTCCGCACCACTTAGATCGGAAATGGATTTTGCCGCTGACGTTTATTTCCACAGTTGCTCTTGTTTATGTTCTACTAGTTACTTTTCCGCGATCTAAATCGAGCTCCGGGGTTGATTTTTCTCTTCAAAGGTCCGATTCTAGGGATTCTATGCCGCTAAATGGGGTGTTAGAGCTTCCGACGCTGCCGAGATTTGCGTATTTGATTTCGGGTTCTCAAGGGGATGGTCCGTCGGTTAGTCGTCTTTTGCAGGCTGTGTATCATCCTAGAAATTATTATTTGTTGCATCTCGATTTGGAGGCCTCCGATTTGGAGCGGCTTGAGCTTGCCAAATATGTGAAATCGAAGAATGTGATTAGGGCTTTCAGGAACGTAATGGTTGTTGGAAAGGGGGATTTGATAACTGCGAAGGGCCCGACGACGACTGCTTCTACTCTACACTCGATTGCGATTTTGCTTAAGGGGGCTAAAGATTGGGATTGGTTTATTAATCTCAGCTCCTCGGATTATCCTCTCATAACTCAGGATGGTGAGCCTCTTCTTCTTCATAATCTTAATCGATTGTTCATTTCTAGACTGGAATCCAAACGCTGTGTAGAATTAGTACATGAAAACTGAGTATAGTAGCCTGATATGAACTGTTCAAGTAGTATAGTAGCCTGATTTCTTTCTGTAGTTATGTGTAAAAAACAACAATTGTTCTTGGATTGCTCGCTATATTGTTATTAGATTTATGGATTTTACTTTGCAATTGAATGATTATTCTTCCCAGATCTTCTGCACGTCTTCTCGTACCTGCCGAAGACGCTTAATTTCATCGAGCACACGAGCAATCTTGGATGGAACGAGTGAGCATGCTAATCATATAAACCGATTCATCTCTATTAATCAACAGTACCTGATTTCTGATTTTCGAATAACCACGTTTGCAGGAATCAAAGAGCAAGACATGTAATTATAGATCCTGCCTTGTATCACACAAAGAAATCAGGCGTGTTTTGGGCGACCGAAAAAAGAGCCATGCCCACGTCCTTCAAGATCTTTACTGGTAAAATTAATACCTCTTATCTCCTCTCTTATTAAGCTTGTTTCTTTCTAATAATCCTCTGGATTAAGCATGTAATCATTCTCTTCCCACTTTTGGGAACCCACAAACTGCGGTTTGGTGGGACGAGCCGGGACGAACAAGATCGTACAAAAAGTTAGACGTAAGATAAGAGCTATAACATTGATCATATGTTAAATTTTTGCTTTGCCTACAAATCGCTAACGATGGTGAGGCTCGGAATTAACCCTGAAACCAACCACAAATCTGGAAATAATACCCGGAATTCGCCTTGCTCGTATTACCAAATTGTTCCAAATGATAATCGTTGAATTCCCTTGAGCTATTTGCTACAATATTTCTCTCAGAGGTTTTCATTTCTATATTTGGATTGGGAAAATTTACTGTAGTGCTCATGCTTAGATGTTAATGGGAAATGAGATTTTGCTTCATGATCCGATTCTTTAATTTTTTCGATGAATTTGCAGGTTCGTCGTGGTTGGTTCTCACAAAATCGTTTCTAGAGTTCTGCATTTGGGGATGGGATAATCTCCCTCGAACTCTGCTAATGTACTACACAAATTTCTTAGCTTCATCCGAAGGGTATTTTCACTCTGTCATCTGCAACCACAAAGACTATCAGCACACTACGGTGAATCACGACTTGCATTTCGTGAAGATGGATAATCCTCCGAGCCAGGGTCCGCTCAATCTGACGCTGGAACACTGGAGCAGCATGGTCGAGAGTGGGGCCCCATTCGCTCGGAAGTTCACAGGCGGAGATCCGGTGCTCGACAAGATCGATGAGCAGCTCTTGAGAAGATCGGAGGGTCGGTTCACGCCCGGTGGGTGGTGCTTGGGGAGAGGGGAGAAGGATCGTTGCTTGAATGATTGGAATCCGAACGTCGTAAAACCAAGTCTCGGTTCGAAGAGGCTTGAAAAACTGATGGTGAATCTGCTGGATGAACAAAATTTCAGACCCAGGCAGTGTAAATAATATTTAACCTCTTTTTTTTACACACATTATTTAAATTTTTCAAATGAGTTTGTTTCAAAATTATTAATCGCTTTTTGTTTATATACGATGATGATGTTTCTTAACCGGAAAATGTGAGCTTTTACTCGATAGAGGTGGAATAGCTTCGGTTCAGTATTAATTTGATTTAAATCAAACTCGGTTTTATTTTGGATGAACAAAGTCAAGATAGAAAACTCTGATTTTCAGTTTACTTGGTTTGTTTCTGCTCATTTTGGCTCAAGTTCGGTTCTTGTATCGGTTCACTTTGGCCTAGTCGGTTTTACAATAATACTCTATAAATTGGTTCGGTTTAAGTTGTAAGAACCAAGAACCAAAAACCTCCGTAACATTCACTTTGGTACCAATGTTAATTTCTTAGAATTAAAACCGAACCGATTTCCACCCCAAATGTCGTCTCTCTATATTTGTCCTTCTCTAATTTTCTTTTTTTAATTTTCGAGTGGATCAAGTAATGGCCTCAATGCTCTAATGCAAGTTTGGTCGGAAAAAACATTATACACGACCATATAATTAAAATGCAAGAGATCAAATCAAGACCAGACCATATAACGACGAAGCATAGTAAAGCATATTATATAAAGATTGATTAATAGACAAGTGGAGTTCTTGATTAATTAATAATTGGAGATTTAACAAAATAAAAAAAGGGTTAAAATTAGAATGATTTGGGCATCGAGTAGAGAAGCAGCCATGATTGCAGGAGGCGCGTAGCCAAATAAAGAAGACGCGACAGCCAAAAGCTTCTTCCGGTCGGCGAACAAATCAACTCTGCTCGTTTTGTTTGTCTGATCCACGCTCTTTATAGCTCTCTCTCTCCGACCACCTTTTTTCATGCAAGCTTCGATCTTTTTTTCTGTAACTGAGGCCGCCATGGATGAAGCTCAGAGAGAAGAAGAAGCTTAGAGACCAAGAAAGACAGATAAATACTCGGACGGCTCTGCCTTTTGTTTTTCGTTCTTCTTCTTCTTTGTTTCTTTCTCCTCCCGATCTTTCTCTTTCTTGATGTGATTCTGAGAAACTCGTCGAGTTTTAAGAGAGAGAAAGAGGGTGAAACCATGGTTTTTTCCTCCATGCCAGCTTATATTGATCCTTCCAACTGGAACCAGGTGATTTTAAGGGTTTTTCCTGGTTTTGCTTTCATGGGGGGTTCTTCTTTGTCATAAAGCTAAATTCTAAAGACCATTATTCTTACTTTGCTTTTTTGATCATACCTACTTGGATTTGAATATACCAGCTTAATTGTTCTTCGTTTACTGTGGATTTTCTGATCGTTTTTTTGTTTTTTTTAGCAGCAGACAATCAGTCAAATTGGAACTGGTTCCAGACCTAGCTCTCAACTTCTTCCTCCGCAGCCACCGCCACCTCCGCCGCCGCTTCAGCCAACTCACGGCAGCGCAACCTCGGGATCCGTCAGACCAGGCTCCATGTCGGACCGGGCTCGAATGGCAAACGTTCCCTTACCGGAAACAGCCCTGAAATGCCCGCGATGCGATTCTACAAACACTAAGTTTTGTTACTTCAACAATTACAATCTTACCCAACCTCGCCATTTTTGTAAAACCTGTAGAAGATACTGGACTCGAGGAGGCGCTCTGAGAAACGTCCCTGTCGGCGGCGGCTGTCGCCGGAATAAAAGAAGCAAAGGCAATAGCTCCAAGTCGCCGATCAGCTCCGACAACCATTCCGGCGACGCTGGTTCGTCGAGTATGATTTCTTCAAGCAGTGGACCCAGTGATATATTAAGCCTCGGACCCCAAATCCCACCTCTAAGATTCATGGCTCCTCTCCATAATCTCCACGAGTTTTTCTCCGGTGAGATCGGCTCAAACTATGGCCTGAATTACAGTACCACTCCTGCTCCGATGAACGGAGCCGGCGACCATAATTTTCAGCTAGGAGTTACCGTACCTGGGTCTCTTTTAGGTCTAGAGCAACAATGGCGGATACAGCAAATGCCACAGTTTCCATTTCTTCCCGGATTTGACCCGTCCACGACGGCGGTGTTTGAAAAGCCGGCGAGTTTAGGAATCAATAACTTGACGTCGGTAAAAATGGATGAGACCCAGTTTAGGGATCAAGGGTTTAGCTTGGGAAGACAGTTGTTTGGATCAGTTGCAGGAAATGAACAGCTCTGGAGTGGCAACAATGGCTGGTCAGAACTTTCTGGTTTCAGCTCTTCTTCTACAACCAGTAATCCTCCATAAGAACAGCTCAAGCCTCGTTGGTTGTTCCAGTACACATACACATGATCAAGCTTTCATTGGCTCTAGCCTGGTAGATTGTCTCATGAACGTTGACTGTTCTTGAAGGTCAAACTAGTCGAGCCAGCCGAGCTTAAAAAAGTCTAGCTAATCGATATACCCTAGCGTTGTTTTTTCAACTATTGTAATGCATGTTTCGGTTTGATCAACAATCGTCAACTATGATACTTAGATTTCTTTTCGAGATTCTTCGGTTAATGAACATAACTAAGTGACTGTACAATCAACATGAAGTCGCTTTTCTTCTCAAAACACGTTGTGCTAGTCTCGAGGATGATCTAGCTCTCAAGCATTTGATCCAACTACGTCCAAAGAATGTGAATTCTCGTAATTCTCTACCATTCGGGGACATGAATTTTTTGGTGAAATGATCGAGCTAGTTGAAATTTAGAATTACCTCAGTTAAATTTGTAAAGATTACTTTAGATAAATCGAGTATCTCGGTTAGGGTTTCGATTAACTTGTAGATTTTGTCGGTAACTAAAGATTTAAGAGTTTATTTAGTATACAATAGCATATAAGTTTGTTTCTAACCTTTTGTTTAGTATACTCGTATTTTTATCGGGAAATTGAATTTCAAGTTCGAAAACTCAGTCATCGATTGAATTTCTGTCGCTAATTTCAAGCCTTGACAACCCGGGTATATGGTTTAGTTCGAGTTTTCGATTCAGGTATTGGGGAGTGCCGTTTAAACCATCGGAACCAAAGTTTTTCGATTCGGGCACCCCATGAATCAACATATGTGCTAAGCCACGACTAGTCTTTCCGACACATGCTGTGTTTGGCATCGTGACTACGTCCTTGTTTGGCGACATAGGGCACCTTTTTCTAATATGTAACGATGATCTTATTTCGGGTCATTTTAACCTATTTTCCTGGAACTCGGTTTTGGGTCACTATAGTTTTCGGACATTTTTTTGGGTCGATTTCTGACCCGCTAAACTATTCGTAAATCGTTACCTCATACTTTTCAATGCTACGAGATTGTTCAACTCCTTCATTTTAGGCTTAGCCTTCGAAATATTTGATGTCGGGTTGTCTCAATTGCGCTCGATAGATGTTATCTCACAACTGTTTTTGCAAGTTTTCGATTAATAGGGTTTGAGATTATATTCCATGTTTTACTTGGTTTTTTACGGTTGAAATCTTCAGAATTAAATTGTATTAAGACTAAAGTGCATAGTATTTTACTTAAATTTCGAGTCGGAGACTACGGGCGCTAAGCTTTCTGATCCGTGTTTATAAAAATCTCATAATCTAGAAGGTTAATCGGCATTTGGAGCAAGGTCGTAAAATTGATAATTTTTTTCGATAGATAATTAAGATATGGAGTAATCTTTTTGCACTAGTAGAGTTAAAACGATCACTTGGTTTATTTTCGTTTTGATAATGCATCGATAGGTTGAAAAAGTATCTCGATATTTGGATCGCATTCGAACATTGTTTGGAACTTCGTTCAAAAGAACAGAATTGACCGAAACGAACTCAAAATTTTAGAATGTACAGAAAACTTGATAATCTCACGAAAGAATTACACAATTACGCGACTCGTAATCTCATTTAAGTTCTTGGGAGATTGGTCATCAGCAAAGCAAGGAATCTTGGACTGGTTTTAGATTTGCTTTTTGCAATTAACGAGGATGCTTACCCAACAACGAATAAAGCTCTCTCTCTCTCTCTCTCATCTTGATTGGTGGACTGGTCGCGAATGAATCAATGGGATATCACAGTGGCTTCCACACTCAGAGAATGGTCTTCTAGTATTGTCTGTAAAGAAAAGCCTCAAAAGTAGGCAAAACCAGCTGAATAATATAGAGCAGAAGATTTCCATGGCTCAGAAATCCAAGCTGAATAATACTCATTATCCGTCTGATCAGCCTCCTATCTTCACCCTTCTCTCTCTCTCTCTTCTTTCTCTGTATCTCTCTCTTTCTCTCTCTCTCTCTTTCTCTCTCTCTCTCCATCTTTATAGGTTGTGTTCAAATGCAGCAGGCAGAAACAACAAGCAGCTTTTGCTTTTGGTTTTGCCCTAGATTTAACGTTCTGGTCTTCGTCTTCGCCGATAAGGAGAGCCATTTCAGCATCTTCTGATTCTTCACGCTCTTCCATAAGAGCTCAATCATGAAACCTGGCCCACGTTGTAGATTCTCTCACTCATTTTGTTTTCTGTATTTCTTCCCTTCTCACCATGCTAAAATAGTAACATTAGGGTTAGGGTTAGGGTTAATGGCTGCTCATTTATTCACCTAAATTTACTTAATCTTTGTGACTTGATCAAGATAACCTTCAAATAGGAACATGATGATCGGATATCGAGTAACGGTTAGAGGCCAAATGAGAATAAAGAATTATACGATTACATATCGTTTGAAAAAAAAATAAACGACTAAAAGTTAACGATCGTATGCTACTGAGTGCAGTACCTTGAAAAGTGATAGTTTAATTCGACTATCATGTCATTGTTCAGCTTTAGAAGTGGAAACCCTAAATTTATTCTACGAGCGAGAGTATTTCAATAGTTCTTGACGAATATTCAAAATATTCGTAGACTTTCTTAGCAAAATTAAGCTTTCTTTGGGACATGAGAATCCATGGAAGCCTACATTGCTTGACCAACCAAGATTTTATTTTAGGTTAACCAAGATATATATATATATATAAAATAAAAAATGTAATTTAAAGAAAATAAGAGTCGTGGAAGCATGTTTCATACTTTAGTTAAAGTAATATTTGTCCCCCACTCAACTTTGATCTTCTTTGATCAACCTTACCATTAAAATATTCCGTCAATGTGTACTATCAATTAAAATTACGATTTTAACTTTTATTTCATTTTTTATTTTAATTTAATTTTGTTCGTGATCGAAAGTTTTTACATTTTTTTTCACGGGACAAATAGTGTTACCGTGGTATTTATTGACGGCCAAAGTCAAGCACATGAAATTGTATTTGTCACGTGTGTATACCGTCACATTTATTGATGATCACTCGAAATAAGTTTGGGACGATCCATTTGCTCGACTTCAAAACTAGTTCCTCTCCTTGATGCCGTGGCATTATCGAGATGTTGAAGACACTAGCTCAATTGAACCGTATGGTAATATGAATCTTGGGNTTTACATTTTTTTCACGGGACAAATAATGTTACAGTGGTATTTATTGACGGCCAAAGTCAAGCGCATGAAATTGTATTTGTCACGTGTGTATACCGTCACATTTGTTGATGATCACTCGAAATAAGTTTGGGACGATCCATTTGCTCGACTTCAAAACTAGTTTATCTCCTTGATGCTGTGGCATTATCGAGATGTTGAAGACACTAGCTTAATTGAACCGTATGGTACTATGAATCTTGGAGATACACAAGAAGAAGAGAAGGATAAAAAGGAAAATGCCTCTTGATTTATGACATAAATCGAAAAAAAGCTTGAATTTAGAAGGATGTGACGAATTATGGGAAGGCAATAAGACTTAACGCGAAAGTCCGACCCAAACTAGTGAATAAGAGTGGACATTGGTCTATTATGCTTTAGATCAGAACCAAAATCGAAACCAAGTCCGTAGTCCCCCAATTTATTTTTGATTTAAAATGAACAAAAACTTAGAAATATTTGAAATACGTGTAACTTTAAAAGCTATTTAGAATGGGTCGACCCGATGTTGATTGTCGTCGCAAGAAGGATAATCATGGGTGTCCCATGGCTCATTTCTCCCATAGTCTCAAACCAGCTCAGAATTAGAAGAAACATACGATTGAGATTGGTTCTCTAGTTTCAGACTGGTTTTATTTCTAGTTCAATCGTTTGATAGAGTGAAAAATATATATTTGATTAGTACTAGTAGAGTGGGCGTGAGTTGGTTTTTAACTGATCGGAACCGATCCAATCAACTTTTTGTTCTAGAGTGCGAACCTAATTTTTTTGTTTTAGATACATAAAATGAATCAACACAATCCGACTCAAAATCTTCGATTTCAGTTGAACTCGTTGGGTCGATTTGGTTTGCCCAATCGTGATACTGAGTACAACATGTTTATGATAGGTTTAAAAAAAAATTGTATAATTTTCACTCAAAGTAAACGATATTATCTTATAGAAACTAGTGATCGTTACATACGAGTTCCTAGGGTTTCATTATAAACCAATGAATTGGTATGCTCCAATTGAATACGTCCAGACCAATATATTATGAATTTTAGAACTAGGATCATGACTTAATATTATCAACACATGACCAGAATCGAACACTAATTTAGTATTGGTCTGATCTGGTCTTGGTTTTTCTTAATAAATAACTTCACAAATAATTAAGTCTAATAATATCCAAATTAATTTAAATTATACATAGCCTAAAACAATTAATATAGGAATATATAATTTAAAAAATAAATTAAAAGAATCATAAAATTATAATAATTATTAAAACATATATATTTATCATAATTATCTACCATAACATTAATTATTATTTTTAATTAATTGTAAACATGGTCATGGTGAGTTCTTAAAAAAAATAAAATCAGATTAATATATTTTAATTTTAAAATTGTAAAACAAGTACCAAGATCGTAAATGATTGAAACGGACTAAAACCAGACCAAATGACTACTGTCCCAATCAATTTATCGGTTTGAATCGGTTTGAGTCCAAGAATAAAATCACATTAAGTTCGAAAAAAAACCATAATTTGGACGTTTCCTTCTTCTCCAACAGTAGTCGGTGAAGTTTTCTTACGTTGCAGACGACAATGGCGGAACAGGGTGACTAAGAAACGGAGAGCTTGATCCAGCCATCAATGGCGTCCGACTCCTTCTACACTGCCCTGTAGCTCTCCTCTCCTCCTCGAGAAACTGCGCAAGAGACGGCGCATTGGCGGCGCTCAGGCTCACCGCGTCGGTGCGGAGATTGGAGCAGAGCGAGAACAGCCATGGCTTGAACTTGTACTTCTTCTTCTCTTCCGAACTTTCCGAGCTTCGTCCCCTTCCCGACCTTCTGGACAGCTCCAGAACGTCCGAAACTCCGATCAGACTCGCAAAAGTGATGCTTTTTTCATGGAAGAACGACCCACTCGACTGCAGAAATAAAATCTATCGATGTTTTTAGAACTATTTAGAGAGATTCATGGCTGCCATTGACTGACCTCTGTATCGAGATCTGAGGAAGAGAAAGTGGAGGATGCAGCGAGGAGACTGTGGAAGGAGATTGATCCGGAGAGAGACTGATTTCTGACGAATCCTACTCTCGCGTTCAGGAGTCTTAATCCCAGAGGCCACCCTTCTTCCTACAATCGAAGCTAGATTAATCTTAGGAGTCTGCCAAGTGTTTGTGTTTATGTCTCAGAGAGATAGAGAGAGAGAGAGAGACATGCCTGGTGAGCCATGATTCTTCTGGACCCAGGAAGTAGAAAAGATCCAGCTAGAACTGAGACAAGTGGGTGGAGATCAATTCAGAAAAAAGAAAGGTTTTTTCAGTCGATTACGACGACCCTTTTGAAGTTTCAAGAAATTTGAGAGAGAGAGAGAGAGAGGTCCTGCAATGGCGACATTAACAGGTGAACGAATATAGGCGAGAGCTACAGAGAGAGAGAGAGAGAGACAAAAGGCAAAAACATGACCAGAATGCCCTTGCCGCCATTAATGACCGAGGGAGCTTCTGCAAGGTGTTGAAATTGATTCTGGATTCACACCTGGAGAGGCAGATGAGTCAGAGCATGCTGGTTTCTTGATTGGGAGGTGGGAATCCATTAATGGAGTT
This sequence comes from Begonia fuchsioides, assembly GCA_003255005.1. Classification (NCBI taxonomy): domain Eukaryota; kingdom Viridiplantae; phylum Streptophyta; class Magnoliopsida; order Cucurbitales; family Begoniaceae; genus Begonia; species Begonia fuchsioides. The sequence continues at coordinate 324,753 of QAOC01026735.1, read as the reverse complement.
TAGTTCCAAGATCTGAAACGCAGAATATTAAGATAATAAAAATCGTTTCTTTTGAGGGGCATCTCCTTCCTTTTGGACCACCGACCACCTCTGTTCTTGTCTCTAGGAAATCCAACCTCGTGCTTTCTTTCTCCTCTCTTTCTCTCATTCGTCTATTAGATCTGAACCGTTGCCGTGGAGAATCGGACCAAAAAAGAAATGTTCAATTCGGTTTCATCTAGGATTTGGGATGGTTTTGTTTGAGTCGATCGTGGAACTGAAACTGAATCGAATCGACCGGTTTTTGCCTACCTCGGTTTCCAACACGTCCAAGTTTATGGGTTGGTACTTCACCATAAAATTTACTTCTCTATAGAGCGTACAAATGTTAGTTTCTTATCTAACCAAAAAATGTCACGAGACTTAAGACAATATTAAATCTTCGATACGTTTAAATAAATAATTAACTTGTAATCCTCTCTACCTTTGAGATCGGCCTCCGGTTTTTGCAACCTCTCAAGCACATGCAACTCGTCATCGTCCATCTTCGGAGACTCTAAGCGAGGTTTGGGAGACTCCAAAACCAAGTAAAAGTCCCAAACCACTACCATCGCTAGCATCGATGCCTACATCGATGAAATCATGGAACATTTCTCGAATTATCCTTTGAATTTCTCCATCTCCCTATTATTGTTGAAGTCCCCGACTCCGATTGATGACATTGTCTTTCTCCGATAATGTATGATGGTAGGGTAGCTTGATCCCCGTATTACTATGTGTATTCTCACTTAGCAATCCGCTCGCTCTGAACTAGGAGTGAGCAAAATCTGCCAGTACTTACGGGTAAAACTGAACCAGTTGGACTAGGCCCATTTTGATCGTGAAAAATAGTCCGGTCTATGAGTCAAAATTTTGATATAAAACGGGTTAAAATCCGGCCGGACCAACAATTTGTTATTCTTTGTAATAAAGATTTCTAAATGTACTTGCCAAACAAAAACCAGAAATAAAAAATAAATATAATTTAAAAAATGTGCCTCAAGAACGCTAAGCAAGATGAACTTATGGGTGGTCAACATTCTTTTTTTGCTCTCTTGATCTTGCGGTCGAATTCTGGATCGATCACAGCAGGAAACATCGATCCCAGATCCTCGGAACAATAATCGAAAACGAAGAACGATTTCCTCTTCGTGGAAGAAAACACAACGTTCGGTTTTCTGGGTGGAGGCGGGCACTCTTTTGGTTCTGGAATTCTGTTCTCCGTCCTCGTCGGAGTTCTGAATCCATCGTCGTCGCCGCCGTCATCGACGAGCTTCAAATCGGATTCAGTCCAATCCACCATTAGGGTTTCTTCTTCTTCGTCTTCTACGTCTCGATCTCGACAAGTTTCAGCGGAGATTACCCCGGAAACTGGATGAAATCTCAGCGTCGGTGATTTCACGACGTCCATTTCGATCACTCCCTGGTTCGGTTGGGCAGTGAAAGAGTGGGAATTCTGCATTTTGGTGAAGAAATACAGGAGAAGATACACCTCCATTTATGCTTCTGTGGAGAGAAGTCTGTTAGTAGAGGACACCTATGGCGATGGATCCAATGCTCATCTCCCATATCTCTAGAGAGAGAGAGAAGAGAGACTCGTTCAAAGCGATATTCTTCTAAGCGGGCATCCGCACGAGGACATCATTGGACTTCATTTATCTTAAAATAGAATTAAAATAATTTTTAATTTTTAATTTTTAACATGGACAAGAAAATCAACTGTTTTAATATAGCTTTATTTTATATTTTAAAAAATTAAAATATAATAATAAAATAATATTTTTTATTATATTTGGTTCAGTTTAAAATAATTAAGCGATTTTATAATTAATTTTAGAATTTATATCTGATTTTTATTAAGGTTTGAGTTAAGTTTTACTCGATTTTAAAACTTTTTTAACCCGCGATTCCGGTTCTAGTGTCACATTTTTTTACTCTTAAAGACCAGCAACGACTCATAAATCACGGTTTTTAAAAAATTAGAAACAAGATCGGATTAAAACTGGCATTTTCAGTCCGATTTGCGGTTCCTGTCCGGTTTCGCCCACCATTACTAAGTATTCTCTTAATAATCGTAAAATAATATTGATAACCTAACAATAACGATCAAGAAAAAATAAGCGCGGAATAACATCGACACCGAGATTGACATTAAAAATGAGTCTTGCTATTCAATCACCGTATTGATATGTGAAACCGACCTAGCGCAAACGTATTGCCCCATGGTTCTCAAAGACCCCCCTAATCTCTCGAGGGCTCGCTCGAGATGATGTGGATGTGAATGGAGGATGATTAATACGAAAGTTGTGAATGACCATTGCATGTATGTAGTCTGTTGCGACGAAAAAAGATAATGTTAGATTTACCTTCTTAATATATCATTTTTTAACTTACCTTCTGATGGATTGAATTCTCATTAGTTTAATTAAAATTATTTTAATATTTATTACATAAAAACATAATTTAATGCGTTAGAATGTAAGTTAATAGAGTATGTTTGGCATTAAATTTAAATATAAGATATAATTTTCAATAAAAAACACAATCTCAAAGAATCCAAAAAACCACAGCCGTTGATTCTTCATCAGATGGCTGATAATTTCCCGCGAAATATGACGTGGACATCTCCTAATCCTCGCCTTTTCAGTGCCGTTTGAGGCTCAAACTTTCACCGTTAAACAGCCGTTAAGCGGTTGGGATCTATTTGTGCCAACGATAACGTAGAAGCTTTTTAACGGTAGCTAACGGTGACGGCGCCGCCTGTATATTGCTTCTCCTGGTTTTGTTTCAACGGGCGACGATTTTTCGAAGCCAGAGAGGTCTCGCGGAAGAGGGTGGGAACTGGAAAGTCGCTTCAGGTTTTCTCCATGAGCTACGTTTTGTTTTTCGCAGCAGCTTAAGGGCAAGCCGAGGTGTTTGTTGATTCAGGAATTTGAGTTCAATTGTAGCGATTGAATCACTTTGGCAGCTTTTTCTGGATTTTTCTTTACTGATTTTGATCGAGAATTTTAGTTTCTTCTGCCTTTGATTCCGATTGTCAGGATTGATATGCCTCGGTCGAGGAACTTCATTGATCGTCTCTTTCTAGTGTGATGCTGGTTTTGGCGTTTGATTCCGCTTGTTTTGACCTGATAACTGGCTATTAGATCTGGAATATGTTCCCCTTTCTTCTTCTTCTTCTTCTGTGGAAGTACGGGTACCGATGTAGTTCCATTTGACGTTTGTTCTTGATTTGGCTTCGTAGAAGAGTGCTGCCCTGCTGATTCAAGCTCTTCCATGATTCAGATTTCATGAACATTACTGATTTCATTAGTTTTCTGAATTCAGTGCGAGTTTTAAAGTTCGTGACATCCATTACACCATTATTCTACATGGTTTCTTTTAGCCATACGATATGGAAAAATCAACGATATACCCTCCTTCATTCGATCACAAAGACAACGTAGCTTTGGACTCACATTTTCATAGGACTCGTATTTTCATTTATGAAACGAGCAATAACTATCTTATTCGCGGGTATATTTACAATACTTTTGGTCGAACCGCCAAGTGCCCAAGACTAAACCGGCACTAAAAATTCACAATCATCAAAAACCAACGTGCGATTTCCTTTTTCGAACAAAAAATCATTTAAATTGAACGATGAACGATCGTACATTCACACATATTTATCACGCCATTCATTATATTGTCGTAATAAATGTCTTACTATGCCTACGATTTAATCATAAGAAAACTACAACGGATCGAAAATTAACATCTGCAAAGCATCGTCCAAAGCAACTCAGCAAAGTGCTGTCTTCTAACTATAATACTAAAGAAAAAAAAGACACCTTGAAAAGGTAGAACGTTACAAATAAGACATGATAGATAAGGTTTAAAGCCCATACCTCCCTCAAGCTCCCAAATTGACACATTTTTTATGTACATCTCTAAACTTTGGCATCCCTTCTTTTTATTTGTAAAAAAACAGTGTATATGCATATATGTATGCACAAAATATGATAAGAAGTGCAAGGGAGATGGACCGCCATACAATTTGATGAGAAATGAACCGGAGTTCTGCCGTAATCGCCAGTTCCGCCATTATTGACAAGTCTACAAGCCTAGAGAAACGAGAATATACATCAGACGATTCTGAGCCAAACCCACTTTACATTGGTATCGATCATTTAAGACCATTTAACATGCTAAAAATCAAGTAACTCGTATGCAAGACACCGCAAAATACGAATAAATGACCGGAATCTATTTGGACTTAGAACAGTTGTAAGCATCAAACATGGATCAGTAAGATTGTTTCCTTTCCATCGTTACCTCGAGTCCAAATTCAAGGGTAACAGAAGGATTGACAGATTTAACGTTTTGCAGCTCGAAAATTACCGTTGGGAGATTAAGTGTTGCACATATTTTAACATCTCAGCTTGGATACTTGTTAATTTTACCCTAAATCCATATAGAAAAACACACCACAAAAGAAATAAAAAAACTAGATTACCGTGAATAGTTTATCGAATGTTGATGGAATATCTCAGTTGATGATATCTATTGAGGGGATTAAAAGTACCTGCATGAGACACCTGCTTCAAGCGTGCAACCATACACGAAGTACATCAAATCCAGTTTAATATATCTTGACACGTGGCTTGGCTGCATAAACCTTATAATGTTTAGTGTTTTCTAGATTTCCCTGCTTAGCAAAATTACTCAACAATTGTAAAACAATTTTTGACCAATAAAATTGAGCATCAACTATTAAACAATCCACGATAAACAAACACTAAAAGTAGTTCATACTTACCAGGTAGGTTAATGTGATTACCTTTCATGGCCTCACACTAAATTGTTAAGCAAGAGCCCAATAGTTGTTTTCCCAAGAACCTTAGAACTGTGATCAAGTCCATGACAAGCAACCTACAAGAGAACATATACTTATAGGGACTGAACATAGGCTGAAAATGATACGAGACAAAGAAAAACTTGCAAAAATGATAGCATTTTTCATGATAAATCTATCTTATATTACTAGCTCTTTTCAACTACAACATCATGTAATTCTAAAGATAAAGTAAAGATGACATGGTAGGAAGTCAATAATGATGAAGGATGCTTCACCATGTACGTCAGGGAAGCATAGCGCTCTTCATTTAAGTACAGAGGTTTTCCCCTGTGCATTTCAACATCCTGCAATGGTTGGATTTTCACATTAGGCAAGACATCATAATGCTCTCACATACTTGCAATAAGAAAAAGAGTTGATTTATCACTTCCCCCTCCATAGAATCCACATGTCAAAGCCAACCTTTCCTATTTTTGAACAATTCAAGTGTAAAGGCTCCTATTTACCATAGATGTGTATTGTGTGAGTATGAAGAAATTATTAATCTTTTTCTTCATTTGGGATGTGCAGATAAACTTGGACTTTGGAGTAACTTAAAGTAAATGAGTAACGCAAAATGTTCTATGCATCTTATGCAAAACCCATCCACAAGCGAAGGCTATGTCATCGAAAAGAGGAAATGCGCAACTCAAATAGAATCGAGTTCTTCACCCTCCGGCGCACAAATCTCGTAACACTTCTAAATTCACTTGGTACACAAAAATCGATAAAAAGTGCATCAAGTGCTCTTTTATCATTTAGTCCGAGATGAGTTTCTAATTCGAGAAAAGTCCTGAAACTTTTTAAAGATGGACAAAAGTTCAGCATGGGGATGAAGATGAATTAGCTAAGATTGATATGCCAGTGCTGGTGGGTTTATGCTAAGAGAAATGATCTTCCCCCAAAAGCCTCTTATTTGAGTTGTTGGAGGTTGATTTTGTTTAAACCTCAAATGGTGTGGAACAACATAACAATTAAGCTTTTTCTTCCATGTTTCCTTGGTAAGTTATAGAAGTTGCTTTTTTTCCATAGTTTAATTCCCTATATTCTACTCATCATACCTTAATATAAATCTTACTTCTAAAACAGGTCAGATAACAGAACGATAGGTCACCTCTTCACCAAAGTCATCCAAATATGGAGACAGCCAAAGAGCCTGCCGTGCTGATCTCTGCAGCAGGATTGTAGTTCTCTGTTTAAAAGGAAAATATGTTTATCATGACCAATTTAAGACAACAAAAAAAAAATTAACCAATAGATCATGGCAAACCATCGTGTCAGTCTTCTCTAACTTTTACACACGATTGAGTGTTTGTGTGACGAAAGCATCAAACATACCCTGATTAGTAGAAATATCCCAGTGCCAGCCCCACAGAGCATTGCATGCGCTTGGCAACCACTCTCCCTTAAGAACCAAAGAATATTATCATGAATTTCCAGAAAGACATTCTATGTCTATGTGATATTACATTCAGAATACAATCATGTGCATCAAGGGATGACATGACCATTGGAAGTTCAGAAACAGAAAAAAAAACAAGATCAGATGAACAGACCTGCAGCAGGACTTCCAGCTAGGAGAGCACACTCGACCACACAGCAAACACAATGCAGGATCATCAATAACAGACTTGCATTCACCACATTGCTGTTTGATATACCTGATAGAAAAAAACACCTGAGGATAAATATATTAAGAAAAAAAAGATATTTTTGACGTAGATGTTTCAGAGAAGTCACATACTTCTGCAAGAGATCGTGGTATACGTGAGGTAACCTCATCAACTGGAAAGGAATTGCTCGGGTAAAATGGATCAGACGTCTTCTACTCTGAAGTTCAAACTCCATGCAAAGATGACGGCACCATTTAAGAACAATAGACCGGGATAAGCCATCCTTTAGAATAATATCCAATGGTGGAATCTTAAACATCTTTTCAAGCTTCTCCACTTCATTGAGTTCCACTGCAACAGTATCCATTGTGTCATTGACATAATGAGATCTATCTAGAACATTCTCTCCATTATAGTGCGGTGACGTAACAGATGAATTCAGAATATTCCACAATAAAATGCATCTTCGAAGGTAAGGAAAGGATAAGCTACGAATTACATCCTTGATATCCAAAGAAGAGTCAATGTCATTTGCAACAAAATATTGCTGTGCACATCCAAAATCCTCCATGGCTTTGCATACGTCAGCAATCAAACAATCGCTATAGCCTAATTCAGTTATCTTGCTTCGGTATTTTGTACAATAGGCTATCGTTGCCTGCATTGAACATGATAAAGTAAGATGCTAACCTTCATTAAAGATCATAGACATCCTTTGAAAGACAAAAAAAAGTTTTTCATACCTGAGCCACAGAGACAATATAGAAGAGGTGCACCAGTGATAGCAAGGAACGTTTGCATGATAAAAATGGGTCCGGTAGACAGAAGAGAACCCACATGAATGATGAGAATGGATCATGGGAAAGGATAGGATCAGAAGCCCGGTTCCTAAATTGATTATTTGGAGACGAAGTTTCCACGTCGGCATGTTTCAAGAAGCAAGATATATTAGCTGCAGCAAAAACTACTTAGTGAGGAAAATTCTATTTAATACCACCAAAAGACTTCCAGAGCAATTTTGAATAGAAAATAAGTTTCAATCCACTCGATGTATATCCAATGCAAATGAATAAGAAGCATTCATGAACGCCTTTATCAATTCACTAATTTATACAGAAATAAATAATGACAAAAGAGCCACAAATCCTGAGCACATCTTAATACAACAAGAATAGAAATGCTTTACTAATAAATAAAACCAACTTGCTTATTGTCTTGTTCATATAAAACAAGTCCACAACTTGAGATTAGTAACGCACAGACACGTTAAAGAGCCCAAAGAAAAGGGTATGACTACAAAATTTCCTATGCAGCAAGGACTAGCTCATGGAATAATACCATCAAGTCTAAAATATACAAGACTATAAAAGTGTTCTGCAGAGGAGATAGCACGCGAACAAAACGCTTCTAGACTTCTCTTATTATGAACCCTCGAGACAAATCTGAAAATTTAACACTTTGATTGTCTCAATATGGCCAGGCACTTTCGGATGGCCACTTACAAGCAGCTAATGAAGAAAATAAAACAGTTGAATAATTAGCATTGACGACCGAATTTTATTTACAGTTATTGAGTAATACGAGATTAGTATGGATATGCAGACTGCAGTAGAAAGAGAACCATAAAAATCATGACAGGTGCTCGTGTCTCACCACCAGCATCATCAGAAACTCCAAAACAGATGGAATCTGCAAAGTTTTGGATGCCAATAAATCTCTGAAGCACATGAAATGAGTGCATATTTCTCGTGCGTTGTACAGCTTTCAGCAATAAGGATAGAATAAAACCACTTGAGGATTTGAGTTCTTTGTACAAAAAATCAAGGTCAATGGTGGGTCTCAGATAATTCTGGCTACGAGATGCAATTTCCATCGATATGAGGGAATACTTAAGAGCATCCCACATTAACATTGAAGGGTTCATCCGTGCAGAACCAATTATCATATTCTTACCCCTGGGGAAGTACATCTTAGAGAGAACACGGGTGACAGGTTCAAGATTTTGATTTATCGCCCCATGATTATATAAAGGAAAAGATTTGCGAGCTTCCTCCTTTCTAGTGACATTGGCTGCAGATTGCAAAAGAGCCAAGGCATGTTGAATGGAGAGGAGGTTGATATCTTCATCAAAATCATCAAAATGAGAGGAAATATCTGAAGAAATTGAACTCAATGGTTGCTTCCCACCATTCTGGAACTCCCCAGGTAATGCAGGTAATACAGAATTAGCAAGCCTCCTACAAACTGGACAGAGGAACTCTCCCTGACATAAAAAAATAATTATATGAGGGAAAAAAGACAGCCTTAGAACCGTAGTTAAAACACTTTGGCCAAAGAAGATTACAATAATTCTCCATCTAATATAGTATTTACTTGATAAAAGCCAATTAGTGGGTATTCAACTAAGGGAATACATTCCATGTATGTGTGATATCATCTACTGTACCAAGAATATCAATGAAACCGATTATGAAAATTGATCAGGATACCTTTTTTAGTTTAGCTTCTTGAATCTATTTCTTAGTTCAAGATCCCTTTTACTAACTGGAATCAAAGACTTAATAGATCTATTCCGCCTAAAATGGTTGTTTGTTCTTGTTCATTCTTGTCACTCTAAAGTCACTCTAAAACAACACAGAATATTCAGAATTCAGGTGGCCAATTAAACGGTATTACGAGGCAATATTTCTTCTTCACTAGCCCAAATGGAGCTGTTTGCTTGAGACTTAAATTTTTCTTTCCCAATGGAATGGTATTTTTTATTTCTATTTCTAGTTCCTACAAAGTTCGACTATTCATACAGTAAAATGGTTCCTAGATCTATATGGATGTGTGCCATGGACTACAACGTAACCGGTTACCTTTCTACTCATCTTTTGCCAGCTTTGTTGACGAGATTTTGAATGCGTCATAACAAGTTCAACTAATGTCTTTAAGAGTAACGACAGTCATGTAATGGAAATTAGTTCATGAAACAACAAATCATTTAGACATTGGTGGAAATTTTCCCGATGCTAGTAAATTCACTGCCCAACAATCATTTAGAGTAGAGTTCCTCACAAAAGTTTAATAGAGAGAGACGTCTAAATTGGAGAATGATGCCAAACATGTTTATAAATTATTGCACCGGAATCGACCGATTCATTACAATTTGCAGTTAAGAAATGAATTTGTATTTTCGTAAGCAATAGAATTGAATAGCTACTCTCTCCAGAGTCCAGGCGTACTATATTATGGACTATCATGAGGAACTAATCAATGAGAGAAAAAATCACAAACCTGGTCAGGATCCACAATATGCCCTCCTTCAAAAACAATTCTTCTAGCAAACCTAGGAGCATTGAAAGGAAAAATACAAAAACAAATTACGCCTTCTCAAGAAAGAATGAGCATATCCCCAAATCAAAACATTGGGCAAACATGAACTCACAAATAGTATGACAAATGAAACCAGAAAGAACCACCACTGATACCAAGTCCTATGCATAAGTACATATTTCTTCTAAATTATATATTAAACCGGGCGAATATATACACATGATTAATGAACTGTCATTCTAGGCCAATCAAAGGCACTTTCAAGTCATACTAACCACATAAAGGAGATTACTAGAGATACAATGCCTCAAAGCAGACAAATCACTAACCAGCTAAACATCAGAATCTTGTCAATAATAGGCTTTGTTTTTCAATTCCTTTGAATGAAAAATACAATAGCAGATCTCAATCATCTAACTATTGACAGATGAGATTTCAGAAATCAGTACACATCCGGTAATACAGAATTATCATGATATTGCATTCAATGATGTTAGTTTGCCTTCTAGCAATTTTATGATCAATCCGTCCAAAACTGAGAGATTAGTCCTTATATATTTAAAATTTCTCTCTTTTGGGTGAATTAAAATTCTACAAGTAAATACTGCCTCAGAAACAAAAAATTTAAAAGAACTAAGATATTGTATCATAGTAATAGAGTTCTTTGTTTCGAGTTTTTGCAAAGAAAAAATCTTTGAAACTGTGGAAAATTAGGAGAGGACATATCATCATGAATACTTGTCAAAATTACTTATTTAAAGTTTTTCTTCCTAAATGTTAACAGTTTTTATTCATGCCATATGCTGCAGCAAGTAATATCTTAAAATCTCATTCAAAAGAGAAAAATAGATCATTATTCAGAAGTGATGCCAGATAAAGCATTTAGATCTGAAAAACCATGCCATATTAAATCTCAATCTAAATAACAAAATTTAAACAAAAATAATTAACACTATGACTATTGCAATAATGACACAATTTCCAGAAAGATACCTATCCCTCAATGAAGATAAATATTGATCAAGACAAGCTTGATGGACAGCATGCCCACAAGACGAAAGATAAATTCCATCACAATCGACAGGACCAAATCCATCGTATGCTGGAGGCTGAGTGGTTTCACCTGACACTGTTTCATTACAAGCATCTTCAGAAACTGAAGGATTATCTTTCAAATCTCCCAATAGAATAGCCATGCATTCAAGCAAGAGAGATTGAGCTTCTTTTCTTTTATTGGATCGATCATCAGCTGTCATAAGTTTTTCATCCTCATCAGTAACAGGCATCAAACCATGCATTTCTCTACAAATGGAAAAGTAAATAACTTCTTCCATAGTCTCAAATGCATGTAGATCCACCTTTCTCCCAGTAGTAGATATTCTAGGCAATTCAATGTTTCTAAATGAAGGAATACGAGCCTTGAGATATTGAAGAAAGGCACCAAACTCAGCAGGTTCCCCACGATGGCAATAGTCTTTCACCACATTCTGTACTAGTTGAAAAGACGAGATCACTCCTGGATGATTTGAGGAGGTACTTACTCCAGGTTGACTGCTCACAGTGTTTCTCATAGCAAAGGTGTTCTCATCAAGTAGGATAGGTTGTTCCCATGAGGGAGGACCTCTGTCCATAAAACTTAAAAGCTTGGATTTCTGGGCCAAATAAAAATAAATAGCCAGTCATTAACTTGAGATTGGTCAGACAGAAAACACGAGAAGAAAACAAAAGAACTAGAATCCATAAGTTATGATATAATACTGAATATTTACCTGGAGGAGTATCAGAAAAGAAACTGGATTAGTTGAAGTTGAGTCATGACAAAGAGAGCATGTATTTTGAGCAACCTCTTCAACACAATTATCATCATTATGCATACTCGACTCCAGACCAGATTGAGTATCATCTTCTACAGTAGAATCAATGGTAGCCAAAAACTTTGATTGGTCAGCTCTCATTTTTGCCTACACGGAAATCAGTGCACCCAGGTAAGTCCAACTAAAGGAGGGGCAACAATAATTTCAAAGGAAATCAGTTTGCAATGAAAATAACAACCAAGTGATAGCACAACAACTGCATCAGCTAGTAGCCAAGAAAATAGAGCAATTTTCTTCAGCAAACTTGCCAGCACTGAGGTATCTAACAGTAAGAATCTCACATTTAAAAGAAGTTTCCAATCAATAAAATTAAACCAGATCTTTCTAAAATCAAAATTTTTACCAAATGAAAATAATTCGCTGATCAAGTCAACTTTTGGGAAGCCCCTCATTTGTTTTTTCATTCGTGCAACAAGAAAATTAAAAGTTAGAAACAGCTTACCATTATTGCAGCCTGTCTCTCTCGAGCTTTTGCCTTTCGGTTCTCACTGTCCGAAGTTGAGCCAAAGCTTTTCGTACAACCATCTGGATTTGTATTCCCAGCGGAAACAGATTGAGATGGATGATGACAAACTATATGAGGGGCTAGTTGTTGAACTTTGGCACGGGAACAAGAATCAATCTCAACAAATTTCTTCAACAGATTTTCGACAACTGAAGCAATATTAAAGCTTCCAGCTTCCAACAAGTTTTCTGAATATTCTTCTCTGTGCATCCTCATCAATAATACCAGAAGCGACAGCAAGGATTGTCCACCATTAGCATATGTTAGTCCTTCAACTTCTTCAGCAGCAAAAGCTAGCAAAGGAAAAGGAATTGAGTCTTCAGAGCAACATGATCCATCAATTGCTTCCTTCATTTGAGAACAAATATCTAATGCTAATGCTAGCAAATGTAGAGCTGATAAAAGTACATCATCCGGTGCACGGGACTCAGTTGTTTTATAACTAAAAACAGCATAAAAAAGCACAGCACGAATAATTTCAAGGACTGCTTTGCATACACCAACACTCTGTAATCCCACCAATGGATGATAAATTTTGGTCCATTTAGGCAGCTGACTAGTTAAAGCTGAGACACTACAAAAACGCAAGTATCTTTCTTCTGCCTCCTGCAATTCCCTAGAATTCCAACGAGGATAGTACAAATCAAGTTCTTTCCAGCATTTCCAGCGTAAAGAATACATTCCCTAAAATAAATTAAGAGAGAAAGGCACAATCAGAATAAAGTCAATTTGAGAACAATCACATAATGGAAGACATGAACCTGATTATGTCCTGTTGGATTGGTATACACAGCAATAGCATCCAAAGTCTCTTGAAGTTCGCTGCACTTGGAGAGATCAAGTGGGAGAGACTTTACTAGTTGACTGTGGGTAGTGTCTCCCATAGCCAACTTGCAAATTAACTCCCTTCTCAAATTTTCAGCATCGCTTAGTCCACAGAATCGCCTTTCCTTGATTATTTGTATAATAAGAGTGAGCATTTCTTGTACTAGAACAGGTTCAAACCTTTTGAAGGAAAGTACAGTTCAGTATGATATCATGTCAATATTAAACTTAATTCAAATATCATACAACTTCTGGATCAGATAGTCATTAAGTTCTATAACAGACAACCGCAGCATACTACATTCATTTCTTCCTATAACACCCATCTTCATCAACCATGCATCAAGATATAAGAACATTCACACAAATAAATATATGTAAGTCTAACATTCTTGCAAATAAAAAAAAAATTGATTTGACTCTATCGAAAACAAATTTCTTGCATAAATTCTCTGAACTTAGTGACAAATTAGTACTAACTAATGAGAAAGAAATGTCAAATCTACTTGCGACTGAACTTGAAAACAAAATATTGATAGTGCAGAAAGAAGAAAAAAGTAAAAAGAAAGCCGAGACAGAGTGCTAAGGCTCATCTTGAAAGCTTAAACTCTAGGTGAGATTACTGTTCACAAACCAAGATTTTCCCAAGCATTTAAAAATTGAAGTTTTGAATTGCAACCTCTGTATCCATTGGTAACAAAAAGATAGTAATAAAATAATAAAACTAATCTTAACCTAATACCATGAAATTGCTTATTATGAACAAAATTATATCACCTTGTAAAGCCACTGGAAGAAAAGAAAGAAAAAACTGCAGGTAGCATGTCGAGTTATACCACTTAATGAAATAATCTATTAACAGTAAATTCTGTGAACGTGTGTGGATGATGCTCATTGGAGATATTTCATTTCACAAGCTTGGTCATAAATTCATAAGCAAGAGAAGAATATCAAATCTCAACTACCATACATGTTATGAAGCAAAAAATAATGTAATTATTCGTACTCGCTGGATCTTTCAACATTCAAAGAAAGATAATCTGCCAACCCATATCGTTCAAGAATCCTATGGACATAAGCATTGGCAGGAGCAAATGCACCACAACACTGAAGCAAAAAAAGATCAAGCTCCATAGACTGTTCAGACCTGCAATTGTAGATGGTCAGTCAAACAAAATAGCACCATGGAAATGGCCAACTTATTCCTTCAATTCAACTTACCAGCGAACTGACCTATACAATTCAAAAGACAGCAGGGCTGCATCCCCATTTTTGCGCCACATTCCAGCACGAACTTGGGAACAAAATACCCTAACCCGCAGAGGATGTTCCATGATAAAAGAGGAAAATCCACAAGGATGGCAGCCCACAAAAACATTATGAAAGAAATCATAGTTTATTGCTGATGAAAAATTTGGATAGCCAGGAAGAGTTTTGTTTGGTACTGAAGATGGATCAAAACATGTTTTCAAGGTTCTTTGTAAAAGCATGGAGAGAAATCTATGCAATGGGATGTGGAGGGATATATCCTGAGAACTAACATCATGAAGAATTTTTGGCCAATCCGACAAACTAAGAACATTAAGAGCTTCAGCATCCAGAGGAAAATCTCCTTCCATTGTACTATAATCAATGGCTTCAGATTTAGATGCCGTTGAATTGATTTCACAACTTAATTTTGACTTGCTTTTATATCCCGGAATACTCTTGTCATCAATACTCATGCGAAAAGGACCATGAGTGTGACTATCATGGCATTCAATTGAGTTGGAAATCCTTCCAATTATATATTTACCTTTAGAAATCTTTGATATTGTATTTCTCAAAGCTGAAAAATTGCAAGAATAAGATGATAACAAATTCATACGAGTCCCAGAAGTAATATCTGCTCCCAACCAATTGTCAATAGCCCTCAAGGACTCATAAATCAGCCACGTGAAAGATGATAAATTACTATCTACCCCAACTTCATCAGTCGTTGATGTGCGGGCAAAGTTACAACTCGACTCAGCCACATTAGACGCAGAACATTCTTGCGATAACCGTCCTACTTTTGCATGCCGAAGGCAATCTTTTTCATCAGGCATTTCCTTGCAAGCATCATAAGACATATTCCTATCTGCTTTCTCATTTCTGGACATTGAAAACGCTCCATCCACCAATAAAGAATGAATATTAGCAATAGAGTGACATAAGCCAAATGGTAAATGCATGCTATCATTTTCTTCTTCAACGTGGATGCCTGTTTCTCTCTTCTGAGGGTTCATTCCTTGCACAAAAGCCAAGAGTCTCAACCAAGTTCTTGAGATATCTTGCTGGTCATAGAATACGCATTGGGGCATTACATTATGGCCCATAACGAATCCAATATCATTCACGATGCGAACAGTTAGTTCATATAAATTTTGCCACCTTGTTACCTTTAAGGGAAAAAAACTGTAAGAGATAAAAGAACAAGAAAGATAACAAAATTTACGACAGAAGTTTAAAAAAATGCGAACAGGGTCTAAAAAAATATAGCAAAACAGAACCTCTTACAATAACGAATCTTTCAATCGAATTCTACACCTACCCAAAATCTCAGAATTTTTTCTAGTGTCTCCTAGGAACACATGAGATATTCACATTATTTGTCATTGAATATATGAAATATCTTTGTTGAAGTCATATTCATAAGGAGCAGAATTTCAGGTTATTGAGATGACCAAACATAATTTCACTTTTACCAATAATTTTCAAGGCTAACAAATAGTATCTTTATTATATCACTATAGTTATATGTAAGTCATAAACAATGTTTGCACTCAAAGTGATGGGGATAGATGGATGAATCAAAAACCATAAAGCTATGCTTATCCTAGTATCACATTTCAGATTAAAACTACACGTGGGGAGCATAGAAAGGTTACTTGGATGCTTTGACGAAAGAGAGAACATATGTTTTACCTGCAAACAACCATCTTCACCAGCACAAGAAACTAAAATGTCTCCCAAGCATCCCAATAGCATTCCTAGCAAATTCATTTCCTTAACCAAACAAGGGGTAAGAGTAGGAACAGTAAAAATTTGCACGGAGAAGGTAGGAAGTAGAGGATAATTTTTGAGGGAATGATAGTTGTGCTCTTTAATAGATTCTTGTACTACCAACGGGTAATACTCGATAAATGCTTTAGCAAACTCGTATTTGAATATCGGTTCACCAAGCAATTTCAGCAGTAACTCATGGACTTTCTTCACAACAATATCGCTCAGAATCTTTTCAGACCTCACTAGAACATCTAAGAAGCCAGCTGCTGAAATCACCATCTTTGAAACAAAACTGAGCAAACATTCGCTATGCTTGCAGAACTCTAACAGCATCTCAATCACCACAAAAGTAAGCTTGTTTGCTGCTTTTTTATGCACTAGGACGAGATCACCTCGTCTAGAGTTTTCCAAGCATATACCTTCTGCACATAAAAGCTTTTTCTTCCAACAATCAAACAGAGCTTCAAGAACAGGGCCCACAGATTCTGCAAGTTTCTCTGGAAGAATTAGCATTTGTTCTGCACCCTTGTGCTTTGAGCAGAATCCCTCCCGTTTCCATGCAGCTGCATCTCCACAATCACAACAACCACCTCCAGTATTAATGATAGAAAAATCATGACCTTTATGGTCACCATTCTGAAAGCAAGGAACACATATTGCACACGTTGGGTCCTGCTCACATGTTCCGCACTTGTATGCAATATCATGTCGTCCCCAAACTGCTCCACAAACCCCTCGCTGCCCAGCACTCATTTGGGAAAGGTTCCTCAGAACTGCTGTAGGTTCTCCCTCAAACATTAACCATTGTAGCCATACCATGCTTTCACGGAATTGATTCTTCATAGTTGAACCAAGCATTGATCTTTTTGAACCTGTCTTTGCACGGTGCAATGCTTCTGCCACTTCTTCATCTGTAGGCAGGACCGCAGAAACAAGACTGGGTATCTCATCCCTTTTATTCTTTGCAAAAACAACTAAACCAGGTTCGAGCTGATCAAGAAGCTCCTCGGGAACTCCAAGTAGAGCAAGCCTCTGATGTCAGTTAAACATGAAAGATTATGAGAAATGAAGATAAAGAAAATATATGATGGAAGTTGCAATCTGCATGCACCATTCCGGGTTAAACAATCTATTCTAAAGCAGAGATACACTCCCACTCACTCAGATACACGAAACAAGGGAGAAACAGGGCCACAAAATACAACTCATCAAACCAACCACCTCAACCAGAAAGGAACAAAGCTAAAAAATGAAATAAACCAATCTCAAATAAACAATCCATTAAAACCATAGCAATTACAATGCAAACCTAAGCAACAAAAAGAGTACGTACCCGTAAAATTCGATCTCGGTGCTTCAGTACATCGGATTCAGACTGAAACTCAACGTCCATACTATTATCCATCCCACAAGAACGCCAGTACCCCACCAGCAAGTCCCCGCAACACAAACAGCGCCCCAACCGAGACGTTCCACTCCCCAGTTTGGCTTCAACTTGGCTGCGAAACTGCAACTCCACCAACCAGCAAAAGATCGGCGAGATTTTCACAAACTCTCAAATTGATAATTCTACGAATTCCAAACCCTAGGAATTTCTCATCCCTCCATTATTTGGCCACTCCCACTTCCACAAAATTCACAAAAAAAAACCCCGAATCGATTCTAATCATGAACTAAATCCCTATCCAACACAATCAAAACACCCCCGAACTCTTCTCTCACAAAATATGGAGTATCCCTCTAGTTTTCGCAGTAACTGAATCCTGTAAAGACGTCCACAACTTCACTCCGTTGCGCGAAACTGATCGTTAATCGGAGTTCTTCACCGTTTACAATCATTGTAAAGTCGTTCAAACGCTGAGCTTCTTGGGCCTATTCATAACTAACAGGCCCATGGGCCTCTCGGCCTCTTTCTATATTGTTTTCCGTTTTAAAACCGTGATCATCGACCAACCAAATCGTCACTATCGATTTGTTTTTATACGAATCGAAATTGGATCGAACCAAATTTCTGCTCGAGACGTTCGATTCTCGATTCTAGACTTCTGTGTGCATCGTTTTATTGTGTGATTGGGATGTTCGATTCTCGAATGTAGCCTCTTGTTCTCGTTTTAATCAATTTTTCCGGTCTATAATTCGTTGAACAAATAAGTAAATATAAAAAACCGGGTTTTACTACGACAAAAAAAATACGTAGTTTATCATGAACGCAATAAAATACATACTAAATCGATCAATTTCAAATATATATTTCCGTAATTACAAGAAACATTCCGCTCTCTTCTCGTAGCGTTCAAGCCAAACGACTATAAAATACGAGCAACAGAATCGTGGAGTTTAGAACGAATTTTAGATAGATATCCGAGCAAAAACATCTAGAAAATGAGGAAGAAAATCAGATTATAGTGAAAAAAAATACAGTAGAACATTATGAAGATCATCAACACATGCAATGGTTTCTACAAATACCGTGAATCCGAGAACTCGAGGGATTTTCGAGCATATAAATCTCGGACGTATCAGGCGCAAAGCTCAGTGCACAATCCCTGTATCTGAGAACTCGAGGGGCTGTCGAGCGTGTAAATCTTGAACTTACCGGTGGTCGAGCATGTCAAGTTGAGCTGGTCACCGCTTTGATTGGTCTGTCATGATCCAAATATCACCCGCATCAAAATATGCCCCCAATAGAGAGAGAGAGAGAGAGAGAGAGAGAGAGAGAGATACCAGGCAGTAGGCAGGTTCTTCATTGCAGCTCCATTTGGAAGTTGGGAGGCAAGAGAGATGATGACACCAAGAACAATGCTTGTTTGCGTCGAATCCCCGAAATAGGAGGACCAACCCCACAGTGATTCTGTTCAAAATTAGCCTCTCAGGACAATTTTTATGGTGACTCAGAAGTAAATGGAATTTTAGTTTAGAAAATTAGCTTATCAGATACAACTTCTATGGCCAGTAAAAGTAGTAAAAGAAGTTTCAGTTTAGAAAATTAGCTTCTTAGAAAAGCTTCTATGGCCACCCAAAATAGTAAAGCATTTCAGTTTAGAAAATTAGCTTCTGACAACAGCTTCTATGACTACTCACAATAGTAAAAGTCATTTCAGTTTAGAAAATTAGCTTCGTAGAACAGCTTCTATGGCCACTCATAGTAGTAAAAGACATGTCAGTTTAGAATATTAGCTTCTTAGAACAGCTTTTATGGTCACTCACAGTAGTAAAAAGAATTTCAATTTAGAAAATTAGCTTTTAAGAACAGCTTCTATGGCCACTCACAGTAAAAGGAATTTCAATTTAAAAAATTAGCTGCTGAGAACAGCTTCTATAGCAACTCACAGGACATTGAGATTCGTTTTGCTAGTGTGAGTGGACATAGAAGCTCTTCTCCAAATTGGCTTCTTAGAAACAGCTTCTAGAGCTACTCATCTTTAAAAACTTCTATGGCTAGCCGGGTACAGGCAGGAGATTATCGTGCTTCTAATCTAAGACAAACTTTCCAAATGCGACAAGAATGAAAAAAACAAAACAACATAAAAAAACAGAGATCGAAACTTACCCGGCAACCAAAAGGACGAGAGAAGCAAGCCACAAAATGCACTGATATATTTTGAACTTTGGTTTGCCAGAAGACGATGAAACTCTGGGAGATGTATATCTCTGGCTAACCCATCCGAACTGGGGGCGTATGAGAAACACAAACCCGAACAGAAATCCCGAAACAAACCCTCCAATATGAGCAAAATTATCGACGTGCGGGAGAATTCCCACTGCCAAATTGATCGCTATAATGACAACTAGTACCACAACTGCTGCCACCTAGACATGACCATAGAACTATAAATAAGATCGTTTCGTCGTCTTTATCATTAAACAAAAACCAAATTTTCAAATTACTCACTTTTTCTCATATTGTTTCAGAAAATAAATCCATTTTAAAAAGAGAAATTCAACTTTTGAGACAATTACCACAATCAATTTTACCGAAAATTACATAGAGGCTCCAAAGAAGTTAAGCAAGAACCTTATTAGTATAGATACTCCAGTTAGTGATGAGCTCGGAAAGCATTCCGCCAAGTAAACCAAAAAGTGCACCAGAAGCACCAACAGAGATATTCGACTTGATGAAAAGAGCAGACAACAAGCTACCACCAAATCCCGATATGACGTAAAGCAAACCGATCCGGACTGTAAGAGAACCATCGAAAAATCTGTCATCAACAAAACTACAATATTTGCGCAAAATACGATAAAATTCATCATTAACAGTTCTAATCACCCTCTTGATTGTGAATTAATGGCTTTACAAAGAAGGTTTCTTTTACTACTTTTGATTCCTTCCCTTCCAAGCTCGAAGGTCATAACATTTATGGAGAGTATTAGATAAGATAATCAAACATTGATTAATATTATAAATTGAACGATAATGTGAAACAGAATTACATAATTGGAAACATGCGATGTATGGATCCGGCCAGAACTAATTGGAAAACATGCCATTATAACGCTCACAACTATTCCGAAGGATCCCTTCCAATCTACTCATAGGAAAGGCTTAGAGCTAGGATTACTATTTCATTTCGCATACAGTGGTGTATTTGTCTAATAGAATCATATGCAAAGAAATATTTCCTCTAAATATCGCACAAAAACGTTAAGAATATGAAGTGTAAAAATCATTGTTGGTGTATGCACGTCGTTCTTATTTCAATCGATCCCTCTATCTGGATCTATTTTATCAAGAGTAATCTACCATTTCTCGAAAATCATTTCATAAAATCTTCTGTTATCGAAATTAAGTTTCTAACCGTGACCAAACAAGACCAATGCATTATCCATAATCCTATAATTGAACGACCCCATATAGACTAATGACATCACCATTTCAAACTCATGAAAATCCATTTTATGATCCAATGGAATTCTTTATCATAAACCATGTTTTCGGAATGATAGCACTTGCGGAAAACATCGATATGTGGATTAAAGATACATACTGAATCCGAATTCTTGCTCAAGACGAATTCCAATCACTAAGAGACTCAGCATATTAGCTAATATATGGAAAACCCCAGCATGTAACCAATTGCAGGAGATCAGGCGCCACCCTTGGTCTCCATGAACTGTTCGATTTACATCAAGAGCCCCCATCTTCAGTAGCCTAAATCAACAAACAAAAAAAAACACTCTTCTTCACAGGTTTCACAAGCAAAATCACAAATCCCAAGTTAAATTCAAGAAGAAAATCCACAGCTTACGTCGCCGAAGAAGGCCCAAGAAGAGGATTTTCCTTGAAGGGTTGGAAAGACAACCTACCCAAGAACCGAGCGATGCAAGAGACGGAATTCTTGGGGCAGTCATTAACATACATGGTAATTATAAACATAATCACATTAGCTACAACAAATGTAGGGATCAGCCAAGGGACCCATTTCTTGAAATGCTTGACTTCCCGATATGTAATCGGACTTGGCGATTGCAACGAAGGGGTGTCGACCTCGACTGGGTGGATTACATTATTGCTCCGCCGTGAGTTCACCCGGATTTGGATTTCCGATGCAGAGTTACCGTTACCCGCCATGGGAACTCTCAATCTAAGCTCGGAAAGCAGGAGAGACAACTTAGATCATCAAATCAACTCAGAAATCGAAGAAACAAGCATTCGATTTGAGCTAAAAAGAGTCCAACCCAGAAATGGAGATTGCTTTCCTTCACCGACAGGAGGCGAAAGCGAGAACTAATTCAACTTTGGACGCCATTCATTTCAAGACTTTTTCTTTCTCACGTTTTCACTCCTGTTCAAACAAAATGGATTAATAAGCCAATAATCCTTCCTAGATTTGATGATTAGGTGTAGAAAATCAACAGAACCGAGTCAGATGCCTAACCCACCTGCCTCGTATTAGCCTCGAGTGAGCAGAAGTTGAGTGCAGTTTACACTTCCGACCAATTTGCTTACTTTTCTTCCATTTTTTGTAGACATTACCTGAGGTAGGAGAGACATAAGGTCATGAAAGTGATAGCTAAGCTAAACCTCCTATTTTTATTACAATCTAACCAGAATTTAAACGTGGATTATTTTTTATGATTCAAAATTAAAAAAAAAATCTCTAATTTATAGAAAATAGGTAAAAAAAAAAACGTGTATTTTGAAAATGATAGAAACAAATATAATAAAATTAATGTATTTTTAATTAATTATTTTATTTTTATCAGTCAGAGAATTATATTAAATTATGTGTAGAATATCTTCTTATATTAGTGTAGATATTATGTAAAAAATTTAAATAATTTCGATATTATATTATAAACTCTGAGTTGTTTTAAGTATTTTACCCTGACAAAGATCAATAATTTTAACGTGCAAATATCACAAAACGAAAGCTTATTTTCGATAGAACTTAGATGATGATGCCGGATAATGAGTTGGCCCGTATTGAAAGATTCATATCTTGCATCATAATATGGAAGATTGAATTGTTGAATGAACCTAAATATGAGATCCCTATGTATTTCGGTAAATTCTATATAATATATATATATGCTACATACACATCCACCAACATGAATACTCTAATATAAGATTTATATAGAATCGGCCGACAAATCTTTAATGAATTTTTTTAAAAAAGAGGTTAATTGACACATAAAATATAAGGGTAGGAAAAACAGATCAAGATCATAAATCAGACTGAAACTGCTAATTTTTATTTAATTTTAGTTTTAATTTTTTAAAAATCGTAATTTATACGGCGGTTCTGGTCTTCAGGAATAAAAATTATGAAATCTGAACCGAGATTGTAGTTCAAAAAAAGTTTTAAAATTGAGTAAAACATGTCTCAAATCTTAATAAAACTCGCTACAAATCCAAAAACTGATTATAAACTCGCACAATTACTTAAAATTCTATCCAAATATAATAAAAAAATATTTTATTATTATATTTTATTTTTTTAATATAAAATAAAACTGGGTTAAAACTGAAATCGCACCAGAAAAATTAGTTTCGCTTCATATTCCAAAAATCTAGAACTATGAGTTCATGTTTCTATTTTATTTTTGGGATAAAAACAGACCGGTATGTACTGACCCCTAATAAAATATGTTACATGACTAATTATTGTAAAATAATCACCAATAATTGACTAACAAAAGTCATTTTCTGCCATTTGAGTAACATAATCTCATTTTTGGCTTAATATATTATTTAATTTTAATATACTAAATACATTATTAATAGATCAGTCACTATTTAATACATCAACATGTATAATAAGAAGATATTTTTTATTGAGAAATAGAATAGAAACCTGCACATTTTTATAATTTCATTTAATCTTTTACCTAATTTTGAGTCAAATTGGACCATTTTCATCATTTTTAACCTTTAAACCGCGCTCTAATCTAATGACCACATCTTGGTGGTATTAGGTTCGAAAACCAGAGCCCGTGCGGGTTTACCTCAGTAGTCGAGGGATGACAGATCTGGTAATAAGTGCCTGAGTTTGAATTCTGCGCTGCGCTAGTGTGGGAGTTGTTACCATTAATGTTGAGGTAGCTCCTTGGGGCATCAGGAAGAAGGTCTCTCATCCCTAGGCTGTTGAGTCACCGTAACTTACCCCCTCACAACCTATCGGGCCAGGGTGTGAGGGCCCTCAGAGCAGGAGATTCTGCCTTTTAAGTCAAATTGGACTAGTTTCACCATTTTTAACCTTCAAACCGCGCTCTATTCTAATGACCACATCTTGGTGGTGTTAGGTCCGAAAACCAGACCAAATCATATGATTTTCAATTTCTAAAATGAGTTATACGATATAATTTTATTTGTTAAATTTACATTCAACGCAACACCCGTTATTAATGAATTATATTAATTGGCATATTAATAATTAATTAATTACATCCCCACCATGGTCTTGTTTCACTGTATCCTCACACTAGCTGTTTTTATCTTGTTAGGGGAGCTGAATCAAAGACCACGTGCCACGTTCTCTTTTCGACACGACATTCAACTAGATGCAGAACAACCAAAGAGATCGTCAACTCTTTCGAACCGGAGCTATAAAAACCAGTTTTCATTTTAATTAAGATTTTATCGTTCAAATCATGTTGAAAATTGAAGTTTTTGATCTGATTTTGGTGCAATTTGGAGTGCAGAGATTCATGAAGTTGGTTTCTCTGACAGCTAAGACAAGATGTTAACAGTACAACCGGATTTGGGTGGACTGTAATATCAGACAAACAGAAAGGACTTGTCAAGACGTTGGTTCATGATACGAGGTCTGCGACATTTGACTACCAGAAGAGTCGGAAGGTCCTGACATCTCACTCATCGAAGGTGCAGAAGGTTCTAACATCTCTTCTTTTTCCTGTCTACCCACGTATCGCTCACCTCTATCAAACTCATCTTCCCAAATTGACGACGATCGAAAGCATGATGGACCTGAGGCTCCCTCATCACCTCACCTGAGGAATCCGTCCACATAGTACGGAAATGAATTTTGTAATCAAAACTTAGTACGAAAAGTTTTTCTCAACCCTCGTATGAATCTCACTCATATGACGCAATATTAAATATCTCAGGTTTAAGGTCTTGGCATCTCTTCTTTTTCCTGTCTACACACGTATCGCTCACCTCTATCAAACTCCGTATGTATGTTTGTTCATGTTTTTATTAAAAATACAATAAAAATTATAATTAAAAAAGGTTTTTACTTATTACTTTTAAATCAAACAATAACAGAAAAATCAAATTCAAAATTACATTCTTCTAAAATTTTTTAGGTATGGAAAATAATCTCGAGTTTTGAGTCCATCTTCGATTTCAAACTCGACCGCACATCCAGTTCATATTTCAATCAGAAATTTGAAACATTCCATGACTGATTTGCGACCACAAGATTATCGCAAAACACGACCACAAGATTTGCGACTCGTAACAATTTAGACCCATAACAATTACACCGAAGAAAAATAATTTCTCCCCGATAAATTATCGCAAAACGAAAACATCGATCTTGTCTACAAGAATAAGACCTTAATATTTAAGAAACTACATGACTGATTCCCTTCATATCTAATGAGTTAAAAACTGGAAGAACACAGAACAAGAAACCAAGGATACAGCCAATAATAGACCCACAGTTTGTTCATGGATAGGCATCTTGATTCATATACATCCAAAGACATTAGGTCAACACAGAAAAACTCAAAATTTAACAACTGCAAGTATGACAGAAACTATAAATAAACGTACCCGAAACGGCTGCGTCAAATTATACAAGAACAAGAGGTTTAAAATTACATCGATCTAACTCGTTCAGCATACCAATTATCGAATCAAATACGATGAAAAGGCTACCATATTCTTNACGTCCATCTGTAAAATATTTCAAAATATGAACTCGAGATCTCTTATTTTCAGTAAATTTGGAATCAAATACGATGAAAAGGCTACCATATTCTTCTCTTCTCTCGCTGTTTTTTTTTTCATCCCATGAACACAGTATCACTCATCTAAGTTTAATCGAGGATGCATTCGATCCTTGATGTGTTGCTAAGTGCATGATAACATAAGATTACGATAGACAAATCCGGAACATAGACAGATCAAGGCAAGCTAATTCATCGTTTTTATCCTCTACTCTGTGATAATTTAAACGAAAAAAGGGTTTACCGTCCATTTTCATCCAAAGCCCATGGCTGGTTGTGCCGAATGGAGGATCTATCTGATACCGAATTTGAGTTGCCCCTCCCAATCGATCCCATTTCAGAGGTAGAATTTCTCGACCTACCGAAAAAAGAGAAGAATCTACGAAAAAAACGACCCAACCCTCGACTTTGCCTCGATCTTCTTCCACTAGAAGTCCATGTAATCCTCCTAGGAGCACCCCCTGTGTTAAACCCGCCATCCATTTCCGTAAATACAACGGGAAGTTCCCGTTCTGCAGCTCGTCTTCCTCCGTTGAACCTCCCGACCGCAAATCCCCCACCCGGGAGCCTCCAAATCGTCAATCCAACAGCTTCTTCTTCATGCTCGGGTGAGCTTCTCCCACTCACTCGAACATCGGTGGGTAACTGATGGCGACAGACCGGACACGAATTTCTAATCGATAGCCATGGAAGTATACACTCGGAATGGTATATGTGCTTACAGGGCATCTCTCGAGCCTCGGAATCAAGCTCGAATTGTTCTTTACAAACTGCACAGTGAGATTCAAGTGAAACATGGCTTTCAGCAATCTTTACTATTGGCATAGACTCAATGGCAGCCTTAGAAGCAGGGGGTTGTTCTAATCTTCCAACTCCATTGATTTCCAACTGTGCGAGTTGATTAAGGAGACGGTCAAACCCCGATCCCATCAAGAACTCGGACATACTTGCAGGCAATGGACGAAGACCGGACCCAGATCCATCGTCGTAGTAGAGTTCATAATTACCTCTCTCCGTTCCGATACTATCATTGCTTTCCTCCCCACCATCGGCGGTACCACGAAGAACAATTACAGGGTTGAAAGAAGATCGATCTCCTCCATTTCTTCGACTGCGACGGATTCTCGGGGTTACGGGCTCAGAGATAGGATTGTTTTCAACATATACTGCAGATGCTGGGAACTGATGATGAATTGGGGATCGAGTTGGAGTTTGGATTTCCTCGATAAATCCTCCACCGCAATCTGGGCAGTGGATCGAATCTTGGGGTCGAACACTAGCCACGATGAACCGATTGCATCTATAACACCAAAAAGACGATCCCGATCCAATTGTGGCCATAGTTTCAATTCAACCACAGAGACTTTTCACTCTCTTTGGAACAGTATCTCCTTCCTCCCCCACCAACCCACTCACCCACCAACAAAGTAAATAAATAAAAGAAACCCCCCAACACGAATCGCTCTCCTTTCCAGACTAAAAAACAAATTCCTTCTGAAATATCAAAACAATAATCAATAAATTTCACAATATTCAAATCCACCCAGATGCTTAAGAACCAAAAACCCCAATTTTCCAACCTAGAAGATCTAGAAACGAATAAACGATGCACAAACTAATATCCAGCCCATCAAAATGAGGAAAAGAATCAAACTTTTACCAACCCAATCAGCTACTCAAAACAGACGAACCCCGAAACCCCGATCAAGCAGCGAAAATACTGAACTGGGTAGAGAGCGAAATGCATAGCGAGAGAGAGAGAAAGGAACGAATATGGAGATTGAAGAAGAGGTTATAGTCTATAAAGGAGGCGTGTAAAGCTTCGCGCTGAAAGCGCGTAGGCGTGGTGAGCGTAGTACCAACGCTTTCTTACAAAATAAATGTTTTTTTAAGACCAAAAAATTAAAGAAAATAAAAAAGTAAAAATGAGTGCGAGGACTTTAAAGATAACGCAGGAACACGTGGTAAGTTTTAATTGGGTGTTAGGAAGAGTCAGTATTTGTTCGACCAATCACCATTGAACACGTAGACCTTTGACCGATGTTCATTTGACCATTCTTTAACCAAGATTAGTTTTTTCATTAAATCCGGTTCTAGTCTTCTAACAATCTCGGTCCGAACCATAAAAGTTGGAATCAATTTTTATCTCGACCTATTTTTGCAAAAAACCGAACCAACTCGTACCACAAACAACGTACCAAAAACTATGTTACAAATGTTTCTCTAAACCAATGATAACATTTTCAAGTCAAGTGATTTCGAAAGTATGAGATTGATAATCAGATAAGAACCGTTCGTTTTAATATAGTTTTGATATTAATTTTTAAAAATATGATTTATGGGGCAATTCAGGTCTTTATGAGTGAAAAACTGTGAAATCAGAACTGAAATTATGATAAAAAAAGTTCTAAAATCGAGCAAAACTCGACCAAAACTATAATAAAATCTAATATAAATCTAAAAATTACTTATAAACATGTCTAATTACTTGGAATCTAGCCAAAATATAATAAAATATATATTTTATTGTTATATTTTATTTTTTTAAAATATAAAATAAAACTGGGTTGAAACTCAAACTGCTCCAGAACCGTTGGTTTCGATTCTAGTTCCAAAAATCTGTAATCGTAAGTTCTGATTGCACTTCTATTTTAGGATAAAACCGAGTCGAACCAGCCTGTATCGATCACTAAAGAAAGGTGGATATTGTGCTCGATGTAGAAGAAAACCAAGGCACATTCCATGTCTCATGCACACTAAGATCTTTGAGAGATATTAGAACGAGATAATTTTATTTCATAAAAATAGAATTCCGAGATACGAATTATTAAAATTTATAGTTCGAGGTATCTGTTTCAGACACTCTTATATTTTTCGGGTGGGCAAAAGTAATAACCAACCCATCGATAATAATATTTCAAATATTATAACACGAAAAAAAAAGATTTCACATTTCAAACGTAAAATTATTTCACTATCCGATATCGAGAAGCTAAAGGTACATGAAATGCTTTATTGCAAACAACATCGCGCAAACCCTTAAAGTTTACGTAGCATTTCCCTTTCGGTATCTATTCTTAGTAAGACTAGATTGAGTCCCTTAAAACGGGAGAAACACGAAGGCGAATGTCAAGAAGTTCAAAACGACACCTCGAATCGTTTGAACTAAGCCTGTGAAAACAATAGGAGCTTGAAGAGATCCCGAGACACGTAGAAATATGCAATCTCCGTTAATCGGCAGTGGAACCGAAACCCGACAGCTACCTAAGTTGAATATATTGATATTTGAAGCATTGACGGTAAGTTGGAAATACCCGAAAGTGTTGGTCACGGCTCGGGCAACCACGGTTCGTCCACCGTCGCACGATAACGTAACATTAACTCCGATCACCGGCCGGTTGGGAAGGCCTAGAATAGGGTTTCCGAGAGGGTTGCAAACGATGCGCCCGGTGACATTCACTTCCGCGATCACCAAACCACTCACTCCAAATCCCGGGCTACTGGGTTGAGCGTTCGAGGAGGTGATTCCGGCGAGAAGAGCCACAAATAAGAAGGAAGCGAAGATAGAACATGTCATTTTTTACAAAATCGTGCTTCGAAAATATGAACGTTTTGTCGGGGATGAAATGTCCCGAGACGAAGAATGCTATTTATAGAAGTTTCTTCCCACACTATGCAATTGTTTTTTGAGATCTAGGCTTTGCCAACATTAGAATTAAATACACTTATCTTACCTAACAATTTATTGAAAAAAATTAATAAAAATATGAATATTTCAATTTGTGTAAGAATATTGACCTTAGGCCTGGGGATCAGATTGAATCGGATCAGATTGTTGTCGATCCAATCTGATCCGACAAACGTCAGATTGTAGAGTGTAATCCAATTGGATCGGCGCAAATCTGTAATCCTATCTGATCCGATTTGACTCCCAACCCAACGTTATCGGATCGGATCGGATCTGCCCGATTCATAATCTGGGGTCGATACATGTACGTTGAGGTCGACACAAATCTAAAGAATCCGTCTTTGAAAAATCTGAGGTCAACACATGTAGGATGGAGTCGACACAAATAGGTTGGGTCGACATGTAAAATAGGTTGGGGTCGACACAATGTCTTTTCTAGGGTCGACACGGACAGTTTAGATGGGTCGACACATTTACACGATGCACTACATTTTGGGTCGACACAATGTATTTTGGTGGGTCGACACAATTTGGAAGGACTCGGCCTCTGTTTTGAACAGAGGTCGACACAATAGGCTGTGGGTCGACACAAGGTATTTTGGGTCGACACAATAAGCTTCTGGATTTCAAATGCCGATCCGAATTTCGGATCGGATCAGATCGTCGTCAATCTGATAACGATCCGACTTTCGGATCGGATCGGATCGTCGTCAATCCGATCTGATTAACGATCCGAAAGTCGGATCTTAACTTGATTTTTCCCACCGATTACCTTTGCCCAGTCCGACCCGATCCGATCCGATCCAATCGGATTGACATAGTGCATGTAATTAATGTTAATGCCTCCTTAATAATATAATTTGTTGTGTAATTTATGGATTTTAATTATCGGGTTCTTCCAAAATTTGGCTTTGAAGTTTCGTTCTATAAATTTTAGTTTTGATTTAATTATTGTTGTTCTATTTTTCTAAGATTGTCATAGTTTTCTTTTCTTAAATAATATTTTGTCGTATTTTCGTATTTCAATTTAAAAAATAATCTCATGCGATTTGAAACGCTTGATTGTATGAATAAATAACTAAATTTTTTTTAAATTGGAAAATGACCCAAAAACAAAATGATTTATTTCCGCTACATATATTTTAATTTATGTAAGAAGAAAATGAAATAATTATTTTGTGATTTTTTTTAAATTTAATAATGATTTTCGTTGAAAGATAAATTGAAATTACCATAACCTTGATGGGGAAATTGGAATTGCATGGGATAAATTGAAAGACTCAATTGTTGAACAAATCATTTTAGCTTAATATCTTTTACACTAACTTTTAATATATATATATTCAAATATAGTGTAAAAGATAATTAAAGCCCTAAATTTTGGATAAATAGACGAAATAAACAATAATTTTTATTATTAGCGGCATAAACCCTAGCTCAATTGATGACCGCCCTTTTAATTTTTTTTCTCAAAATGTCAAGATAAATTCTTTCAATATTGACATTTAAACTACCAAAATTGGGTTGGACAAAGGTTTAAAATTTGTTCAAGAAATTGAATTTTAGAAAAATCCAAAATAAAGTTATTCGTAGTTAAAGAAAATTAGGGTTTTAATTGTTTTGTACGCGATCGAAAACTAATTTGAACTGAATGTTACACCTAGTTCCCTTCCATATACAAAAAAAAAATCAATTTTTTCCTGACATTCAAAACCGAACCGAACTAGCATAGACCTACCCCGCAAATTAGAAGACATAAAAATCAAAACTATCACAGTTCCTCCACATTTGCACTAACTATAAATAGTAAATTAAATGTCCACACGGGCATAGCTCAGTTGACTCAGAGATGATAGATTTAGTATAAAGAGCCTAGGTTCGACGTCTGCGATGTCCTAGTGTGAGAGTTGTTACCCCCAATGTTAGGATAACTCATTGAGACATCAGGTTAAAGCATCTTATCTCTAGGCCGCTGAGTCATCGTGATTGACTCATGGATTTAGATCATGGATTTAAATTAATTGATATATTAAACTTATTAGATGTCTATGGTTGTGCTATATTGCTATCTCTCGCCGTCTTTAGGCTGCCCGACATTGTATGACTCTCATATTATAAAAGACTGATACTACGTTTATTTTTTATATTACGTTTATCGTAGCTTTTTAAGCTGGTAAATTTAATATTATTTAAAAAACTTATGCTACACGTTCAAATTTGCACTACGATATTTATGTGACAACTATTTATTTTAAAATACATTTGGTAAATTGTAATAATTAAAATAAATAATTAATTATACCAAACTCACTTCATGAGATAATAAAAGAGAATACAATTTGAACATATTATTATTTTTAATAATTCACTATAATAATTATTATTCAAAATTGGCTTTGATCTCGTATTATGCAAAAATGTTTTTTTTTCCGAATATGATCAAAATTGAATTAATTTCAATTTTGGATTTTTATTATTTTTATTTATGAGAAATGGTTGAATTAATGTCACGCAATAATACACATAAAATCATTTAAATTTGTGAATATCTTTTAAATATTAGGATGCTAAACCTAATCTGAAGCTAGGGTTCTTACAAGTTAAGTCACCGTTCAAAGTGTTGGGTAAAGTACTTAACAATTATCCCCACAACTTTAAATTTGACTTTGAATAATAGATTAATATTTTTAAATTTGACATTGCATTAAATTGAATAGTGACAATTTTACATGGTGAAGCATCAAACATGAGATAATACAATTAAAATATAAATATAAATATTATATTTATTGTATTAATTAATGTTTGACACGTCAACGTGTAAATAAGAAAGTACAAGAAGAAGATAATCCTACACTTATTCAGTGAAATTTTTAGAACCTCGAACATTTTCTTATCAGTCTTATTTGATCGGAGAAATAAAAAACTTGAAATTATGCGAATTATAATTGAAATTTCGCAAAATAATTTTATTACTTAGTCCTTGAGCGCGTATATTGGGTCAACTCGGATTTCCCCGAATGATATTTCTTTCGTGTAATACCGCTTTGGTTAGGTATTGGAGCAACATTACCTTACCATATTTAAAAAATGTATCGTTTGAGATAAGCCGCAACAATATTATCGATCATTAGTGTGGTCAAGCTAACCTTTTTTTTAAGTTGGTTTTTTACTCTCTTCTATTATAGTTGATCCCATTAGGGGTGGGCAGATCCGGTCCGATCCGACCGAATATGTTTGGTCGGATCGGACCAGGTATTCAGTAGATAAATTTTTCATTTGATCCGACTTAGAACGATACAAACGATATTTACTCGTCCAATTTTTTAATTTTTTATTTTTTTTAACCGAACTAGAACAGTTAGTAAAAAAACTCTTCCTATTTAAAATGCTACAAACGATACTTACTCGTCCAATTGTTCACACTTTAATTTTTTATTAATTTATTTTCTAATGTGTTGATTGATGTAATTAATATTATAAATAATTATTTTAATATTAATATATTTTAATTTCATTTATCACAACTCGACACGTAAGAAACTAAATTTAAAAAATATGGTAAAAATGTTTAAAGAAAAAAAAAATATATATCTTCTTAGTGTATCCTATTAATTTACTTTTTAACGTGTTGATTGATATAATTAATATTATAAATAATTATTTTAATTATAATATATTTTAATTTTAATCATCACAATTCGATACGTGACAAGTTTCTACGTATTGATTGATGTAAGTAATATTATAAATAATTATTTTAATTNAGCCATGGATAGAGCTGGACCGAGTACCCCCAGGAGATTGAAATGGTCCAGTTGCGGGTCGGGTCGTAGCAGAAAGTGTGTTGCAGGGTCCGACTTGGGTCCATGTCGTGAGCTTGAAGAAGGTGCTTGACTGAGTCAACTCGGGATCGGCCAGGATATAAAGACTGGAAGTAGTCGAGGTGGTGGAGGGAGACGACCGGAGCCAATGGGTGCGCCGATAAGATCCCGTACGGGTTCCCTTGCACGTCCATCTGTAAAATATTTCAAAAAATGAACTCGAGATCTCTTATTTTCAGTAAATTTGGAAGAGATAACCTGGTGAAATCCGAGTTCTTTGGTGACCGGAATGCCGATCTCGCTCAAACAAGCTTGGACCTTTTGATCGGAGCCGTACAGGTCGGCGTAGCGGTCGATACAGCCGTCTAAAATTCTGACGAGCTCCGCCGCCAGAGGATAACTGATAGCGAATCCGCCGCCGCCGTAGGCCATCGTGTAAGAATGAACCACGTCTTGTTCTACGCTCTCCGAGTTACCTCCGATGTAATACATTTGCCGGTGATCGTACTTGGCCAAAACATTCACTAAATTCTCCGTGAAAAAGACTGTATCGTCGTCCCCCATTACAAACCATCTCACATTATCCAAGCCCAGCTCGAAGCTTTCCTTTACGATCCTCGCTACTCTAATGGCGGACCGGGAGCCGTACCAGCACGTGTAGTTGAATCTTGACGTGTCGCCGGAGATTCTGAACGGCGGGGAGGTCTCCGGCCAAGAGACAGGTTTTTCCTCTAGCCAAACAAACCCGCGAGTTTCTGTTGGTTTCCACCAGAGCTCTGTGTAATGGCGGCGCCGGTCCCAGGTTGTGGCGGAGCCGCCGATCCCAAACAGGAGGTGGGAGATGTTCGTTTTTGGAAGAGAACCCACGTCGGAGATGATTTTCCGGTGAACGCGGCGGTGCTGATCCGAGAGGAGGGAGCTAGAGACGAGAATAACGATTACTACAGTGGAGATAAAGAAGGATAATTTGATGAAGAAGGAGATGATATCATTGGGGAAGACGAAGAACTTCCATGAAAGCTTGATGGGTTGTTGAATTCTTCTTTCCCGAGAAGACATTTTTCGATTTTTATTCTGAAAATTTATCGAAAATGCAGCAGAAATTATATATAGAGCTCAGAATGTGATCGTGGTTATTGTCGGTTTAAAGTCAACGTGTTTGAAAGATTGACCGTGGGAGTGAGTGGGACAACATTAACAATGGTAATATGATCATCCAATTGTGTGAACTCTTAACCCACCTTCTCTATTTCATGACAGTTGACTTTCAATGTGTTCACGGAGCTCGAAACACCGTCCGATCATGATCTAAATGTCACAATTTAACGTGAATTTGACGACTTTAACAGGAAATAATGATCTAAAGAGGTCTCGCACGAGTATAGTTCAGTCGGTTCAGAGATGATAAAGTTAATAACAAGTGCCAATGTTCGAATCCTGGCAGTCGCAGTGTGAGAGTTGTTACCTCCAATGTGTGGTAGCTCCTTGTGGACGCAGGTAAAAACCTCTCATCTATAACCTACTGAGTCTCTGTGACTTACCCCTCCACAAACTGTCAGGCCGGGGTGTGGGAGCCTTGAGGACGAGAGATTTCGACTTTGGGTAACAAATGATCTAAAAAGGTCATGATCTACTAAAATTAATTGGGGTTAAACTACAAAGTAATAACAATTAAGGACGGATGAAACCAGACTGAAACTATAAATTAGACGGATACTTTCAATTTTAATTCGGTATTGGCTATAATTCTTAAAAAACTATGATTTATGGGCTGATGTCAGCTTTTAGAAGTAAAAAACTATGAAATCGAAATTGAGTCCGTGGATTTAAGATATTTGCCCAGTGGAGTACCGAAAAAAAGGAGCAGAAACAATTTTGCCACAAAGATTGCAGTGTTTTCATATTCTCGGGACCATATGAAAATTCAAAAATTTACATTTATCAGATTCTCATAGATTAGATCAAGTTAAACATACTAGTCGGAAAATCAAATAAATGATCAGAAATACCGGATAATCTGATAACCGATTAGAAGAATGACCACCGGTCATGGCTTCTGGTCTCGGGTTGGTCAGGGGAGGAGCTAGAAATGTGATCCCGATGCTGGTTCTGTTCTGTAAAATTTCCTCTCTGCACCCTTCCTTCTAATAGAGGATTTCCGAGCCATAACGCAATTGCAAGGCCAACTATGCCTAAAATAGGTGCAGCTGCAGTAAGAACAAACCATCTTCGGCTGCCTCTATTTGGCGCAGAATCCCAATTAATCGTAGAATCAACAACATTCACCGTTTCTTGTTGATTTGATTCGGTTTCTTCTTCGATATAAGTGCCATTAGATGGACCCGATAAGCTATCACGACCGGTTGTATGCTCGTGAATTCTATGCAACTCCATTGCAGATCGGACATTTTGTTTTTGCTCCTCGTAGTCCTTATCGTCAGTAGGAAGCTCATATCGGCAAAGAGGGCATGAGTTACGAGAACTCAACCAGGGTAAGATGCATGAAGGGTGATAGAGATGAAAGCATGGTAGCTGATTTACCACAGTCCCAGTAGATAACAATTCTTTGCAAATTGAACAGGCTGATCCATCATACTTCTGATTATCTTCTCGAATAACAAGCTGGGGAAGCCTTGCTACAATCGCTAAGGATGCCGGAGGTTTTCCTCTTCTCGAGCTGTTGGTTTCAGCAAGATGATCGAGCAATTCTTGGAAGCCTCTGGCATCGAGATAGTCACCTGAATTTCCAATAAATGTTTGTAATCCCAATAAATCTGTGCTTCCATGGATTCTTTGCCTAAATGTACCTTCATATTCAGGAGATTGAACTCCTCCAAGCCAGTTAAGGTAATTGCTGTCATTTAGACTGGAACCCGTAAAGTTTCGAGGCTCTGCTCTTGAATCTGGAGAATTAATGACAAAATCCGAACGAGCTTCATGTTCTTCTTCATCTTCTTCTTCATCTTCTTCTTCATCTTCTTCTTCATCTTCTTCATCTTCATCCTCTTCTCCCTCCTCCCCGTCATATGCGTTCCATAGGTTAAAACCAGTGTGCATGGGATCGATATCAGTATCACTGTCACTACCAGCATTGTTTAGTTGAGCAAACAAATCCACACCCAAGAAAGTATCTCCGTCGATTGAAGCATGGGATTCACCCCCATATGTACTAAAAGAAGCAACATCTTCACCTTGGCGAGGCCGATAATGACTTAAACTAAAATTTGATTCACTCTCCCAGGAAGAATCGAAATATTCCGCACCTTCAGCGTCAGCCTCAGACAGTCCTTGGCCCCATCTACTTGACCCACTCGGAGTAGTTTGGTTGCTTGTGTGCATTGTTCTATCACCAGCCTCACCATCATTTGAAGAGATGAGGGTTTGATTCTGCCTTGCCAGATTGATTATGTGTGAGAACTGCTCGGAAAAAATATGCTCCATTGACTCTGCACTGTTGTATCTAGTTCTCCTTCTTGATGACATCGTGGGATGAGAATCCTGAATCGTGTTTTCAATGTCTTCGAGAAATAGAAATTTACAGTCCCCACATAAGTTCACTGCTTCGCGATCCTGAGCTGCCTGGGTACCAGGTGAAAGAACTCCTTGGCAAAGATCACATACTAGAGACTCAACATCATGGTTGACCACCATTCCACTATCTGGGCATATATAAGAACTAGATTGAGATGGATTGGGTATATTTTCTCGTGAATGTTCATCCATTTGAAAACTGGTTCAAATAGCAAAGAAAGGATAAGCATGATAGATAACTACTATAAAAAATTGAAAAAAGGGAGGGGACTGAAATTCGACTATACGGAGGCAATACAAAAGAAACACTATAACCAAATTCTTTTCTGCAATTGAAGTTGATTGCTAGACATGCCGGCTTAACACCAAACCGAAAAAGGGTCGCACAGAAAAGCCATTCAGATAAAAATGATGAGAAATAAAATCAGAAAAGAAAAATATGCATCAGTTTCAGTATAAATCTCAAGAAATGAATATAGGATGAACTAACTCGAACAACAAGTAATTACAGTCAAGAAGATTAAATCAGATCAAAATCTTACAACCACCCCAAAAATATACCCTAAACGAAAATCAAGGGAAGAATTCCTCAAATATCTTTGGCCAACTCACCTTAGGATCATCCAAATTATGTGATCGAATAATAAAACAAAATAGTCTTCCATTAAACCTAATATCTACTGAAATCTTCAAACCATAGTCAATACATGTCGGCAACATAGAATCCAGGGTCATAAATCTTGATTTTTCCTTATTTTATATTCACAGAGAGCTGAAGCTAATCATTATTCCGCAGATTTAATCAAGAACAAGGCTCAAATAATCGAAATTCAAATAAAAAACAAGATAGAAAACTACACATTTTGGCAAAAAGAGAAACAAGAATCGAACTCAATAATAGTCTCGAAAGATCCCAGAGGACGTAGAAAGCAATCAACTAAAGTTTAGTTGAAAATACATTAAAGAGAAAGATGAAGAGCTCTCCAAGGTAGAAAATGGAAATAGTTAGCGAAACAATTAGGTTTCTCAGCCGCAGATTTCTCCGGAAACGAACCGGTACTAGATCGACGAGCGGGAGTACGATTCACAAGAATCGGAGTCTCGAGATATTCTGAAAAAATCAAAAGCAAGGGAGGTTCTGAGCTTGGATAGAGAGAGAGAAAGTGAAGATACAGAGAAGAACATGTCCAAGTCTTGAACAAATGGGGCCCACATCTCCAACTTTTGATATTAATTACATTTTTATCCATTAATTTTATATAGTTATAAATAAATTATGTGTCACGATATAAAATAATTATTCAAAATGCTAGTTTATGCGACACATGATGCTGCATTAATAATTATTATAATGATTAATTATTATAATTTAATGATAATTTGAGTTTATTTTTTAACTTTGTATTTCATATTCTTAGGTTAAATATTATGTATCGACACATGGATATTCACAAGTGAGACCGTCTCCACCCCTTACACGAGGATGGTTCACCTTCAGCGCTCATCGTCGTCACTGCAACGATGGGCGGACAGTGAGAGACACTCAGACGTCTGAGAGAGACTTATTTGTTATTTTTAAAGTTTGATGACCTATTTATTTATTTTGTCATAGTTTAGTGGTAAAATTGAAATTTATTGAAATAATATTAAACCATGTTTTAATCTTTACCTAGAAATTAAAATTGAGAAAATAAAATTAATCTATCCTCTATTCTTAGCCTAAGATGTGTACATGAAGGTAAAAGTGGGCACAGACTGGTTCAGCCTAGTTTTATTCTGAAATACAATCGGAACTGAAACTCACCGTTCTGTTCCGATTTTAACTTTATTTTATTTTATATTTAATAAAAATTAAATATAACAAAAAATGTTTTTATTATATTCATGTCAAATTTTAAGTAATTATTGGACCGATTTACTATCTAATCTATGGGCCCAGTTGAACCGGTCAATTATGTGAATTTTGGTGCTCAATCCACAATATATAAAGCAATTAAAAAAAATGTTCATATTGATTCGCCTGGTCGGACCGGAGGTTGGGCTGTGGAGCCATTGCCGCTCCGGTGCGGTCTTCGCCGGGCCAGTGGCCACCACGATCCAGCTTACTCTCGGTTCTGTGCTCCGACTACAAATGGCGTTTCTTCCTCACTTCCACTTCTCAGCGCCGCGGATTTTCCTCTCTTCGTCTCCTTCTCTACTCCGCCTTCCATGGCTGCTGCTCCTCCGAACTTATCGCTGACAATCATTTTTTTTCTCCGTTAGTTTTCTTTATTTTAACTCATCTGCTCTTTAACTCCATTGATTCGCTGACTTTTTTACGTTTCTCTGAGCAAGGAAATCAAGCAATGGCCTCCTCTCACTCATCTTCATGATTTGGTTGCTTTTGTTTAATCTAGTAGAGATTAATCGAGAGTACCATTTTTCGCCTTCTCTGTAGCTGTTGTTTATTTCGAATATCATAGAAGCTTTTGAGATTTCCGGTCCAATCTCACTATTCCTTCCATCGAGAAATCAGGTAGTTTCTTGCTATATCATCTTAAGTAGAAATTGAATTGATGCTCTGACCATGGCTGCTTCCGAAAAAATGAAATGTAGTTTGAGCTTCGAATGTTTCTGAATTTCCTGTAACTGGTTGAAAATGTGGATTCTGATTCGATTTATCCTTATCTGTAATCACTGCTTTTAGGTTGATTCTAAAAGGGAAAGCTGTGTCTTAGGGCTTGAAGCCAAAAGCGTTATCCAGACACCGATTTGCTTTTCGACTGACTTGTGGTTTCTTGTTTGCTCAGCTTTCACATTTTCCAACCATTCTGAAGCAAGAAAAAGGAATCTGTGCATTTCCACCATTATTGAATCGCCCTGCAGTTCCATTGAGTTCAACTCTAGGATCGTTAATGGGGGTTCTTAGAATTCTCGTGATGCTTGTGGTTGAGATATGGTTCTTCTGTTTGTCTGATCTGAGAGCTCAGTCTGTTTCACCTGCTCGCTCTCTAGATGCGCTTCTCCAGGGCTACGCATACAAGGCTTTTGCTCATCCCCGGACCGGCATTTCTTACGACGGAGCTGTCCCGGCTAAGTTGACCGGAATCAAGATTGCAGCGTTAAGGCTCAGAAGTGGCAGCTTAAGAACCAGAGGAGTTGAGATGTACAGAGAGTTTGAGATTCCGGTCGGAGTTATTGTGCAACCATACGTTCAGAGGCTTGTTCTAGTGTATCACAATTTGGGAAATTGGTCGGAGAAGTTTTACCCTCCGTTGTCCGGCTACACATACCTATCTCCGGTGGTTGGTCTTCTAGCTTACGATGGTGCCAATTTAACTGCTATGAAAATACAAGAATTGGATTTGCAGGCGTCTGGTACTCCGATCAGTATCAATTTTCCAGACGTGGAGTGGATTTCCAATGGGACGGCTGCCAAGTGTGTTCGGTTTGATTTGCAGGGTTCCGCCATTTTCAGCGACCTCAAATCTGGGAGCAAGTGTTCAACAAAACAGCAGGGGCATTTCTCCGTCGTGGTGGAGTCTTCAGCTCCTCCGCCGCAACCGGTGCCGCCTAAGGCGACCATTAGCGGCGGAAAAGTGAAGAAAAACAGATCGAATTCGAAAGTGTTGTTGATTGTTGGATCTGTGTCTGGTGGATTGGTGTTGGTCGTTGCCGGGACTGTCCTCTTTCTTTGGGCGCTCAAGTACGAGAGGAATAAGAAAATGGATCAGATGATGAGGGCGTCGGATGCCGGAGAAGCTCTGAAAATGACCGCCGTCGGAAGTACAAAGTTGCCGGCAGCTACTGTAAGACGAACTCAACCGTTTCTCGAGTCTGAACATTAGCTCTGATTAGCATTCTTGTCCAGAGCCCAATCTTAGATCTTAGAGATTTTCCTTCTTCGAGTGAAACTTGTTTCTCTAATTTTTATTTTTTAGAATTCATTGCAGACAGTGCTCAATCATTGTTCTTCCATGGAAAAATAAATCTTCCTCTACTCAGATTTCGCAACTTTCATTTTTCATCCATGGATTTTATCTTTTCCATAGCTCATACGCGTTTCGATCTCTGGTTAAAGATTTGACCCCTGGGGAAAGTAAGAAGGATTTGATTTTCCCTCCCATGGCGAATCAGGTCAAACCGTCGCAGAACGGAAAACATCGGATGAGAATGCTGATGACAATCGCCGGTCAATAAGATCTCATTGTCCGAGCAAAGAGAAGGGCCGGCCATGGCTGCTCTCGTCCGAATTTATGCTGCCTTAATCTGGAAAGTTTAAGACCTAGAATTTTACATTTACCTGATCACGGTGTAGTAGTTACTTTCGTAAACAGTAACCGCCTTCTTCATCTTCGTCTTCTTTCCCAAATAAGAACTAGGGTTTACGTAAAATCGTAAATTACAGCCATAATTAGTAGAAATATTCTTACAGTTCACTGTTCTTACGACTGAAATTTACGGAAACTCGTCGACCTT
The DNA here is from genome assembly GCA_003255005.1 of Begonia fuchsioides. Taxonomy (NCBI): domain Eukaryota; kingdom Viridiplantae; phylum Streptophyta; class Magnoliopsida; order Cucurbitales; family Begoniaceae; genus Begonia; species Begonia fuchsioides. The sequence goes on along the minus strand of QAOC01026735.1, from coordinate 283,770 downwards.
CTCCTTTTCTTCACCGTATTTTATATATTTGATTTCTTTTTCGGTGCTTCCCATAATTGATGATTCTGTATTTCTCCTTTTTCCCTCTGCTGCGACAGCTGCTGAACCCTTTTCCCATCTCTAGTTCTTTCGTTGCTGTACAGATTCAGAATAATAAACCAAGAATCAATGTCCGGTTTGTATAATTCCAACTTCTCCCCTGCCAGAGCTGCTTCTCCTCAGATTAGAGTCACTCCAGACGTCGACAGGTACGCTCCCGATGAAATTCGCTTTCTGATTCCCCACTTTTCTCCTTGATTTTTCTCGTGATTCTTTCTTCAATGATTGAATTCTGAATCAACCGTTTGGAACCTCAGTCTTGTTCTGAACCTTTTGATTTTCTAATCTGAATTTGAACTCTTTTCTTCCGATCTGCTTTGATTAAATTTTTTATTTCTAGTCAGTATTTATCCGAGCTGTTGGCGGAGCATCAGAAGCTCGGACCCTTCATGCAAATCTTACCAATATGCAGTCGACTTCTAAATCAAGGTTTTTCTGCTCTTCTCAACTTCAATGGAGTTTCCTACTATCCCTCCTTCTATATATCATCTTTATCACTGCAATTACTACCATAGCTTGTCTCTTTTGTGCTTCCGGTATAATTAGATCGAACAGTGATTCTGCAAGTCTCAATTTTAGTCATGGATTTTGTTTCAGCTCTGTGATTTTCATTGGCCTTTCTTTCTTCCCTATCTTTAACTGCGGATTGATGCATATAAATCTAATGGGATCAGTCGATACCACATGAAAATCTGTTTGGTGTAATGCCATTTTTTTTTACCGAGAAGAACTCGTGCCGCCGAAGATGTATTGAGGAACAAGCTGTCGTGATTACATGGTGTGTTGCAGAGTGCCATGGTTACTTTTATCCTTTTCAATTAGAGTTCAATCAGTTGATGAAAATGAAAGTCTATTTATTTAACAGCTTCTCTCTTTGATATTCAACTACTAGTGCTCGAGAAATATTTTAGTGCTCAAGGGGGCTCATTTTTTCAAGAAGTGTGTTATTAATAGCTCGAGAATTCTTATTATCGGTAGATCTAACGTTTTTTGTATGCTACATTGACTCTTCTGTTTTTTATCGTGTTCAGCATATTAGAGAGAAGAATTAGCACAAGAGTAAAGCTATATTTACACACCAATCTTACGTGACGACAAGATGTTTATGTGTCATTCCTTCGTTGATTATGCACTGTTTTTTTAATGTTATTCTATGTTTGTGATAATTCCAACTTGATACGTTAGATTGAAACATGTTCATGATAGATTTCATTAATCAAGAGAAGATTAATGTAAGAGCAATTTGACGTTTAAACTTCAACTCACGTCTAACGTTGGATTTACGTGTCATTCACTCATTGATTAATAAATATAAGTTTTGAATTCTATAGTATGTTCGTAATAATTCCAACTTGATGTTGTAGATTCATCATTGTTCATAATATATTACATTAATCAGAAAGAGATAAATGTAAGATCAATGTTACATTTACGCTTCAATCTCATGCTTTAACATATTATTTTTGTGTCATTCATGATTAATTTAATCAATTTTGTGAATGTTATACTACATTTATAACAATTTTCCATCTTGATTCTGAAACACTAAAAAATGATCATAAAGAAGTGAAGTCAACATGCTTTTTCCTATTTTTGCTGTTCTTAGGTCTTTAGCAATATTACAGTTAAAACAATGTTCTTTTAGCTGGAAAACTAATTTTTTGATTTTCATTGTTGACCCCATCTACTAAACTCAAGTTCATAGAGAGTAGGCATCTTTTCCTGAAATTCTATATCAACGATCTTTTAATTTTGGATAACATTCCATCTTGTAACTCATTTTTTACTGCTAGAAATGTGGTTTTCTTATGAGACGATATCGTTGGATCTAGAAATTAGAGGGTAGAAGCTTAAGTAAACATTTTACCAGAAGAGTAACAGAAAGGAAAAGTTAGGATTTGAATCTGGCAGAGTTTTAGCTGTGAAGCTTAAACTTTTCTGATGTCATAAACCGGTTTCTCTGGAGCAGGCACAATATTTTAAGAATCCAAATATGTATTAGTTTTGATTGAATCTTTATCCTAAAAAATTTAATGCAATGATGCCCTGTTGTAATTGATTCTGCATCGTGAACACATATGGAAGGAAGTTTAAAACCATGAGTATTTTTTTATTTATGCGTTATGCAGTTCTTTGTGGTCAATGCTAGAATGTAAGATATGAGAGATCCTCAGTTTACTACTACCTTGATACTTTGTTCAGTTTTTCGTGATGGCCTACTTCTATCTATGCAGAAATTTTACGGGTTTCCCGGATGATGCCCAACCAAGGCTTCAGTGACTTTGACAGATTACGGCATAGAAGCCCAAGTCCGATGGCTTCTTCAAATCTCATGTCTAATGTTACTGGCTCGGGGTTAGGGGGCTGGAGCAATCTTCCCGCTGAGGTATTTCTTCATTAGATTATTGACATGCATCCCAATTTGGTTCCTGCAAAGTCTTTTTGTTGACTACTTTTACTGTGTTTGGAAACCTTTGCATTTAGCTTCTCAGATGCTAATTCATTTCAAAACTTGTTTATGGGCTAATTTATCTAAGATGAGTAATATCTTGTATACGAGGATCACATTTCGCATTAACGTATGATCAAAATATGTCTCATAGTTGAGATTATTACAAAACACGTAATATCTAGTACACGCATATGCTCGCACACATGCACCCACATGTATATGCATACTAAAAAATCAAAGGAAAGTACTTCACGATCGTGTTGAGCTAGAATGAATCGTTAGAAAAATTTAAAGAAATAAATTACAAAACTAGAAAATTATAGTGAGATTTATCTGAAAGCTCCTGATAAAAAAACCACGTGAAGATGAGAAATCGTTATATAAAGAGTAGATTGCAATAGCAACCTTTGCAATGCTAACTTTGTTTTTATTTATATAGTAGACCATACTCCTAAACAAGATCCGTAATGCCGTTTCATCAACTGAACCCATATGAATTTGGGTCAGGCCAAGTCTAGATGGCTTGTAACAGTTTTCTTGATTGAGGCTCACATTGGAGTTGTGAAATTCTTTTGATTGCAAGTTTTGTTATACACTGACGATATGCCTTAGAAATCTTTGAAACCAAACAATTTGTTGCCTCATAACGACACTTACTAGCACTGATACTTCTCTCAGATGGTTAATCATTTACCACTTGCAGTTGCTATAATCATGGTAGCTTTATATTAGAACAATGTAATACAGCAAATGTTTATTTCGCTGCAGAGATTAAGTGGACCACCTGGAATGACTATGGACTGGCAAGGAGCACCGGCCAGTCCTAGTTCCTTCACTGTCAAGAGAATTTTACGCTTGGAAATTCCAGTCGATACATATCCCAATGTAAATTTTGTATAACTCCCTTTTGTTCATCTTCTTCAATATTTTCACTAGTTTATAAAGTTATATATCTTGTTCCTGATGAGCAAACATCTGATCGTTACTACTTATGGTTGTAAGTTTAATTTTGTTGGACGACTTTTGGGACCTAGAGGTAATTCTCTGAAGCGTGTGGAAGTTACTACAGGATGTCGGGTATATATCAGAGGGAAAGGTTCAGTGAAAGATCCAGATAAGGTAAATGTACACACAACCACCCTTTGACGACTTGATTATACTAGAGTTTGTTTGTCATTGATTTCAGTTAGGTTGGCTTTAACATGACCTTAGTTCCGGTTTTGTGTTTGTTTCCGATTGACAACTCAAGGAAGAGAAACTGCGAGGAAGACCTGGCTATGAGCATCTGAATGAGCCGTTGCACATCTTGATCGAGGCTGATTTACCGGCCAATATCGTTGATTTGAGGTTGAGACAGGCCCAGGAAATTATCGAAGAATTACTCAAGCCTGTGGTATTTTCTCCAATCCCAGAAAATATTTCAAATTGTATTAGTGAATGATTACTTCTAGGTAATGCTAGGTTTATCTGTACGTTGTAGCATATTAAGTTGAGATTAGTACAATAAATATAATAAATAATTATTTTAATTATAATATATTAAATAAATTTTAATTAAATCAATTATGACTCAATATGTCAGCGTGTATGATATAAATGTATGTTAAGAAGGTAAATCAAGCATTACTTTTATTTCTACTATTTAATTTCCTCAAACCGATATGCAAAGAATGCTGGTGTTTGCCTCTTTTACTCGGTATCTAGTCCGAACTCTGACTGTTTATTTGATGTGCAGGATGAATCACATGATTATATTAAACAGCAGCAGTTGCGAGAATTGGCGATGTTAAATTCAAATCTCCCAGAAGAGAGTCCGGGCCCGAGTGGAAATGTCTCTCCCTTCAATTCAAGCGGAATGAAACGAGCAAAAACCGGACTCTAAGAGCTTATTCTGTTCTTTATCCATAATGATTATTAAATGGCTGAAATGGCTTTCCAAATACAGATGAATTATGCATCCCACCAAGGAAGAAAGCTTACACTTGATGCAAGTAAGCTTTTCTGTTGCCTCACAGATAACAGAAGCAAAAAAGATTCATTTGGTGGGTTGGGGAGTAACAGAAGATTTGAGTTGATATTCATTGAATTTATTCTCTTGTTATCGACTTTTCGGGGGGTTACGCACAATGATGCACGATATTGTTTTTCAACGAACATATATATGATGTCGTATTGGTAGTTTTAGTGCCAAATGTTCAGCGAATTCTCTCGTGCGTATCTTCGTTTTGGTCGTTCGATTATTAGGTCTTCTCTTATCTATATTCCGTATCGATCTCTCGATAATTAGGTCTGTACATATACGAGAATGAATTTCTTTGCGACGAATTTAATATGTAGTGATCCAATTATCAGTTAAATGAATTGTATACATATAAATTACTCTTATTAAATAGTCGTTTATATAAAAATATGACGTATCGTTGTGTTGTATGATTGAATCAATTAAAATATAAATATTTATTTATATTTTAAATCAATATAATTATGCGACGACATATTAAAAAGAATAATCTTAAACTAATTCATATATGTATATATATGCTCATCCAAACCCAATAAAACAACAACCGATACTTATTTCTTCACCTCCCTAACAGCACTTGTAGTTGTACAACATATATATACTACAACATATATATAGATATATAGCTTACAAATTTGATCCACAAATAACGTATATTAATCCATCCCAAAAGATCATAAGAAAACAGAACAAAGTGCGGTTGTCCAATGCTACAAACTCGAGAAAAAAAGCAACAAAATGTACCTGCAGAATGCGATCTTCAACCTCAGCGCCCTTTCGGGTTCATAATCTGTGAGAAAACCGTGCTTGGGGTCAACCCGTCGGAATCTTCGCTAGCCAGGCTCCGACCACCGATGCTCATGCTTATTCCGCTGCTCGAGTCCGTTACATTGCCTTCGAATCCCGGAGAAGTATTTGGATCCTTCTTCCCTTTTGTTTCTATCTCGAACTGATCCTCATCGGCTGCCACCCGGCCCAAAACCCTGCCACTCTCTTCCGCGCTTTCCTGCAACTGCAAGGCGAATTCTAGGTTCCATAGCACGTCGCCCATTGATGGCCTGTCGATGCCTTGGTCAGCTACGCATTTCATTGCAGTTTCTGCGAATTTCTTGAAACATTCTTGAGCGATTTTCCCCTTCAGAAGAGGGTCCATCATCTGCTCGAGAATGCCTTTGTTGTGGCAGTGGGCAGCCCATTCCGCTAAGCTGACTTGCTCCTTAGGGAGGCTCGGGTTTAGAGCTGGACGTGCGCATAAAATCTCGAAAAGAACTACTCCGAACGAGTAAACATCGGATTTGTCCGTGAGCTGTTGTCGTCTATAGTATTCTGGATCTAAGTACCCGAAACTACCCTTTACGACCGTGCTGACATGTGTGTTGTCCAATGTCGGGCCTGTTTTCGACAATCCGAAATCCGAAACCTTGGCCACCCACTTCTCGTCCAACAGAATGTTGGTCGTTTTTACGTCTCGATGAATGATCGTATGCTTAGCGCCAGTATGGAGATAATGCAAACCTCGAGCAGCTCCGATACAGATCTCGAGTCTCTGCTTCCATGGCAACGGTGGCTTTTGGGTCTTGTACAGATGCTCACGAAGAGTTCCGTGGGCCATGTAATCATAAACAAGGATCATCTCACAGTTTTCCTCACAATAGCCGATCAGCGAAACAAGGTGGCGATGGCGAAGCTTCGAAAGCATTTCGATTTCAGTTTGGAACTCGTGAACGCCTTGCTCAGAGAGTGGATTTCCTCGTTTAATGGCCACTTTAGTAGTACCACCGTCGATTTCTCCCTGGTAAACTTTACCAAATCCTCCCACACCAAGAAGTAATGATTCGTCAAAGTTCTTCGTAGCAGCCTTGATCTCAGTGAATGAGAAGTGACGACATAGGTTTGACGGGAGGGACGATGCATAACTTCCGGTAGTGTTTGTCTTTGCAGAGCCGGCCGAGTGTGAATTCCCGTACAGAGAAAGCGGAAGCCATCCAGACGGCCCTTCACTAGCACTAGATTCTTTTCCATGCTTCCGTTTACGGAAAGCAGCAACGAGAAAAAGCCCAATGACAAGTGCTAAAACGGCCCCACCACTGACGCTTCCGGCAATGACAGCCGTATGATTACCCGATTTCCCATGACCGGACGATGATACATCTGTTGGCAATACAATCACGTCTTGTACCTCCGGTATCGGATTTGTACCTCCTAGATTACCATTCGTATCATTAATTTTGAATATCTCCACACCATTCAAGATCGTGTCGTAATATTGGGTCGAAGTACCTGTGCTCGGATGGAGATCGATCCACAGATCCTGCCGTGGACTCCCAGTCGGAACAAGAACAACATAATCCTTATACACGGGAATCCCATTTCCTCCGGCCCAGGCAATAACATCGGCCTCAGAAGTAGCCGTTTGATTGTTAATAAAGATCTGAAACACCCTTTGATTAATCTTGTAAATAATGTCTGTAATCTCACAGAAATGAAGCCTAACAAGATACGAAAAGCCAGAATCAATCGCGAAAACCCAAGTCATATTGAAATTCGCATTGACAGCGGCGGTCGGACCCATCGATCGTGCAGTCGCATAAACGTCGAGAGGGGCCGTATAACTAGGCATGCTTTTCGGGTATGTAATGGTGAAGTTTGATTCAGCTGCTAAAGTTACACCAAGAGCTGCACTGAAGATATAAGCTGAATCATCAACCCAAATCCTGAACAAACCAGTATCTGATGGAGGTAAGATATTGTTCCCACCAACGTTTAATCGATAAACATTCTCCAAGGCTGTGGTGTTATCGATATTAAACGGAGAATTTTGACCCACAATCATGGTTGTTCCATCTGTAGCACTGTAAATATCTGGCATAGACACGATCTCAATCCCGTTAACAAAAGCATAAGCATTGGAGGCAGTTGAAGATGGAGTGAAGGTGATATTCAAAGCTTTATCCTCAACATTAATGGAGTATTCCTTCATAATATATGCAAAATTCAACGCCTGAGCCGTCTGAAGAGCACTGAAATTCTTGAGGAGAGTATAGGAATTGGCAGTGACGGTGAACAGAGCGTTAGATGCGTTGAGCCCGTCGTAGGAAGTAGGGTAAAAGTAGAGTCGGAGAAACAGCCGGCCGGCTCCGACCGGGAAACTATATGTGAAATTTGACCGGAAAACCCGTCCGGTCATGAAAGGAACATCGGAAACTGAAGGGTCTTGAGTTGAGGCTTTAGATGCCACGGAGTTTCCGACCGGCGAGGCAAATGCCGAGCCGATATCAGTGACCCATGACCGGCCGTAAGGATCGGTGGCCTGGGGAGGTCCCCCACAGTTTATCAAGATCTTATCAGAAGGCACATAATCAGCAGCCAAAATCGCATGAATGGCGCAGAGGAAGTAAAGAAAAATCAGATGGAACTTGAAACGGATCTCCATGGCCTCAGAATCTTAGTTTTTTTCTTTTCTCAATCTATCCACCACAATTTCAATATTGAACTGTAAAGTATGGAGATGTGAAAATTACCTCGCCGGAAATCGAACCAGAGACACAGATAGAAGAATTCAGAAAAGATATCCGGCTTCTAATGAGCTGAAGAACGATTGTAGGTCTAGATCTAAGTTATTGAAGCCCTTATGATAAGCCAAAAACGAAACCCAGAAAAGAGAAGTAACGGAATAGCAAGAAAACGAAAAAGTAACCCAAACAGTTTCAGATCGGGGAAAAAGAGCCCCACCCACGATAGACAAAATCAGGAAGTAAAATGGGAGAAGAAGACCGGAGAAAAAAAACGTCAGACACAAGTTCACCTGTGGAAGTCAAAGGAGTTGCAGAGAGATTGGGAAAGCTCTGGAGCTTCGAGAATGGAGAAACGGGTAGAACGGGAGAGTGGTTGAAAAGGGTTGGGGAACTAATTAGGAGCAGAAATGTAAATCAGGAACACCAGCACGTCTTTATAGTCAACCTCAAAGCTCTACTATTTACTGCTAGTTTCCGCCATTTTTACGAGCTTGTACCCAAAATGGAAGTGGGTCCTAGGCGTGAGATAGAGGAGCGCAGAAGACGCGTTTTGGAAGATACTGAGCTCGGATGGGGATGGCTATGGTGAGTTGTAAGGGGGTTGGAATTGAGTGTGAATCGAAAGGCCAATCCTTTTTTTACTTGGACGAAGACCTCACGCGCTATAATTTTGCATAGTTTAATATCATACCTTCATAATTTAATAACTAAATTTAAATAATAATTGCATTATCGATAAATAAATAATAGGCAAGTCTTTGTTACGTTGCAAAACCTAACCGACTCGTTCGGTTTTTTTGGATTAAGTTGGTTCGATTACAAGTTTTCGGGCCGGGTCAGTTTTCGGGCCTCATAGAAAAGCCGAACCCAAAAAGAAATAGGTCAAATCAGGTGTGGTTTACCAAGTTCTAAATAAAAGTGAACAAAATCGATCGAAATTAAATGATAGTTCTAGAAACGAATGTCTTGTTCAAATCTATTATAGTCCTTTGTGATGCTAGGTGTTGGTCTTAAAAATTTCAAAACTAAATTTATCCAATTGATCATGATTTCTATAAAAAACCGGACCGGACCGGACCGGATTAGTCCGATATCATCCCTACTTAACGATAGAATTCTCAACGATATCAAGTATTTTGTTATGAAATTAAGTTTCCCGAATTTGCATTGTCGATATTGTCTCTATTTATGGATGCCTTAGCAAACAATGCACCGATCGGCAACCCAGTTGTCTCGTTCGACTTAGACAACGTACACCGTACACCGTACACGGCATTTGTCTCACCGAGAGGAGTCTCCCTTTTTAAATTTAGATGCAACGAATAATTATGCGAAGCAATTTTAGAATGTATAACTTTTCGTACATTAGTTCACAAATAAAGCAAATTCACGAATGAATTATAACGTGAAGTGAGATCTAAACTTACCGGCATTCAGTGACTTTGGCACCGGACGTTCCATTAAAAAAGGACACTATCGGGTCGGGTCAATTCAATAATAGACGCATTTGGTGTCCTAGCCTTTCTTCTCATTTTATGGCCTACCCGAAAGAGAATTCAGTGCTTCTTGATCTTGATCGTGAATATCTGAATAGGACGACTTGTCCCTTCAGAATAAAATAATTAAAATTAAGATTGGTCAAGTGGAATATGTATTATCCATATAGGAGAACTTTCAATTTACAAATAAAGCGAATTCACGAATGAATTCTAACCTTAAGTGAAATCTAAACTTACCGGCTCAACCCGTGTAAACCTTGATTGTGAATACCTATGATCGATAAGCATCGAATATATGATTTTTAAGATGTCAACAACGTGATCTATTGTTTCGAGTTGAGACGACCGAGAAAAAAAAAACAAAAAAACCATAATTACAAAGAAAATAGACAAATCAATATCGAACATTAATACGGAACTAGAAAGATCAGTGTGAATCAAATCAAAAATGACATCGAAGGTAAAAAAAAATAAGATGAACCAGAAAGAACAAGCCAAGATAAATTGATGTTTCTTGAAGAACAGTAGATCATTTGTTTTTTATTTCCAACATGTTTGTCGGCTTATGATTGTCTCCTCCAAGCTACTTCATCGTTGCGGTTTTTAAAACTGATTGCACGGAATCGAGTTCGAAGTTCCCGGACTAGGGCTAAGTTAGGTTGAAGAAGAGTAAATGCTGCAGAATTCTCATCGTCAAAACCAGGAAAAAGTTGCAGAAACAGGCTGAAGATTGGTCCCTGTGTTTAAAGCCGACCATTAATGGCGGCGATTTCGTCCTTCACTTCTCCTTCCCTTTCTTTCCCATGGCTATTGCCTAACCACCCACCTCCATTGAAGCCCTAGATCAAGCTACTTCTCCCTTTCTCAGAATTTCGTCTTGCTTTGATTGCGACATCTCAGCTAGAAGTTAACTGCTGGGAAGATTCTCTTTCCTCTCCCTGTAGTTGTTCTTCCCTCAGGTTTCATCTAGGGTTTGCTTTTTTTGCTGACTAATCTTCAAAAACCAGTTAAAAACATGCCTTAATTAGTTGAACAACTTCACCTTTACTTCTACGATTTTGACTTCCATTATCGTGAAATTACAGACAGAAAATGGTCGACATCATCTGTCTTGGCTTCAAAGATTGAAACACTTCCTGATTCAGAAATCTGCTGTCGTCTAACAATGGCGTCATCCACGTAGAAGAGCCATATAAAAAACACCAAATGTCTACTTTTCCAGTTACCAATGACGAAATCCGGCAAAATCCTCCGGTTGATCGGAAATATTTCTACAATGCTCTTTTTTATAATCTGCGTTACAGCTTCAAATTCCGACGCCGGAGTTGATCGGAATTCAGAAAACACCGTAGAGGACGTTGATCACCACATGCCAAATCACGGGTAAATCATCAAATCCTTCTGCTCATCGTTAACCTATCATCCTCGTATTTAAAGTTCACGTTCGAAAAAACGATGCATCTAGGTTTGATTTGTTCGACGAAGTGGAAGAAGAAGCGTGGCAAATGGTGCAGAAAAAAGGGAACCAATTTGCGGTGAATGAGCAGCCATTTTATGTGAATGGCTTCAACACGTACTGGTTGATGGTGTTCGCGGCCGATCAATCTACGAGAGGAAAAGTGACAGAAGTGTTCAAACAGGCATCTTCTGTCGGCTTAACTGTCTGTCGGACATGGGCGTTTAACGACGGCCAATGGCGAGCTCTTCAAAAATCTCCTTCTGTCTACGATGAAGAAGTGTTCAAGGTCTGTTTCTTCTGTCTAAACCTCATGTTTTAATCTTCATTTTCATGGTTGAAAAACCCTAATCGAACATACAAGAAAATCCAACGTAGAACCCTAATTACAACAAGGGTTTTGGCAAACTGAACCGACTTATTAGGTTAAAACGAACTTGCAACTTTCTAGTTGAGTTAGATCGTTTCATTTTATGTTGTTCGAAAACTCGGGTTGAGATGCGTTTTATATTTTGTTTCGGGTTGAGTTGCATTTTTTTTCTTTGCAAAAGTGATTAACCAATTTTATTTACCTTATTAATTTTACATTTTATGTTAATTATGTTTAAGTAAGTAATATTAATTAATACAATTGCAAGGTTTACTAGTCGAACTTATATGCATTTGCAACGTAATAATAATGCGAGCTTATGTTATTAGTTAGAAAAAAAGAATTCGGGTCACCAAATTCGGTCAAATCCGAGTCATTAGAATGTATACGGATTCTGTCTTGAACTTGCAGGCCTTAGATTTTGTGGTTAGTGAAGCTAAGAAGTATAAGATTAGGCTAATCTTATCATTGACAAATAACTGGGATGCCTATGGTGGCAAGCCACAATACATCAAATGGGGAAAAGAAGCCGGCCTGAATTTAACGAACGATGATGACTTTTTCTCCGATTCGACTCTTCGGAGCTACTACAAGGCACACGTAAAGGTCGGTGAGACTCGAACCGAACAAATATCGGGTTCCTTAATTTTCACAATTTTGTCGAACATGCTTGTTTGATTCTTGTTCGAATCTGATGACCCTAATGTGGTTTCGTGTCTTGATCATTTATAGACTGTTTTGAATAGAGTTAACACGATATCGAACATTACTTACAAAGATGATGCTACTATTTTTGCGTGGGAACTCATGAACGAGCCTCGATGCACGTCCGATCAGTCCGGGGATAAGCTGCAGGTTTGAATTTTTTGCTCGCTCGAACATAATTCGAGTCACCGAAACAAATCAATGCAGGATTGGATACAAGAAATGGCTGTGTTCGTGAAGAGCATTGATCCAAAGCACTTGGTGGAGATTGGATTGGAGGGTTTCTATGGTCCATCAACGCCCAACAGAGTTCAGTTCAATCCCAACACATATGCTCAAAAAGTGGGAACTGATTTCATTCGGAATTCCCGGGTTCCGGCCGTTGATTTCGCGTCCGTTCACATTTATGCAGACTCTTGGTGAGTTTCCGGCCGTTTATTCTCCTCGATTATACGACCAAAATTGACAACATGATAAATTGTGTTGGAAAGGATATCTCAATCGATCTCGGGCGAGCACTTGGAGTTCACGAAAAGATGGATGGAGGCTCATATCGAGGACGCAGAGAAACATCTCGGGATGCCGGTTTTGTTCGGAGAATTCGGTGTATCAACAAAGGACCCCGGCTACAACTCATCGTTCCGGGACACATATGTGAGTTTGGTGTATAAAACGCTTCTAGACTCGATAAAGAAAGGAGGGGCAGGAGGAGGGAGCCTTCTATGGCAACTTTTCCCGGAAGGAACCGACTACATGGACGATGGCTATGCCGTGGTTCTATCAAAATCTCCATCGACGGCAAATATCATCTCTCTTCACTCAACTCGGCTTGCCATTTTCAACTCTTTGTGCTCTTGGAAATGCCGTTGGAGTTGCAGGAAGAGAAATGTGTTCAATAACTTGTAATTTTATTAAAATCTAGCTAAATAATGATCATTTGAATTCACAAAGAGATTAATGTTTCAAGAGAAAAAGATGGAGCCATAGTTTAAAGCAAAATCGTCATATAGATTCCGAGCACGAGCTCTATCTACTAAGGAACGAGGCCGGTGGCCGTACATAGCTAAAACCCATGAAGGCATTTCCGCCTCCCTTTGGACTCCCGACCGGAGAATCGGCTATCGGCATGTCGGTCCAGTGCTTCTCGAAGTTGGCAACACAATGCTTTCCGGCAATTTGAGGCCGAAAGCTCGGTTCTATTCCTCTCGACTCCAATTTCTTCCAATTGATCGGCTTGAACCATTTATGGCGCTTGATGTCTTCGCCACCCATCAGCCCGTTCCCCAGGCGCTTGCTTGCATTCTTTTGTAGCAGCTGAAAATGCACAAACCGAAATTACAAGGCTGGTCAATCAAACTGTGCATTAAACAACAGTAACTCGATAAATGCGCTAACAATTCTAGCCCGGAAAAAGTGTAAACCATTCTCGAATGAAGCACTTGTAATAGTTATTCTATCTATTGATATTCAAGATCGAAAAGTCAATAAGAAATGTAAATATATTCTAGAATTCCTACCACCTGAGGTGTAACTTTTCAGAATTATACATGAACAACTAGGTTAAATCACAACTAAGTAACTATGAATGGAGATTAAATATTTACCCCTTTCAAAAGTGAATGTGCTTCGCTTGACAAAAATGAGGGGAGCTTTATCTTATCCTTTACTATCTTCTGCTGGACTTTGTCTCTATTACCAGTGAATGGAGGCTGCATAAGCATAAAAGAAACATTCATGGAGTTTTTTATGGTCCCACATGTTGTAATTGATAGTGAAGAACATTGAACAAATTTTTTCTTTCCTGCTTAAAGAATGAATGATTCCAGCACAAAAAATAAATTGTGAAAAAGAAAAATAAAACTCAACCTTCCCGGTGAGCATCTCAAACAGAAGAATTCCCACGCTCCACCAATCAGCAGCCTTGTCATGTCCCTTTCCAAGAACTATTTCAGGTGACATATATTCTACTGTTCCACACATAGAATTATTTCTTGTATTGGCATCAAATTGTTTTGCTAGGCCGAAATCAGTCAGCATCGCCTGATTCACGAAGAAAGAGGTCAGTCAATTGTATTTTCCTAAATCGTAATAAAAAATACAAGCCGAGGCCACAACACAAAAATCAGAAAAAAATAATACATGGCCATCGATATCTAGTAGAATATTTTCAGGTTTAAGATCTCTGTGCATTACGCCATTGTCATGGAGGTGAGAAACAGCAGAAACAATCTCAGCAGCATAAACACGAGCAAGCTCCTCCCTGTGACAATATACATCAGCTTATAAGTTCTAGCTTTTCTAATAATAAAAATGGCTGAATATCCTAAAAACAGTAAACAAAAAGAAACCTGAAAAGGCCTTGGTGGTAAAGCTGAAAGAACAGGTGTCCCCCATTTACGAAATCCAGAACAAGATATAGTCTATATTTAGTCTGCATGTGTAAATAACATAATCAGCACAAAGAGAAAAGCTTTATATAATCTACGAGTCAAGTTTTTCTCGGCTGGGTTATATATATGCAAATTCTCGCTACAGAGAAAAGAAATTTACTTGAAAGGAGTATCTAAGCTGGACAATGTAAGGATGTTCCACTTTTGTCAAAATATCCCTCTCTGCTTTCATGTATCCAGCATGATTTTTCTCCATGATCTTGTCTTTTCGCATAACTTTCATTGCATAGATCTCCAATGTACCCTTTTTCCTAACTTGATAAACTTTTGCAAAAGCACCAGCTCCCACAACCTTTAAAATCTCAAAGTCGTCAAGTCCAACACCCTGTGCCTTAGTGGGATTCATAATCACACCTTCAAGAGCTCCCTCCACTTTATGATTATCATTTGAAGGTTCCAGAATTTCTCCAATATCATCCTCGCTTATAAACCCAATTTGGTCCCCTGAATCCTCACTCTCATGAATAGTGAGCTCGGTGAGCCCAAATGACTTACTTACGAACGAAGAGGGGCCAACCAAAGAATGTGACCTATTGCGAATGATTTCTGGATCATCAAAAACAAGCTTTCTTTCTCCTTCCAGGTCGAGATTGGCTGATTCAACTTCATTAAAAGGTAGAGCCCCAAAAACATCAGAGAAATCTAGCTCGACGCAATCAACAGCCACAGCATCGACAGAATTGCGAGGAAAAAGAAACTGATGCTGAATGAGCTTGGGCTTGAATGAATCCGTCAAACCAGAAATTTGAGAGGAAACCATGTTATCGAGAATGAAACAATGGCACAGGAGCACAGAAGATGTGTATGAACAAGACTCTACACCAAACTGATCTTCCTGATATCTAGTAAACAAACTGCAGAGGGACTTCTATCTACTGCCGTAATCAATAGGAAGTTCACAAAGGCAAATGCAGTCCCCAAAAATTTTGGCAATAAGCAACACAAAATCCAGAAAAAGATGTTGATTTTGTTTCCCGATAAACAGGAAATGAGGGATGCTCCGGTAGTTGTTGAATTCATGAAGATCAAGCTGTTGAAGCTGCAAGGCAAAGAGAATGGGAAATCTAGTGAGCGATCCAACCTCCATCATACATTTATAAGATTTCTAATGGAATAAATACTGTGCTCCATCACTGTTAAATGATTATCTAGTTTTTCGGTATCTCTGAGAATGTTCAGAATGAAAAAAAGAAAAAAAATTGAACAAAAGGAATTGAAATAGGAAAACGCATCCATATCAATTCGTCCCAGCGCAACGCAATTGACAAAATTGGAAGCCCTTTTCAAGAAATTAGCAATAGATTGGGAAAAAGAATACCCAGAAGGCTCAATTAAGCCAAAACCATAAGCAAAGCTAAATCAGATTAAATTAAGCGATCTTCAACTTTCTATTCCAACAAATCAAGATCAAAAACAGCGTTCGACAAACTGAGTAATTCAATCCAATTACTATTTTTTCGAATCAAAAATAAAAAGCAGACGAAGCGGCGAATCGAAGAACGAGAAAACGGACCTGCAAGAACGCGGAGAGAGTGCCGATCCGGAGAAACTCGGTAGCGTTTTTTTTAATCGGATTACGAAAAACAAGGGTGGGCGTCAATCCTTTTAAACTGGATTGTAGGGCTCCGTGGTCCGTAACTTTGGATGGGCTCTGAGCCTTAACACGTGGCTTGTTTCGATTGGTGGAACCAATTTGTTTCGTGATGGATTCGAGTTCTGTGGAACAAGAGAGCTTTTCAAGCATCCGATTTTATTATTCATATATTCATTTTTCTAATTTCTTTTAGCTGTTTTATTAATATAAATATTAAAACTAAATTTTGAGCATTAATTTTTAAAAAATAGGTCAAATAATACCTGAACTTTCAGAAAATAAAATTTGAGTTCATCGAACGCAAGAATTTTTGCCTCATTCGACTGATCATGCCTCACTCGGACGCATCATGCCTCACATGGAAAGAACATTCAAATTTTTTTTTTTAAATTTTTTATTTTTAATTAATTTGAGTAATCAAATCTTATCAAAATAATTTAAAATTTTTACCACATATTTATGACAATAAAAGACACGATTCTATAAGTTTTTAAATTTTTTCGACAACTGTACGATTTACTATAATTTTTTTAATACATAAACAAATTTTTTTTGTTAAAATTATATACGGAAAAAAAAACATTTATAGCATTATAAGACAATATAGCACAAAATTTTGTGATTTTTCAACAATGGTACGATTTACTATAATTTGTTTAATGCGTAAACAAATAAATTTTGTTACAATTACGAACATCAATAAAAAAATCATGAAACTTTGTGCAATATTTTCTTACAGTGTTATAAATGTGTGATAGAAGTTTCAAGAAATTTTATTTCTGTATGTAATTTTAACAAAAATATTTTCTTTATATATTAAAAAAATTATAGTAAATCGTACAGTTGTCGAAAAAATTTAAAAACTTCAAGAGTTGTGTCTATTATTTTCGTAAATTTGTGGTAAAAATTTCAAGTTATTTTGATAAGATTTGATTAGTCAAATTAATTAAAAAAAAAATTGAATGTTGTGTCCGCGTAAGGCATGATGCGTCCGAGTGAGTCATGATCGGATGAATGAGGCAAGAAATTCTTGCTTCATTCATCATATTGTCCCTCACTCAGACGAATGAGTCAAGAATTCATGCGTCTGAGTAAACTTAGATCCGATTTTGCCTATTTTCTGAAAACTTATGCCCAAAATTTATTTTTACTCTAATATAAATAAGTCTCAATATACCTTGTATCAAAATTTATTTCATACTATTATCATGAGATTAGATTAATTTTTATTTATTTAATAAATAAAATTATAAATAATTATTTATAATTTAAATTAATTTATTCACGCAATGACACGTCACGAGACATAACAAAATAGTAAATACAGACTAACTTTATCAATAATTATTTAGTTAAATATTAATTTAGATTTATAAATATTAAGAGTGAGCAAAACCAGATCAAGACCGTAAATTTAACTAGAACTGTCATTTTTAATCTAGTTTTGATTTTAATTTTTAAAAAATTGTAATTTATGGGCGAGTTCTTGTCTTTAATAGTAAAAACCCGTGAAACTGAAATCTATACTGTGAGTAAAAAAAATTATAAAATCAAGTCAAACTCGACTCAAATCATAATAAAACCTTATATAAATCCAAAAATTAGTCATAAATTCGCTTAATTACTTTAAATTTGACCAAAATATAATAAAAATATGTATTTTATTGCTCTATTTTAATTTTTTTTAAATATAAAATAAAAATGGGCTGCCGCACTGGAACTGTGAGTTTTAATTCCGGTTCTAAAAATCCATAACCGTGAATTCTGATTCCAGTTTTGTTTCAGAATAAAATTAAGTTGGACCGGCTCATGCTTACTCCTTGTAAATATGGGTCATGTAGTGGTATTCTTATCTTTTATGCATATCATCTTAACTTATTTTATCACATGACGAGTACTAATAATTATTTTAAATAAAATATATTAAAATATTTTAATTAAATCAATTAGAATTTGGCATGTCAGAACGTCTAGAAGAACTCAATCTGATCATACATTCAATCTGATTCGAATCTAATCTAAAATTTATATTTGGTCTCAGTTTGAATTCACATAGATATTTTTTTAAATTAAAAATTTATCCGAGCAAATCTACACAGATGGACTCGGTCGGGTTGGCGAGTGGATACTATCTAATTGACTCTAATTAAAATTGCCCCGAGGTCCACCCAATACATTTATAAATACATAGATAATTTTAAAATTAACTCCTTATCACATCACATGAACGTATTTAAAATATAGTTTTTATTATTTTTTTAATTTTAAACTAAAAAATATTATTATTTAAAATTTATTAAGAAACAAAACCGACCCAAATGAAACTTAAATTTGTCAAGTCAATTTGAAAAATTGATTTCGAATTTTCAATTAGTCTTTGATTCAAAACCCTAAATCAAAATATGATTTGGTCCTATTTTGTCATTTAGAAAACCACACCAAATCAATGCACATCTATCTCTCAACCATCAAGATACTTGCAAAGTACACAAGTAATTACTTGAATATAATAATATTCGAACGGCGATGATGTGTACTTGGCATCGAATCATCATCGCGAGCTAGTCTTTTGTTTTTGCATTCAACACATAAATCTTAATCCTATATTCACTTCTAAATGGCTAATAATTAAATCGGGGAATTAAATCGATCAAAATCGACTCAATCGATGAATCGAATCGAATCGAATCGAATCGAATCGATTCTTCCACTCCAACAAAACTCATCGTCGCAAAAAAAAAACAATTATCCGAGAATCAAGAATAAAGTTCGATCGAAGAAAGTGTGACAAAATGATTACCTTTTTCAGTCTCAATTGCTTGATCCTATCTTCTGTATTTCTCTGTTTTCTTTCTTCACCTCTGAAATTGTTCAGCCTCCTGGATTCCCTCTTTTGCTACAAAATCTAGCTAATCGTCCCAATCATTTTCCCACCCGTCTTTGTTAGCCGATCGAGCAGTTAGACCATTGGCCGAGACATTTCCTACACGGAGTCCTCCAATTGGCTTAATGGCATTCTCTTCGTCCCAACCATCGTCCCAATCCTGATCCCAGCCTTGAGCGGACTCGACAATCGTGTTGGTGGCTGAGGCTGAATCGGCCTGCGCCATTTCAAGCTCGTGATACCCAATTCTGCCACGTTGTCTCTTCTTCCTCCACATACAGCATGCCCATGTTGCTCCAAAGACTAACACAGTTATAATTGAGAAGTAAGCTGCGTTTATTGGTGTCGCTAGCTGGTCAAATGATGGGATTTGGACGAAAAAGTTCCCTTCCGATGCTAAAAGGCTTGTGTAGTACTCGCACGGTTCACCGTTGGGGGATTGTATGCGTATGCTCGTGATTGTTTCTGACAACGATATATTCACCTGAAAAATGAAAATGAGCAGGGAAACTCGATTTAACCTCTTAACTCAAGAGTCGAATGATCCTCCTTGTACTTTTAGCCTTTTGAGGTCACAAAAAAGCAGCTCAGACTTTGATAAAATTTATTCAATTTTTTTTTTTTGTGTTTTTTGCTCATACTATTCATTTCAATCCATCATCCCGATTCACTCAATTTCACATGCACACTCGATTTTCACTCGTTTTTAAACATAGTTCAGTTGGACAATCTTTTTACCTTTAAAATCAATTGTGACTTCCAGTGAGTCAATAGGGTAAAGTTAGATGAGAATGACCATCAATCCAAAGACTTCAGAAATTTGACAAAATTTTTGCAAGGCCTGAGCCATTTACTGATAAGTTGCAAGGGCAGTTTTGCTGAAAGGAAGAGTGTCAATTGTCTCTAATCTCTAAATTCATAACCTGAATTGCATTTTAAACTATTTTCAATCATTCTGGAGGTGGCAGCATAGAGTCTTACCAAAAATTTCAATTTTTATTCGATATCCAAAGCTACGGCGAGAGCAGCAGAAATTACTAAAACTACCTACACAGAGTTCATATTCATACCTGATATGAATTATGTTCTGCAACGTCCACAGCCTTCAAAACACTCCCAGCAGTCAGAGTCCCACTGAAACTGCTGTTTCCTTCATTTTGAACTAAAATAGACATACTTCGAGAGGCTGCCATGAAAAAAAGATGTGGCTGAGACCACAATTCATTACAATAGTCGAGTTGAAAGACTTCTAATTCTATCAACTTAAATAGAAAATATGAGCGTCCAAAACTGAAAACTTTCTTTGCAAAACATTGACACATGCCCCCATCCATTATGTATCAAAGTCAAGTTCGTAGAAAAAAAATGAAAAGTTTTTATGAGCAATAAATGTTAAAAATTACGAAAGACCAATGGTAATACTGAAATGAAGTGAAGGATTATAAGTAAAAATGTAATTACTAAAGTCATTGACTTTTAAAACAATAAATGCCTAAATTTCACCTATTACACCTTAGTGACACTCGAAGAAAAGATCCCCGCACAAATCATAGCTTAGGGCGAGTACTTAACCAACGGTTTTGGCTCGTGTCATCGATAATGTTCAGCAAAATGGATAATGAATTCATTCACCTCTGCTTTGAAATGTAACATTTCAATCAGAAGTCTTTTAAAGTTTATTTGATTATAGATGATCATTACCATCACCAAACATGCTATGACTCTTATTCACAATCATCTAAGAAGGTATAATGCGTTATGTCTCCAGCAAGTAAAAATATTCCAGTCATTATAAAACAGGCTATCCACACTTCAAGATGGTAAAAGGATTCAATTTTAGAAATCACTTAATCATTAGGCATAATCAGCACTCCCTCCAAATCATAATGATGTATGTACAAGAAATACATTTAAAAATTCATGTAGTTCTTCATCACCTACTTATGCCAGGCAAATCGGCATGGTGAAATATGGGAATACTTACATGAAATTGACAACTTGTAAACTGTTCTACAATGAAACAAAATTGCATTCCTATCAAAGTAGCTGTAGCTAGCATTCCGAAAAAAAAAACACAAAAGAAAATCAACATTTCTCAACAACAATGCCAATGTTTGGAAATATCTTTAAACTTACCACGAATTTGAAAATCCACAGATTTGGAATCTTAATCCTAATCTCCCTCAAGAACACTATGCAAGAATAAATATTCAACGAGCAAAAAGTATCCCTCTCCTTCCACCCTATTATGTGCCTCATGCATACCCCATAACCTCCCCAGTACAATGAATAACTATGTAACCCATCCCTTTTAATTTCTCAATATCACCTCAACCTTTTCCCTTTCTTATTTCATTCTCAACAGTGGAATAATAATCTCCATTTGGAAAGGAAGATATTTATTGTAGACAAATACATCACTAAATCAAACAGGAAAAGTAGGGAAAATTTTCAAAGCAGTGCACAATTGAGGATCAATGATTATTACGAACCTTCCCTCAAACGCCAACAGTTAATACCTTTTTTGAAATATGATATGAAAAGAGAGAGAGAAACACTGACGAGATGTCATATGATCAACTCAGGTTCAAAGCAAATAAAAACAAATCAATCCAAAATAAAAATTCTAAGAATAAATAAAGAAGATGAACTTACCATCATTTGAATTACTTATAACACAAAGGCTTAACTTCAAAACTGGGCAGGAGTGGAGCACTCCATCACAGCTTTTATCAGTCGTTAGCTTCGGATTGGTTTTGGTTCTATCTTTGTTTATGGGCTCATGATTCTTCGCAGGAGAATTATTGGGGGCAGGCGGATCGTTTGTTCCGTTGCCTGAAACCGGACTAGGCGATGGAGAAACCTGCAGAAAGAAAGAGATTAACTAAGAATTTCCGTCACCTGGAAGCGAAAATACAAATCAAAGGGGAAAATGAAATTTACAGATGGCGCTCCATTGGTTTCATCTTTTGAATCCATATCGATCAACTTTCTTAATTTCCAAAGCATCGAAGCATTGGAAACATCAGCGGCAACCAAAAGCAATAAAAATAGAACGAGAATTCCATTTCTTGCCATGGAAATAGAATCGCAGCTCGTTCAGATCAAAACAGAACCCTTCCTAGCCAACAGATTTCGAAACTTCCTCATAAGCACCAAAATATCTCATTCTCAACCAGATTAACGATCCGTCGAACAGAAAGAAATAGTCAGAATAAACAATTTGTTATAAAAAAATACATAAATTCTCAATGAAATTGCTCGGATTTGACGAAGCTCTTCGAAGAAGAAAATGAGGACGAGGGGAAATATGCAATTTAAGAAGAAAAATCAATGGCAGGGGAAGGTTTTGAACCGGAGGGGGTGACGCTGGCGACGACTACAAACAAATGCCATAAGAGGAAGCCCATAGGTCGAATGACGTCATATTCGAAAATATAAAAAAATAAAAGTAAAAACAAATGCAATTTAATTACCGTTATAAATCAAATCATAAAACACATTTTTACAAAGAACACGGGGATTTGTATCGTGGCATTGAAGATTCGTGTAGTGGAACAAAGCCATGATTTTGTGTCGTGGAATGAACTTGGGGATTCGTGTCGTGGAACAAACCCGATGATTCGTGTAGAACGAACCCAAGATTTTGTGTCGTGGAACGAACTTGGAGATTCGTATCGCGGAACGAACCCAGGATTTTGTGTCATGGAACGAACTTGGAGATTCGTGTCGTGGAACGAATCCGAGAATTCGTGTAGTGGAACGAATTCAGGATTTTGTATCGTGGAACGAACTTGGAGATTCGTGTCCTTGAATGAATTTGGAGATTAGAGTCGTCTTAAAACAAATAATATTAAAGTACTAAGAGATGTTACAAATGATATAAGAGCTTCGTTCTAACAGTAATTATGAAGATGTCGTACTTCTTTGAAGGTGGTGGAATGTGACAACCCACAATGTGAAATAAAAAACGACTCAATATTCTGTTGATTGTTAGAATTCATCTCATATTAGTGAAGATGCACAATTTCATATTGATTATATATGTTGAGTTCTCCTCCATACTTGTGACTTGTGAGTTCTGATTGGTTTTGATTGAAAATTAATATGATTTGATGATTTAAGTTTCATAAAATTAGATCTGAACTTGATTTGATTTTATATTCGATCTTATCTAAATCTGACTCAAAATTTTGAGTTGATTTTAGTTTGAGTTTACATTCTATTTTGTAAAATTCAAACTCGCGAGTATAGACATAAGTCAATTAAAATTCAATTATTTCTATATAAATTTTTTATTTTAGCAGTTAACCAACTTAATCCAAAGGATAAGGTCCTGTAAAATTGGATTCGAACTCAATTCAATTGTATATTCAATCTTATCTGAATCCAACCTTAAAACTAAAGTTGATTTTTTTTTTACATTAAAAATCGATCTAATTAGATCTAAATAGTCAATTTGGGTCGGATTGACAAGTCGATTTGATCTGATTGCCTGTCACTCCTAGCGCCAAACAATGTTTGGTATGTTAATTTGTATGCAAGAAGAGGGTACAACGAAGAGATGATTTTTGACTTACCCGTTAATTTTGTTTCTTACTAAATTTAGTTCGACCAGGTGTAGAATTAAATCTTCGAGATCAAGCAATTGCTTCCAACTAAACTACTCATATCATTCTAGCAAATATTTTGTCAATTTCTAGTTAGCGTTGGCTTCGAATTGTATTTGAATCATAGTTTAATTTGATTATTATTATTTTTGCTCAACGTTTCAAACTAACGAGATCTCTATGTTCGAATCGATTATAAAACTGTATCTAAAATTAAATCCATGGATCGAGATCTAGATCATGGATCGAATTAAAACTTACTAATTTTTTTATTTTCAAATATATATATATATATATTGGGCTAAGTTTTTGTAGTTTGAATTAGATGCGACCATGTATTCGAATAGAAGTTCATATTTGATGGATTTTAAATAGTTTTTGTAAATCTTTAATCCATGTTTTGATCCTGTTCTCGCATGAGGATTTAGAGTCGGTGCCGAACTACACGATTCAAAAGTAGAATCGAAACCTTTGGAACTGAATTGCACGATACAGTTAAAACTAGGAGTGGATAACTGGATGAAATTGTCAGTTTTGGTTCAATGTAGGCCGATTTATCCCCTCACGATTCTATTTTCTATTATGATTATAAATCAAACTTAACTCCTTGTCCGATTATGGTATTTAAAGATAAAAAAAGCATAAAATGGGCATCGACTGAGAGTAAAAAAATAATCAAAAATCAAGTCAACTCAGACCCAAAAACTAATAAATCTTATTAATAAATTAAAAATTAATTTTAAATTTAATTAAATTACTTCAAACTCAACTCAGACTTGTAACTCACAGTTCTAACTCTAAAATTTAGAATCGTGGAGAACAGTTCCGATCTTGATTAGGTGAATTAAGGTGTGTTTAATGGAGTGGATTAAAAAAAGTGAGTTGGAAATTACATTTTTTAAATAAAAAATAAAAATAAAAATAAAAAACAAAAATAAAAAATAAAAAAATAAAAAGGTGAGTGGCAATAGGAAGAAAGTGGGAGAGATGACCGTGGCTTGAAGCATCATCGTGCATGCATTTTCTGCATTCCTCTCCTCTCTCTCTCTCTCTCTCTCTCCCTCTCTCTCCCATTTCTTTTTCTCTCCTACGTTTTGCATGCACATCGCTCCGTGTCCGATTCCGACTTCCGATCTACCTCGCCGGCGCCTGAAACCTGCTTTCTCCTCCTGCTCCACTTCTTCATCCTCTACCTACAGCGTCTCCGGAGGTTCTTCCTCTCCCGCTTACTCTTCTGGACTTGAAGATGAAAAGATCAAGACTAGGCTTTTCTTTTCCTGATCAGTTCTTTCTGATGCTTGCAGCTGTTCGGTTACTGTTTTCGAGACTTTGGTAGCTTTACTTTGTTTCGGTTGTTCGCGTGCTGGTGCTGTTTTTGGTGGACCGAATTTGAGTGAGACCGGCGTTGTTGGTGGAAATTAGGAGCAGGTTAGGGCTTTTCTTCTCGCTAATTTGATGTGACTTGTGTTGAATGTGAAGGATTTATCTCCGGCGATGGATTCAAGGACTTGCACCAATGTGTCCTGCGGTGCGTCGTCATTGGCCCAGTGGAAGAATGGCTGGGTTCTGCGATCTGGTGAATTCGCCACCCTCTGCGATAAGTGCGGGTAATTCTTTGCCAGCTCAGGGGGATTTTGAATTTATTGAGTTTAGTTGAGGTTTCAATCTTATATTTTCTTTATATATGAGTTCTGTTTTCTCTATTTTACTTTTTTCTTAATAAATGAGGATGATCATAGCGTTAATATTGAATACATGGGGATGCTATATGGACTACGTTATAGTTCACTAATTTCACTAAATTACTGAAAGTGCTATAACTTTTTTGCACTAATGATTAATTCCATTTAGTTGTGCTGGTTCTATTGATCTCTTTTGCTTTTTACTGTCAAAGCTAATTAAGTACAGCCTCTGGTTTCTTTCAGTTAAGATTTTCTTTTGATAATCAATCACTCTCGTATTTCATATTCTAAGTGTATTCTTTATTGGAAGTATCATGCTGTATGTGATTACTACTCTTTCACGTCTTCTAAGTGTAAGGGTACAGACATAATCCACCCTAAGGTTATATAAGACTGAATCATTTATAATGATTTGGCTGTGTGATATGCCTTCGGTCTCCTACAGGCTGCAATGAATAATATAAGTTTGTTGTACAAGAGTTAGTGTATTCTCTGTTACCTCGGGTGGCTGTTATTGATTCATTTTTCCCTTTTATCTGAAGTTGGAACCATATTGTTTGTGCTTGAGAAGCATCTATCAAAGAATTTTCCAATTTGTCCAGCAATTTACATTTCTATGTTAGGTTCATTATGTTTTAATGTCTGGATTTTAGATCTGCTTATGAGCAATCAATTTTCTGCGATTTGTTCCATGCAACTGACTCTGGGTGGAGAGAATGTGCTTTGTGTTGCAAGGTAAGTGATGCATTATATTTTAGGGTTTCAATTAATATAATTAGGATTATAATTAAGAGTATTTTGAGGTATTACAATTAGCTTACTTTTCCTATAAATAGAGATCATTAAACTTGTATTTGAGTATCTTTTGAAATACATATGAAATGAAGTTCTCTTTTGAAGAGTGTTTTCTCTCCGGGCATCCGCCTGTGGTCGCCGGAGCGGCTTTCTGCCGCCTCGTGGAGCTGAGCACATTTCGTGCTCAACATTAAGTTGAACCACAATTCAGTTTCCCAAATCCTGTATTTGTTTTGAACACTTTGTTCTTTAGTTTTATATGGTGTCGATTGGTATCTACAGCGCCTACATTGTGGATGTGCTGCTTCAAGGTCTTTGCTGGAGCTACTGGATAGTGGTGGTGTGACATGTATGAACTGTGCAAGGAAATCAAGGCATCATGATGTGAGATCATTATCCTCCTAATCAAAATCTATAACCATTTGATATCTTGATGTGAAATACTCTTATTTTAACAAAGAATACTTGTGAATATCCTTGAGAATATTTGTGGCCTGTCAATACATATCTTTCGCTTTATTGGATTATTGGAATAGTTGATGAATGGCATATCATCCTACAAATATCTTTCTAATAAATATGTTGAAATAGCGCGAGCCACTTCAATTCCTAAAAAATACTCCATAGGGCTAGCACCTTGATTTCGAACACTCTGGCTAAACATTGGCGCACAAACAATTTCTTTTTGTCACTAGTATGTCACCAACATACAATAATAACATTGTAACTCCTCTCGAGGATGATTGTGTTAGTTGATAATGTATGATCCTCAAAACTTCGCATTTATCCACATAGTTAAAAAAAAACTGTAGCAAATCATGCTGAAGTTTTAGGCCCATGCAAAGCTTTATTTTCCCAAGATATGCTTTAAGCAACTAACGTCCATAGCCTGGTGGAATTTCCATGTGAATTTCTTCCTCTAATTCTCTATGCAAGAATACATCATTGACACATTGTTTCAAGGTCTAATCATAGTCTGCTGCTAAGAATAAACTTGTTTTCACCATGATTATCTTTGCAACAAGATCCAAGGTTTCTAGGCAGTTGATTCCATTTAGTTTATCCCTTGGCTACTGACCTCGCTATGTTTCTTGATTTATCTTTCCTATATTATGCATTATTTCTTCACACAAGTTCCTTTAATGTTGGTAGCTTCACCAAGTCCCAGGTTTGATTATGGTTCAAGGCGTCCATCTCTACATTGATATTCTGTTTCCATTTCATAGATAATGCATCTAATAAACTAGTAAAAATGGTATTGGTATTTAAGCTTACTAGAAAGGCTTTATGAGATGATGGGAAGAAATTCTTAAAAAGACACCACATTGTCGAAGCTGACTTTCTGATTTCTTTCCTAGAAATAGGAAGGTTACAATTTATTGCTCTCTAAATAATGGTTATGTTCACCTAGCTAAGAAGTACTATAAAGCAATATCATAGTTTGATATTCTGGGGTATGATCAAACTTGGAATGATTAGCTAGACCCTTCTTCCTTCTTCCCTTGGGTATAGATTCTAGTTTACATGATTTTTCGTTCAAGAAGTGTTGTAGATATAAAAATGGTAGTAAAGCTTCCTTAAATGTCTAATTAATTAATTTAGGGCTACAAATCAAATCCAAATCCCTTAAAACATCCTATTTACATGGTGGCGCAACTACCATTAACACACACTTCTTTCTTTTTGTGTCATGATTTTGGCAAGTTCAATGAATAAGTTTCCAGCAGCATCAATCCCATTGAGCTGCTGCATATGGTATATAGCTCAAATTATGTGTCGCTTTCTTTTCATAAGCTATAATGCTTTACCTAATTTTTTACTTATCATTATCATTTACTAACTAGAACTGGTTTATAGGTAGCTGAAAAAGAAATGTGTGATGAATTGGAGACATCCAAACTTCATGGTATCCGTAAGCTGCCATCTGTTTCTAAGGATACACAGTTGGATGACAGTGATGACAAAATAAACTTGATTCAAATAGACCATCTTACTGAGGGTAATGAACGCAAACTTTTGCTCCAACCTCAAAATCATGACATAAATAGAAGTTTGCAGCAAATAAAGCAAGAAGTTAGTTTTCCCTCTGTTGGAGAAAATGGACGTGTCTGTTTCCTGGAGTTTAATCAAGATTCCAATGGATCCTGTGACGCCCCTACACCTGGTATATGTAAAGTCGACTGTGGAACAAAACATCTGTATGAAACATTGATGCAAACAAGTGCGAACTTGACTTCAGAAAACTCATGTTCATTAATTGGAGTTTCGATAAGTGAAAGAGAACACAAGTCGTCCTCCCCATTGCAAGGTTCTAGATCTTTCCCTTTAGTGCCAAAGCCACCAAGGTCATTGCTTGCTGCAGGGTTGGATGCCAATAATGCCATGATTTCACAGATACGCGTCGCAAGGCCACCTGCTGAATCTAAGGGAAGGAATCAGTTGCTTCCTCGATATTGGCCCAGGATCACTGATCAAGAATTGCAACAGTTATCCGGATCGTATCCAACACTATGCATATTTTTTTATCTTATTAAACTTGACCTCAATATGAAATTTCTTTTATATTGATATGTTAACTCATAAAACTCTTTCTTAACTCTCTTAGCTCAAATTCAACTGTTGTGCCACTGTTTGAAAAGATGTTAAGTGCTAGTGATGCCGGTCGAATTGGTCGTTTGGTGGTCCCAAAAGCATGTGCTGAAGTAAATTTCTTATTTTGCTTCATCAAAAGTTTACTGATTAGGAAAAATCAGTCAAGATATATACCAAATAAGCCCTTCTACTTTACAGGCATATTTTCCTCCCATCTCTCAACCAGAAGGTCTCCCGATAAGAATTCAAGACGTGAAAGGAAGAGAATGGGTCTTCCAGTTTAGATTTTGGCCAAATAATAACAGCAGGATGTATGTTTTGGAGGGCGTGACTCCCTGCATTCAATCAATGCAGTTGCAAGCTGGCGATACTGGTACTACTTCTGTACCGTTTAAATGAACATAGTTGTTTGTTGTATCGGAGGGGTTTAAAAATATGAAGTTGTTGGGCTCAACTTATCCTTTTGTTGAATCTCTACTAGTTAAAATCTGCCACCATTTACAGGATTTGCACTTGATATGTCTTTGCCAGTTTTTTTTGTTTCTTAGTTTATCATGGTTTGTACTACGAGGCATATTATTAATAGCCTTTGAAAAACTTTTTTTAATGCAGTAACTTTCAGTCGAATGGATCCTGAAGGAAAACTTATTATGGGATTTCGTAAAGCATCAGCTTCTATTGCCACACAGGTAAGAGGCACTCCCTTCTCTCTCATTGGAAGAATTTATGGTAGAGTGTGACTTAATAATGAATAAACAGGATAGCCATATATCTACTATTCCCTCTGGTGCTCATTCAAGTGAAAATTTCTTTTCGGGTGCTTTTGATAACCTCTCCATCGTAAGTGGTCATTCTAGCCTTCTTCAATACCTCAAGGAAAGTGGAAGCTCACAGTTGAATGCATTGCCCCAAAACTTGATTCCGGTCATGGCTGATATGAGCTATTATAGAATGGAGAAACATGATGAGAGAACAAAGGAACCCTTACTACTGCCTTCTGGTCTTGTACCAGAAAGAAAAAAAACTCGTAATATTGGGTCAAAAAGTAAAAGGTTGCTCATAGATAACCAAGATTCTTTGGAGCTGAAACTTACCTGGGAAGAAGCACAGGACTTGCTTTGCCCGCCCCCTTCAGTCAGACCTAGCAAAGTCATGATTGAGGATCAGGAATTTGAAGAATATGAGGTGAGTAACTTATGAGATTCTTTTTTGTTATTTTTGCTTTTTGCTATTCTTCTGTTTGAGTTTGGTTTATCATCTCTTTCCTTCTGTTTAATTAAAATTCAGCCTCTTTTTTGATACGGATGAAAGTAGGTTGACTTCAGGTAGTAGGCATGTACAAACAAATTTCTTCCTTGCCTTAGCTTGAACACCTTAATTTGGTAGCCCTCTTTGCTACCTAAAAGACTCATGCACTAATGCTTTCATCTCCCACTTCTATAACAATTACTTAAAATACTCTTATATTTTTATTCACAGTTTGATAATTGTTTTTAGAGATTGTGTTTTGGCATTCATCTGCGACAACAAATCAAACTGATAGCAAAGAACAACCATGTATTCCTTTGATCAAATTCTTCTCCTTAGGTGGTGTACATCTTATAACAGTGTTATCTTAGTTCAATCATTTAGTGCGTTGATGGGGTTTGGTTGGTGGGAATATGAAATAAGAATAGAATGATGGAAACTAGAATGAGAAAGAGAATGGAACGTGAATAGGAGGGCAATAATGCTTTACTTTTTTTACTAAAAAATTCCTACATACTTGATTAATATAAATATAATTTCAATAATATTAAATAGATTGATTGAGGAGACATACAAATAATTTAGAAACGTTTTGGAGTTAAGTATGAAGAACGTGAAACTGAGGGAGGGAAAATTTATACTTCTAATTCAAATATACTTTTAGGTTGATATAAGACAGAGAAAACATGACAAACATCTTAGATGGCTATGTTGTACAAACATCTTAAAGATCGTCTGGAAAGTTCAAAACTAGGTTGTCTTCTTTTTACAAAATTGAGTTGGCTTGGCCTGATTAATGGTTCGTAATGATAAAATGAAATTGTCCTTTAGTTGATAAATGGTGGTTCTATTAGATGATAAGTGACATTTATATTAAGATAATTTTCAATGGACACTCTATAGATATGTATATTTTTCAAATGACACCTTAAACTTTTCTTGTATAAGTTGATACCTTGAAATATTAGTATTTTTAAATGACATTTTAAACGATTAAATTTATTAATTGATACTTCAAAGTATCAATGCATTTTTAATTGATACTTTAAACTTCAAAATTTATTTATGGCGCCTTAACTTTAAATTTTTGTTATTATTCATCTCTTTATGATCACTTTTGATTTTTTTCATAATAATTTTTCGTTTTGAATCATCCTAATTGAGAATATATAACAATTTTAAAAATATATATAATTTTAAATTGTAAAAAAAAAGCTTAATTAACTTGAATTTTTAATAAGATGTCCATTGATAATTGTTAAAACTTTGAAGTATTAATTGATAAATTATAAGTTTAAGGTGACAATTAAAAAATAATTATATTTTAAAGCGTCAATAAATATCATTAAAAATTTAAGATGTCAGTTAAAAAATACTTATAATTATTGGGTGTTTATTGATAATTATCTTTTATATTAAGATGATCATGTGTAAATTTAAATTTCTGACCGAATCAAGGAATTGACTTCTATTAAGAATGAACATTTTCATACATGCTCATTCCCTTCAACCAAAATGTGAACTTAGGGCTCCTATATTACTTGTGCATACAACTTAGTTGAACAAAACAAATATATGTCAAGAGCATGCTTTATACCAGCACAAGTTCTTTTCCTGGAAAGAATTGAGTGAAAAATAAGTAGATTCTGTGACGTGCTTTTAGTTTTATTGCTCTATAAACAAATGCTTTCCTTGTTAAAACAGTTCAGTATCCATATTTAGAGGCATTCAAATATAGCGTACATTCTACTTAAATTATATTTGATGATAACAATTATATTTTGACGTTCTTGTGTTATAGAACTTAGACTGACTGACTTACGGGAGAAAAAAAAAGCAAAGAAAATAATGCACAACTCTCCTCGAAAAATCTACTACGGCCAAGTATTACACAATCTTGGACCTCAGCGTCAACACAGTGTATTACTAATATACACATATATATTACAGGATCCGCCGATCTTTGGGAAGAGGAGCATTTTTATTGCCCGTTCGACTGGGTAAGAGTTATCCTTCTATCAATTCGTTATAACTGATATATATTGTTTTCGTCTAAACGCCTGCCTCTCTATTTTCTTGTGCTAATTGTCATATTGTTGTTGTTCTCACATTTTGATGTTCATGAAATTTTGATTTATGTTCTGGATATTAAGGGAACAAGAGCAGTGGGTCCAGTGTGATGATTGCTCAAAATGGCGAAGGCTGCCAGTTGATGTTCTTTTGCCGTCCAAGTGGACATGTGAAGACAATCTTTGGGATCAAAACAGGTTCTTGACCTTTTTTCTGCACTCTTTTATGAGAAACCAGTGTGCTCAGGGTATTATTTTTGGTAATTTTGTGTTACTACATATGGCAATAGGAAGTCATGTCCCGCTCCAGATGAATTGACCCCAATGGAAATGGAAAACTTTTGCAAATCAGTCAATGGTAATATGCTTCTTCTTTTATTGAATTTTGTGCATCTCATAAACACCACTTTAGATATTTCATTCAGAGGTGCAAATTTTACAGGACATGGTTCTTTATTACTGCGTGTTATGGATCAAAGTACTAGGAATATTAATAAATGATTCTTCAGTTCCCTGCAAGTGAGATAGATTTCGTGGTTGAACCTTCCGAATTCATGTGCATCAAATTTGCATAGTTCTTTTGACATCTCAATGCTTTCAAGTTCTGATATCAAATCGTTGGACTAAAGTGTTAGGATCGTCATCAGGGATCTTACCCAGAGATCGAGTAACCCTCCCTCTTCCAGCCATAGGGAAAATAAGAACAGAGAGAAAAGAAAGAATAAGAAAATAACTGAATACTTGATTCCTAACCTTGAGAGGCTAGGGTTCTTAAATAAACTCACAGACCTGACTTAAGCATGAAATGACCAAAACGCCCAACAACTTAAAGACACAATCGAAAGATAATAAAGTAATAAGCGAGACAAAATATTAAACTCTAGACTCTTATAACATATTGTTTCCCGATAAAAGCATCCCTAACATCACTCCCCTCCTCGAAAAACAGCTTGTCCTCAAGCGTATAAGAGGGAAAAGTCTCGCGGAAGTTAGACATGTTTTCCCAAGAAGCCTCGTCAGGAGGTAGGCCCTCCCACTGAACCAATAACTCCCAAGTACCGCGGTTGAGGCGGGTACGCAAGATAGCAGTAGGCTTGAGAATAGAACGGCCCTCACGAACAGGTGGCAGGGTGGAAGGTGTGGTGGGTAGCGATCCGTGAAATGGTTTCAGCAAACTGACATGAAACACATTATGAAGGCGGCAATCGTCGGGTAATTGAAGACGGTAGGCGACCTCTCCGATACGCTCGATGATCTGAAAGGGGCCGTAATACTTCGGTAGAAGCTTGTGTAGTGAAGATTTTGCCAATGCCCGACGGCGAAAAGGATGTAAACGCAGCCAAACCCAATCATCAACCTGAAATTGCACCTCGCGATGAGTTTTGTCGTACTGAGTCTTCATCCGTTGTTGAGCTTGGGTCAACTTCTCCCGAATGTGCTCCAAGGCAAGATCACGTTCCTGTAAGGCTTCGTCAACTGCAGCAACCCGTGCTAAACCCGGTTCATAAGTAAGCATCGACGGTGGTGGCCGACCATAAACCACCTGAAACGGAGATGTCTGTAGGGCTGAATGAAAGGAAGTATTATAACAATATTCCGCCCAAGGTAACCAGCGGAGCCACGACTTGGGCTGTTCTCCCACTAAACAACGAAGGTACATCTCCATAGTGCGATTAACTACTTCCGTCTGACCATCGCTCTGTGGATGAAAGGCAGACGACATAGCCAATTTGGAGCCAACAAGAGTGAACAGCTCAGTCCAAAAACGACTGGTGAATATCGGGTCACGGTCGCTCACAATCGATTCCGGAATACCATGCAGTCGAACTATCTGCTCAAAGAAAACACGAGCCACCGATTGAGCCGAATAGGGGTGGGCCATAGCCACGAAATGTGCATACTTAGAGAAGCGGTCAACCACTACTAAAATAACAGACCTGCCGTCAATGCGGGGCAAAGCGTCAACAAAATCCATAGAGATATCCGCCCAGACAATGGCGGGAAGGCTCAAAGGTTGAAGAAGGCCGGTAGGCTGTAAATGTTCGGACTTATGGCGTTGACAAACCAAACAAGCAGAAACATAAGAAACAACCGAGGATTGTAGATTCGGCCAATAAAAATCGGTACGGACACGAAGGAGGGTCTTCTGAACGCCCTCATGTCGTGAATCATGTGTGTTAGCCAAAATAACTGGTATGAGGGGGGAGTCCGGACGGATGTAAATACGGCGCTTGTGAAAGAGTAACCCCTGAGAGAATGTCCAGGCAGATGATAACTCGCCAGCAGAAACCCGCTGGATCAAAAGGCCGGTCTCTGTAGAAGAGGCAGTGTCACGACGAATCTCATCTAAGAAGGAGGACAGCGGTCGTGAGATAGCTAAGAGCTGGGCTGAAGTCTCCTCGCGACGAGACAGAGCATCGGCTGCCGAGTTAAGCTTGCCCGGTTTAAACTCCACCGAAAAATCATAGCCCAAAAGCTTACTGAGCCAGTGCTGTTGGGGAGAAGTCGAAATCTTTTGCTCGAGAAGGAATTTGAGGCTGTAATGATCCGTGCGAACAATAAATTTCCTGCCCCAGAGATATGGACGCCAATGGCGAATGGCTTGTGCCAAACCAATAAGTTCCTGCTCGTAAGCGGCTAACGAGCCATGTCGGACCGCCAGTTGGCGACTGAAATATGCGATCGGGTGACCTGATTGTTGTAGGACGGCACCGATGCCTGATCCCGACGCATCACACTCGACAATAAAGTCGATGGAGAAATTTGGCATGTGAAGAACCGGCGCAGTGGAGAGAGCAATCTTAAGAGACTCGAAGGCCGCTTGGGACTCGGTCGACCAGTGAAAACTGTTGCGCCGTAATAATGTGGTCAATGGGGAAGCAATAGTACCGAACTCACGAATAAACTTCCGATAATAGCCTGCTAGACCGAGAAATCCTCTGAGAGCAGTGACAGAAGTCGGAGTAGGCCACGAAGAAATACTGCGAATCTTATCCGGGTCAACGGATACTCCAGATGCTGAAACTAGGTGGCCCAAATAAGATACCTGGGGGGCGGCAAACGTACACTTAGACCGCTTGAGGATTAGGCGATGTTGGCGTAAGAGGCCCAAAGTAATGCGCATGTGGTGCAGATGATCTGTCAGCGTCTGACTATAAATCAGAATATCATCGAAGAAGACCAAAATAAAGCGGCGGAGATAATCAGCGAAGACCGCATTCATTAGAGCCTGAAAGGTGGAGGGAGCATTAGCAAGCCCAAATGGCATAACTAGGAACTCGAAATGCCCATGATGAGTGCGAAAGGCTGTCTTCTCAATATCGGTTGGATCCATACGAATCTGATGATAACCGGAACGAAGGTCCAATTTAGTAAATAGAGTCGCTCCATGCAACTCGTCCAATAATTCGTCGATCACAGGAATCGGAAATTTGTCCTTGACTGTTCGTGCATTAAGCTCTCGATAATCCACACAGAAACGCCAAGACTGGTCCTGTTTACGCACCAAAAGGACGGGGGAAGAATATGGGGAGCGACTGGTACGGATCAGCCCCTGACGAAGCATAAGGGTGCACTGCCGCTCAATCTCATCCTTTTGAAGGTGAGGATAACGATAAGGCCGGACGACTACAGGATCGGAGCCATGGGTGAGGCAGATGCGGTGATCACAGGACCGAATGGGTGGAAGTCCACTCGATTCAGTGAAAAGATCCTCGAACTCCTGTAGCAAGTCGGTCAAGTCTGCTGGTGTGTCGACGGAAGACAGGGTGGTCAGTGCCGGAGCGGGCCCTGCTGATAATGCGGATAAGGTCTCAGTGCGGCCCTGGCGAGTGAACTGCAGGGTGAGGGCATCAAAATCCCACAGAACAGGGCCAAGTGTCCGCAGCCATTGAACACCCAGCACGGCATCCAAGCACGGGAGGGGAATCACGAAGAAATCAGCCGTAAATAAGACCCCCGAAATGGAGAATGGGACATTGCGACATACGCCTAAACAGCGGACGCGCTCTCCATTAGCCACTGAAACAGATAAAGAGCTCTCAGAAGATGGCTGAAGGCCCAGTCGAGAGGCGACACACACACTTAGAAAATTATGCGTGCTGCCCGTGTCGGCCAGGCTGCGGAGGACCTGAGATGCAAAAGTAGCTGCTAGGGTCAACGTGGATGCCTTAGTGGACCCGGAGATAGCATTGAGTGAAATAGTGGGCTCAGTGCTATCAGGTACAGGTAGGTCCTCGTCCTGCTCATCACCCAAATCCTCATCGTCCTCACAATAAAGCCAGAAAAGAAGTTTGCAGGTATGGCCTCGCGAGAATGGTTCATCGCAGTTAAAGCACAGACCACGGGTTCGCCGATCAGCCATCTCTGCGCGGGAGAGACGTTTGAACGGGCGCTGACTGGGTGGTGGTATATAAGCTGACTTGTCAGTAGTGGGCGCTGCGGGGGACCCTGTGGTAGGCTCGAGGGAGCGTGTGAAACGTCGGCCGCTAGAAGAAAAGGATGGCGGGGTTCGTCGTTCAAAGGCACGTGCCAACGCCATAGCCCGTTCCAACGTAGGTGGGTCCTGTAGCTCCACCTCCATGCGAAGTGAGTCGCGTAAGCCGGCAGTGAAATGGTTGATAGCTTGCTCCGGGGTGACGGTGAGAGCTCTAGTAAATAGTCGCTGGAACTGCTTCTGATACTGGGCCACAGTCCCAATTTGTTTCAAATCGATTAACTCCCCCAAAGTATTCGTTCGGGCAGAAGTGCCAAAACGCTCGGTGCACGAATAACGGAAGTGGT
This sequence comes from Begonia fuchsioides, assembly GCA_003255005.1. Taxonomy (NCBI): domain Eukaryota; kingdom Viridiplantae; phylum Streptophyta; class Magnoliopsida; order Cucurbitales; family Begoniaceae; genus Begonia; species Begonia fuchsioides. The sequence goes on along the minus strand of QAOC01026735.1, from coordinate 246,945 downwards.
CCCATGAGAGCTCGGTTGTTCCATCGCGAAAACGCTCATACCAGTCGTCTGCCTCGTCCTGTAAATGATAAGTTGCCAGACCCACCCACCCGTGTAGCGGGATACCCTGACTCTGAAAATAATGCTCGCAGCGATTAAGCCACCGGTGAGGATCCGACGATCCATTATATATCGGAAAATCCAGACGGGCCCTTATAATCGGGCGTGAGCCCTCACTGGAATAAGAAATATATGGCCCAATAGTATCCTGGTCCGCTATCGGTTGATCAGATCGAGCTTCGGTTCCTGTATAGGCTCGGAATCTACCGTTAGGGCCGAAATAATTCCCCCGAAAACCGGAGGTGCACCGCCAGGTTGTGGCCAGGATGCGGCAGCTGAAACGGTGGCTGGAAATTGTGATGCGGCGGCTAAAACGGTGGCTGGAAATTGCACGGGCAGTGGAGGAAAGCCAGCCGACAGCTTCGTTGCGCCGTGTGAGGGCAGCTGAGGCACAGCGTGCGCGGAAATGGGTGGCGCGACGTTGGCGGCCAGTTCTGGAACGGTGAGGGCCGCGTTCGCGGCAGAGAACGGCGCGGCCCTTGCGAGGGCGGCGTTTGCCGTCAGGTATGTCGGCAGGGAGGCGTCGCGGTTGGGCACCGCTGTCGCAGCAGGAGGCCAATCCGGCGCGGCCACGGCTAGGGCGGCGTTCGCGGTCAAGTGCGCAGGCAGGGAGGCGTAGCGGTTTGGCGCCGTTGTCGCAGCAGGAGGCCAGTCCGGCGCGGCCACGACTAGGGGAGCGTTCGCGGCAGAGGGCGGCGCGGTGGCTGAGGCGGTTTGGGCGGCCAGAATTGGTGCTGCCAATGGGTCGTGTCCGTGCGGTTTGTCCAAGCGGTTCATCAGGGCTTCATGATTCCTTTGTGATTGCTCCATCATCTGAAGGAACATTTGTTGCATCATTGAAACCATCGACGAAGAATCCTCTCCCGTAACTGACGCAGTCGGAGAAGATTCGAGTTCGGAGGAGGGTTTTGGCTCTGATACCAAGTTGTTAGGATCGTCATCAGGGATCTTACCCAGAGATCGAGTAACCCTCCCTCTTCCAGCCATAGGGAAAATAAGAACAGAGAGAAAAGAAAGAATAAGAAAATAACTGAATACTTGATTCCTAACCTTGAGAGGCTAGGGTTCTTAAATAAACTCACAGACCTGACTTAAGCATGAAATGACCAAAACGCCCAACAACTTAAAGACACAATCGAAAGATAATAAAGTAATAAGCGAGACAAAATATTAAACTCTAGACTCTTCTAACATATTGTTTCCCGATAAAAGCATCCCTAACATAAAGATTGATTAAAGTAAGAGTAATGATAAGTTTATTGTCTAAGCATATTCTGATATTGTACACGGTGTCGTGTTGGACTGTAATTAATCTAGTTAAGGCATATTTAATTAATTATAATTAAAATAATTATTTATAATATTTATTTACCAATCAGAGTATAACATGTTAACATGTACAATAAAATGATACGCTATGAAGGTAAATTTAACATTATCTTTCTTTTAATTGCAGGACATCCCCTGAAACATGTGTTTTCTTTTTCTTTTTCATTTCAACTGAAAGTGCGGGCCAACTTAAGTCTTTTGAGCTCTGATATTCAACGCTTGATTTTAATACTCTACCTTATTATACAGATTTCAAGAGACGGAGATTTATGCTAAGCCAAAGATCTCCCCAGGATTATGAATCTTCTGGGTTAGAAGCTTTGGCCAATGCTGCAATTCTCGGGGACAACGATGGCGATCCAGGCACTGCATCAATTGCAACAACAACAAAACACCCAAGGCATCGTCCAGGTTGTTCTTGCATTGTCTGTATCCAACCCCCGAGTGGCAAGGGAAAGCACAAGCCTTCATGCACGTGCAATGTGTGCATGACAGTTAAACGACGTTTCAAAACCTTGATGATGCGCAAGAAAAAACGTCAGTCAGACCGTGAAGCAGAGATTGCACAGAGAAATCAAAATAAATGGGGCCTAAGAGAGGATCCGGAACTCGAAACCACCTCAAGGCATGCATCCTCGAGCATTGATCCTTTAGAGAATGAAACCCGATCAACGAATCAAGAGCTAGAATCCAATAACCAAAACAAAGGCGGGGAAACGGAGAAGAGCCAATTAGACTTGAATTCCCGTCCCGAAGAAGAAGAGCTACTCGGGGGATCAAAACGAGTTAGCATGACGAGTCTTCTACAAGTCGCAAGCCTCCCTTTGGAAATATATCTGAAAGAGAATGGCATCACAAGTTTGATTTCAGAGGCTCCTACAAGTCCAACATCCAACGCTCAGCCTCCGACTCAAGGTGCCATCGAGATCGAAGGCGAGCAAGAAAGTGGACAAGAATATTGCGAACCCGAGCAGGGCCATGACAACGCGCAATAGTTTCAAGGTTCGTTATCCGGTCACTATGTTAACATTAAACTCTAGATAGTGTGATCTTTTGTTCTTATAGGTCAGAGAGTGGATTTTTAATTTGATATTTGAAACAAACATAGTTTGGACGAATTTTGCGAAAGTCGTGTTTAAAAGATGGGCGTAAATGTGTTTATACAGATGGCATTTTGAAATCGGAACCAACCCGGTCGAGCTCTGGCCGCTGGTCGGTTTTTTGGCTACAGAAGAGCATCCTTATCATCTATAATATGTGTCTTAATCACCAAAAATAATAAAAAAAAATAATGCACCTCATAGACTGCTCAAAATCCTTCCACTCTCGATCTCCTGAACGTCGAAGAAGCAGATTTTTGGCTTTCTTGTCGATCGAGCTCCTCCAACGAGAGCGACGAGCAAGCTCGGGGAGGAAGAGACAGAGGAACGGCTGCCGGCTGGGCGGGTGAAACAGTCGGGATGGCGGCAGAGGGCGGGGAAGGAGAAAAACTCAGCCTGGGCGGATGATAAATGATCCCGTCTAGGCTCGGCGATTTAGCCATCTGTTTTCCGGCGAATGCCGTCGGCTCTTGCAGCGGAAACCGGCACGAGTGCTTCACTTCTTGTATGCCTTTTAGATGCTCGGCCACCCGTCTCATCGTCGGTCTTTCCGTTGGGTCCTTCTGAAGACATTTTTGTGCAATATCGGCCACGGCTCGGGCTGCTTTGACGGGAAAACGTCCTTTTAGCTGCGGATCCATGATTAACGAGAGCCGCCCGTCGTCCGATAGGAACGGCCAGCTCCACTTCACGATGTTCCTCTCTTCCTTTGGATGCCGACTGTCCAGATTCCTCCGTCCCGTGAGTAGCTCGAGAAGAACGATCCCGAAACTCCACACGTTGCTCTTTGGAGTGAGCACTCCTCTCTCTAATGTCTCCACTGATAGATTTGCCACAGCCTGCTCATCATAAAATACAAAAAACAGGAAATTATGAACATCAACTGGAACTAGAAATTGGAAGTTAGGTGCTCGTTTTTTTATCCGATTTTCTCCGAAACAAGTACTTACGATTGAACTGCTGGCGATTTCTGTCTCGTGAATGTGCCCAACACAACCATATCCAGACAGCTTTGCGCTGAAATCTTTGTCGATTTGGATGTTGGCAGTGGAAAACTCATTGTACATTGCCTGAACGACAAGAGAATGCAAAAAGCTAAATAAAGCACTCTTCACCACAGCTTAATATGGATTCAAAATGAAGGTTCAGGTTGGTATTTTCAGAACTTTTTTTCATAATCATAACTTAATTGAAAAAAAAAACACACTTAGATAGGAAAAAAGCAAATCAACTTTTTGATAAATTAACTATTTAAGCATTAAAATGCATTAAAGACAAAAAAATAGATAAAAAGTGAGGGTTTAAAATAAAAAAATAGTGTTATTTTATAACTGCAATCGACGTTATTCGACAAAGCAAATTTTAAAAGCTACTCTGTCTAACTCAACAAACAATCACAATCCATACCGAACCCTCTACCAAATGAAACCATCAAGATCGAAAGACCCGAGTTTCTTTGAGCATAATTTACCATTATATAGAACGAAAACCTGTAAGTCATCGTACAACATCTCAATGTAAAAAAATGACCATACGGGAAAAATTTGAGCACCTGAAAAGGACCTTCTTCATGCAAAAAAGTGAGACCTTGAGCAGCACACAATGAAATTTTCATCCTTGTGTTCCAATCAATGAGGGGACCATCTGATCTTCCGTAGAGTAGACGATCCAGGCTTCCGTGATAAAGCCTCTCGTAAACCAACATTCTCTGCTCCGAGCTATCACGGGCATGGAAGCCAAGCAGTTTACAAAGGTTTGGATGTTGCAGAGATGCAAGAGTGTTCACCTCATTAACAAATTCCCTAAGAGCCTAAGAGAAGAGATAAAAATACAATTCAGGAATTTCTTTCTAATAATTGATAGTGGTAAGCCAAAATCTTTATTTGAAAATTAGTGTATACATCCAAACTGAGGACAATCATTTTCATGCATATTTTAAAGGTATTCCGGCTTAAAATTTAGGTCAGTTTATTAATCAAATCTATAGGGAACGAAAAACTTCCAAGATGTTACACATTCAGCCCACAATGCTTCTTCTATATCAGTGTATAAGATATGTATCAAATATAGTATACGTACGGGAGGGTAAGTAAAAAATCTCGTCCCTTATAACTTTATATCCAAAAATCTGAAATACTCAAAGAAAAATAAAAGAACTTTCTCTTAGACATATCCGACTACATATTAGTCAATAAAAATGCATAAATAAAGAAGTTACAGCTGAGCCCCTAAAACTTAAATGTCCCGGGAAATATTGAAATTGTATAAAGGTCAAACTATAGCCAGATAACAAACTAAATATTGACACAGCAAAACAAATAAAATCGCAAAGTATTGAAAAATATAGAAGAAGCATATTGACCTAACTTTATTCCACTAAATCATAAGCCCGTGAAAAAGCGAGGACAAAACCATTAATCACACAATACCTGATTAGTCGAGAGAAGACGAGTAACTGTAGCTTCAAACTTCCTCGAGGTTAAAATTTCCTCCCCAAAGGAAGCCTTGTATATAATCGAAGAAAGACCTTCCGAGACACAGCGATCTGACGAAAAATTATGACAAGCGGCTGAAATTTCTTCAATCGAAAAGTTTCGAAGTGCTCCGCTCATTGGAGGAAGAGGCAATGGTCCCGATGCATATAAAGGGCCACTAGAATTCACAGATTTGAAGCTTCCCATTGTCTTCAGTGTGCCCGAGCTCTGAGGCGATGGAAGAGGAAGAGGTTGAGGGCTTGGAGGTTTCTGTTCCTTAATCAAACTGGCTCGGGGCTTTGAATCTTCGAGCTCTTCGTACTCATCCGAAGTGAGAACATCTTGCTCAGCAGTATCAAGAGTTGATGGAGCTGATATAGTTCGTGTTCGGTTTTTGTTAATGTTATTGACTGGTTGGGTCGGTTTCACTCTAGTTCGAAAACTTGGAGGTGCAGACTGTAATGAGCGGCTCGGGATTTGTGGTTCAGGGAGCATGGTTGGTGATGGCATTTGATCATTTGGGTTGACAATTTTGCTGTACACAATCTTCTCTGACTTTTTCTTCTTCATTTTTAGGGCTGTAAAACAACCCATCTTTTGCTCAAACTGGTGGGATGCGTTTGAGCTATCGAGTTAATCTGCATATGCAAAAAAAAAAAACTTTTTAATAATAGCAAAAAATTACAAGCTTGTACAACTGAATGTCTCGGCATGGCCCATTTAAACATAGCAAAAAAGAAGGTGGCTAAGCAGTTCAAATTGCAGTGACACTTACAGGCATCATAAAGGAGTCTCTAAACTCATTTTTTGATGGACTCTGAAATATAATTTGTGTGAAATTGAAAAGCTTCTAGTCCTACTCAGACACAAAATAGAACCTTTATGACAGTCCAACAGGCAACACTCAGAAGAGATCATTTCTCATAAGAATAACAAACCAAACCAAAACTAAATGGTGATCGATCATTCTCCTTTTCATTGGAGATATTCCACCTAAGCTTAAAAATATGACGCGGAATTTCTGTGTATTGAGTTGATAGTTCTACAAAGATCTACCCTACAATATATACATATACATATAGATAGAAAGGAAGAAAAAATTAGAATGGAAAAAGGAAGTCTCACACTTGCACATTCTCCATTATATCTACTAGTAACAGCAGAGTATTCTATTGAATGTGCATGATGTAATTATATCCTGCAAAATCTATGTAGAGGCTCCACATTCCTTAGCATCTAATCTTCTTCTAATATCAGTAATCAATTAAAATGAATCTATCTTTTCCTTTGGAGGTTTTACATGAACTTTACAAAAAAATTAATCCCAAAGAAAATCAATTGCAGCAGACGAACTCCATAGGAACATCAAGCCCGCAAAAGTCATGAACAAATCACCAAAACAATTTCGAAGCTACTTTCAGGCAATTCAAGGATCAGCAACTAATCAGAGTAAAAAAGGAAAATGAACAACACCCAGATCTAATCTGGCCGAGGTGCGCAGTAAATTAATCAATAAAACGAAAAAAAAAGGAACCTACCGTGAGTTCCCCAACTCATGAAATCAAGGAAAGTTGAGAACACCGATTCAAGATCAGAAAATCGAACAACACAAAAACAAACCCGGCGCAAACAATCCAAATATAGACACAGGCAGAAGTCGAGGAAATTAAGAAATTGGGAAACCTGGAAAGTGGCAGGAAATTAAGAATCAATGAATGAACGAAATGAAAGGAGAAAAGAGAAACGACGGAGCTTGAAACAATGGATAATGAAATGATGGAGAAAATTCCAATCGAAGCAGGTCAAAGAGAGAAGATGGGCATGGGACGAAGCCTGAAAGAGAGCGAACTTCGAACTGCGAGATAGCAGAGATTTATGATCACCCAAAAATCAAACGATGATCGAACCAAGACCTAGAGAGAGAAAGAGAGGAGAGAGATGGAAATGGAGCACGAAGGGCAGTGGTCAAACCTACCAAGATCCAGATTTATTTATGATTATTGTTCAACATCCTATAATTATATTTCCCTTTATACCCTTTAGCTTTCATAGTTTTATTTATAGCTATAATGTATTAAATTCTTGAAACAATTTATGAAATAAATGTTTATATTTAAAAATAAAAATAAAAAAAGTATTAAAATTTGCTTTTTTTTTTTAAATAATAGCGAAGGCATTCTCTCTCAATAATCCTTGGTTAAAAAATAAATATAAATTTTAAAATATAATTTAACAGATCAGACACCAAATTTAAAATAAAACTTATACAAGATCTAGAAATTCGCGTGAGTAAATTATTCGTGCGCATGTTAGGAGAGGTCATGAATTTGCAGTTGATCGTGCACTTGTCACTATCTTTCTATGGGAGTTCTTGTTCCACGACGAGGTCTCTTCCTCTTTAGGTACCGAGCTTACTAGAATTTATTTATTCTCTTTAAATAAAGTTACTAATTGAATAGAGTTCGATGAGTTTAGCTTGGTACAGTTTGATTCTCTTATGTACTGACAGTGAACTTCGACGTATTATTTTTAACTTATAAATAGAGAAATCGAATAAAATAAAATACCATCTAATCTACTAAACCTCCAACCGAGATGGTACCAAAGATTAGCAAAATCCCAAGAAATATGACACCCAAAATTAATTAAAAGAATATTTATGTATTTTTATTTAGGGCATCAACATTTTTAAAGGGTATAAAGGTCATTTCAAATGGCAATCCCATTTCAACGAAAAACGCCTAGCGTGGGGTGATAGGCCAGTCAAAGTTGGATTATTAATCAATAAAAAAAGCAACACATTCTTTATATGACTTCTAATCTCGTCCGTTGGATTCGTTGAGGCAGACAGATGAACGGCCAGTAAACACCGCATGCAAAAGATAATCAGGGCCCCACTGAAATCAAACACTACAAGTCTAATGCCTGTGGGCCCGCCATTGAAATGGGCTTGGCCCTATTTTCACTGCTGTTTCAAACTCAAACCCTAGGTGGTGTCGTGGCCACGTCGGATAAATGTATTTTTATATTCACTTTAATCTTCTTATTTTATTTTTAAAAAAACAATTAAAAATAAAAATTATTTAAAACTCGACTTAAATAAATAAAAAAAATATTTTATATATTTTTTTAATTTTTTTTAAATATAAAATAAAATTAGGTTAAAACAGGAACCGCACCTGAACTGTTAGTTTTTCTTCCAGTTTCAAAAATCTGGAACAATGAATTTCGATTCTAGTTCTATTTTATAATAAAACAAGGTCTGACGTCTCGTGCCCACCCCTAATATATACAATCAATCTGGTAAACTATTATAATATTTATTATTAATTACATTTAATCGTACCAATCAACGTATTAATTGTATATAATAAAGAATGGATAGTAAATTAAGGTATAACTAGTTAATGCATTGATATTACATTTTTACCCTCCTCTCACAATACTCAATAAGTGATGCTAAAATTAAATTAAATTAAATTATAAATATTTAAACTAGTATATCGACCGTTGAACTCAACTTACTATGGTCGCATTAGGAAATTAAAAAAAGAACGCGTGGAACAAGAATATAGGCGTAGCGAGATAAACTTCGCTTGACATTCGGATGTGGTCAAGGGTATGGTTTTAACGTACTATGTCACGACTCGTCTTGAGATCACGAATCGGATGTGAAATTCTACATCGCTCAAGAGTATAGAATGAGGATGAATGATCCCTACTATTAACCACTGTAATAGATTTTGAAATAAAAAAATAAAATCATACAGATTCTAATTTAAAATAAATAATTTTATATTGACAATTTCGAAAGCTCCAAATCACATGATTTATGATTATCAGATCTACCATTCTTCGACCACTGAGGTGAACTCGCACGGACAAATTACATGGTTTATTTGTAGTAGTTAGTGTGAACGACGGTGCACCCGTTATAATTTAAGGACTCGAATTTTAAGTAGGACAAATCTAACTTATATATTTAATATTAAGGTTGTAATTTTTTTGGAGTTTTCCACCCAAAACTCGACGTCTATTTCCACACAAAAGTCTGTATATTCGATGATGTTCGATGGAAAATAAGGGTTCAAATCCAGAATTCACTCCGGCGATGAAGTTCTTGTGCTGAGGAGCAGGGAAAATTAGCGAAATTTGCGGGAAGGAAGGATTGTGGCCGGCTTGAAATTGATTTGAAGCTTCTGGTCCGCGCACGAATGGTGATTTTGCAATGCTGCGAGTAGTCGGAAGACGTTTTGACCGGAGATCGGAGAAGAGAAGGATCAGGCGGAGGCCGAGCGGGAAAAAGGGCTCAGTACTCCGGACTTATAAGGTATTTACTGTATTTTTTAATCTTTCTCTTCTACAAAAGTTTGGCATTTGACTGCCGGAGCTCAACCCACAACAATGGCAACGCTGAGCATCTCAGGAGACCCATTCGCCGGCGACGCCGACGGTCGCCCGCCGGAGTTTGGTGTAGTGGGTTGCTCCGGCCGGAGCAGAGAATCGCGGCAGTTGGGGCAGGAAGAATGTGAAGCCAGCCATGTATCTATGCAACTCACGTGAAATCCATGGTTGCATTTAGGCAAAACCCTAATTCTCTCGCCGGTTTCGTACTCTCCGAGACAGATCGGGCACTCAGTCTCGTTAATACTTATATTGACTCCACCGCCGTAAACAGCCACCGGGATTTGGCGGAGATCGCTCTTCTTCAGCCCCGTCGCCGCCAGCCGCGCGGCGGCCGCTGCCGGCGTCTCCAGATCGAACCTCCTCCGGCAGCGCAAAGCGCAGCGCACGATCGTGTTCAAACCCAGTGCGCCGATCAACGCGCATAAAAGCGCCGCCAGTATGATCACCATATTGGTGTCGAAGTTGGGCTTGTTTCCGTCCCTGGCAACGCCGCCTACGGCGGACTGTACGGCTCCGGCGTTCGCATCCCCTAGTATTCTGGTTCCCTGAATCATATTATCACTTTGAAGCTACCCTTTTCTTGGTTTTTCTGGGTTTCAGATGAATCAAAAGAACGGAGCAACGAGCATCGCCGGATCTGAATCCAAATCTTCTTCTTCTTCGTTAAATAACCGATCAAGATCCAGCGACGAAAAAGGACAAAAAGAACACCAGAAATAAAAATCACACTATTCCATAACAGAACAGAACAGTTAATATAGAACAACGATAGAAAAAACAAAAAAAAAATCGAAACTTTATCAGAGCCAAATCAGCCCTTTTAACCCAAAGAACTGAGCGCGTACACAAGATCCAAATCGATCACTGTTCGAGCTCGAAAGACAAGTCCAAAGGGTGTCACGTGGCATTCATGGCTGAAAGCAAATGACAAGCAAGGACCATGGCGACCATAAATGGCGACGTGGGTGAACAGAAAACCAGACAAAAACCGGTGAATCGGACCGTGTTTAATTATTGAACTGACTCGTGAGACAAGAGGCTCTTTTTCAAGGTCTCTTTTCTCTCTCCTTTAGTTACTTTATACTTCCTCTTCTTTAATGATGTAGTTGGGATTGTTAGGGTTTAAAATATATCGTTCTTACCAAAAGTCAAAATTCTTGGTACTAAGGCCCCTACACCTTGAGCCCGATATCATGTGAGGAAGTAAGTCACGATAACTCAGTGAATTAGACATGAGAGTCATTTACCTGTCATCCATAAGGAGCTACCTCACGTTTGAGGTAACAACTGTTACACTGCGACCACCAGGCTTCGAACCATGGAACTTGTTACCAACTCTGTCATCTTTGAACAAACTGAGCTATGTCTGTACAGTCATATTAAAATGTATCCTTTGTATTCAACAATTGAGTTCATGTTCATACTTAAAATTCAAACTCAATTCCACCTCTCATATAATATTGCACACCTATTGGTCAAATGTAAGGGTGAGACTGTGATGGCACTGCTTGATTTCATCCAGAAATGAAACCAGAATTGGAGTCCAAAATTCTAGAATTTTAAAATTAGAATCAGAACCACATAATTAGATGCGATTAAGATTTGGTCAAGGTTGCGTTCTTTAATTTAAACAAGGTTTTGAACATATTTTTGAGTTTGTCTTGGCTTTGGGTTAGATTTGTTCAATTGTTAATTATTTTCTAATCTATCGTCTGATCTTGGCTTCACAGTTTTGTATTTTCAAAGATTTGAATCGAATATGAATCATATTCTTTTAAATTGAAACTAGAATCGATCTAAAACCAACAGTTATAATCTCAAGTACAGTGTTCATATGGTTTTGCCCACACAGTTACAAATGACATGTTTATGTTTAAAATAATGATATTTCAAATTTTTAATTTCGTCATTTCAAAACATCTTTAATTAGAAACGTTGACAAAAATGTCTTGAAGTTAGGATTTGTAAGATTCTTATTTTTTGTGAAATCGCTCTTCTTCCATATGATGAACTTAGTCTTGATAGTTTATCGTGCACTTAAGACGGCCGTGAGTGATAACAATCCACTAGTCGAGCATCAACAATTTCCTTCCTCTCCCATTGTTGTCGAGCGTGAATTTCATCTCTTTATACTAGTTTTAACGATATTCATCTATTTAATTAATATATTTTATTAAAAAAATATATAATATAAAGATTGAAAGAACTAAAATTTCACGAAATTTCTTATTTTTATTTTTATTTTTATTATTATAAATTCTTTATTTATCTATAAACAAAATTAATAAAAATAATTAATTAAATTGAGACGATGCAGCTACTTTTATGATTTATAGTAGGGGTGGGCGGATCCGATCCAATCCGAAGATCCGATCCAATCCGATCGGATCGGATCGGATCGGATCAGGTAATCGGTAGAATATCCTTCAATTTGATCCGACGTTCGGATCGTTATCGGATCGGATTGAAAATCGGATTGTAAGCCAATCCGATCCAATCCGAACGTCGGATTCTCCAAATCCGAATATCCGATTACATAATTATCCCCAAATTGTTGAATTGGGGATTCAAGCTTCAATCCGACATTCGTGTTTCCTCATTCGCGACGACGAACAGCCGACGACGAATAGCCTCCTCCGACGAACTCCGACGACGAACAACCGGGCGTATCGACTATCGACAACTTACCCCGACTCCGAACCCCGGCGACGACTTCAATAACCCCGACGCGACGACGACGAACAGCCGGCGCACTCCAACAAAGTCAGAACGACGAACACCCGACCCGAGGCCCTCCGTTGCATCCTCTGCCTCCGCTGCCTCTGCCTCTGACTCCGGCCGTCATCACCTGCATCCTCTGCCTCCAGCCCTCCGGCCGTCCGTTGAATTGATTAATTTAGGTATACAATTTTTTTGTTTAGGTATAAAATTTTGCTGCTGCTGATTAATTTAGGTATAGAATTTAGGTATAGAATTTTGCTGCCTCTGATTAATTTAGGTATAGCCGTATAGGTTTGTTGCTGCTGCTTCTACTCTACCGACAAAATTGATTAATTTAGGTATAGAATTTTTTTGTTTCATAATTGTTGAATGACATCCGATTGAATTGTGATTGACATTTGAGAATGTATTATACACAATTGCAAATGTTAGAATTTTGATTGTATTATAGAAATGTTAGAATTTTGGAGGAATTGCGTTGTTTGTTATTGAATGACGATTATTTGCTTTGGTTGTTTTTATTGCAGAATGGAAAGTACAGCTTCTGCAAGTGCAACTATCGACACAACGATACAACCAAGTTCGACAACTCCTACGACAACTACGAATCCTATTGAGCCTGGCCCTAATCCAAGAAAAAGAGCATTGAGGGCTGGATGCTGGGATCACTTTACATTGGTGGAAGGATGTGATCCGGAGGATCCGAGAGCTAGCTGCAACCATTGTGGCATCCGATATGCTTGTCATACAAAGAAGGCGGGAAGTTCGAATATGACAAAGCATTTAAAGAGTTGCAACAAGTATTTATTGGCCACGGATCAATTACAGAGGAAGTTGCCTTTTACTACGCTGAAAGGGGAAGCAAGTTCGTCTTCTGTATCGTCTTTCACACAGACAGAAGCGCGGGAAGTACTTGCGAGCATGCTCATAACTGATGAACTACCGATGAGAATGGTAGAAAAAGAAGGATTCAGAAAGTGGTGTGCATATCTCCGACCCGAGTTTGTGCTACCTTCACGCAGATCAGTTTCAAGAGATATCAATGCAATTTATAAGAGGAGAAAAAATCAGTTGAAAGAATATTTTGGTAAAACTAATCAGAGAGTTTGCCTCACTACGGACACTTGGACGTCGGCACAGAATATAAACTATTTGGTGTTGACAGGCCATTTTATAGATGGAGATTGGAAATTGCAGAAGAAAATTTTAAATTTTCGACAGATTGATGACCACAAAGGAGAAACCATTGGAAGGTTAATTGAGCATTGTTTGCGCGATTGGGGGATTGAGAAGGTATTCACAATTTCGGTAGACAACGCCTCCTCAAATGATGTGGCCATTGCACATATGGTTAAGAGTTTGCGACATTGGAGTGGATTGGTTTTGGATGGAGAGTTCATTCATGTGCGATGCTTTGCTCATATCACCAATTTAATTGTGAATGATGGGCTTAAAGAGCATCAAGCTTCTATTAGTCGAGTACGGAGGGCGGTGAAGTACGTGAAGTCCTCACCAGCACGTTTACTGAAGTTCAAAGCTTGCATTGACATGATGAAAATCACATTTAAGGGCAATGTGACATCTGATGTGCCTACTCGATGGAACTCGACATACCTTATGTTGGAAAGAGCTGAGAAGTATGCAGCTGCATTCGATAAACTTGCAGAATCCGACACTCAGTTCTTAGCTTATATGGGAGAAGAAGGGCTTCTCACAGACGAAGATTGGGTGGATATTCGTCAATTTAGCAAATTCTTGGAAATTTTCTATGATTCGACGGTTGCAGTATCAGGTTCCTCGTATGTGACTTCCAACATGTATGTTAGTGAGGTATGTCGAATGAAGCTTAATATTCAAATGCATGTTGAAGGTTCTAATCCATTATTGAGCTCAATGGCTAATGGCATGATTGCAAAATTCGACAAGTATTGGGGCGACGTCGAGAAAATGAATAAACTTATGTACATTGCAGTTGTTTTGGATCCTCGGTGCAAAGCTAATATGTTAAAGCTTTGTTTGACCATTCTCATGGGGGACGAGCGGGGGCGTGAATATTATGACGAGGTTGATGCTCTTTTGCGCCGACTTTACAGTGAGTATAAGGGTTCAAGTGACGAACCATCGAGTTCGTCCAATGTTAGCGCACCACTACTGAAGGATCCTTTATTTTCTAGATTATACGCCGGGTCATCTTTTACGGAGTCTAGAATTAGTAGGTCGGAACTTGACGTCTACCTACACGATGCTGTTGAAGAATTTTCTGATAGTCTAGACCTTTTGCTATGGTGGAAATTGAATTCCCATAAATTTCCGGTTTTGAGTCGGATAGCGAAGGATGTATTAATCGTTCCAATTTCTACAGTGCCGTCCGAGTCAGCTTTCAGTTGTGGTGGTCGTGTTATAGACTCATTCCGGACTTCTCTATTACCAAAGACAGTGGAGGCCCTTATATGCACTCAGAGTTGGATCCGTTCTGAATCTGAGACTCCACTTTTGTCGGAGGTATTAGAGGATTACAAAACGATTGACGAAGGTATTGCTCAACTGCACGTTATTTATTAACATTACTGTTTAGTGTTTATTAATGTTATGTTAATAAATATGTTTTATGTGTTTTTGTAGAAATTTCGGAGAATGCAACCGGGGGAGATGTAGAGCCGATCATTGAACTCTAAACGGCGGATTATGACTATTTTGTATGGTTTATTAACTTTATTTTATGTATTATGATGACATTATGAATTGTTTTTGTATTCTGGAATTCTGGTTTATTTTGGATTGTTGTTGTATGTCTGGGAACGAAGATAGTTTGAATCTGAGGATAATATATTTTGGATTAGGTTCTCGGAAGTCGGATTGCAGGGAAAACATTCAAAACAGGGGATACTCGGATCCTCCGATTTTTACAGGATCCGATCCGATCCGATAATTGTCGGATCGGATCGGATTCGAATGGAGTTATGGAGCCGATCGCGAGCCGATCCGATCGGATCCAAAACTCCAATCCGATAATAGTCGGATCGGATTGGATCGGCAACAATCCAATCCGATCCGACGCCCACCCCTAATTTATAGTGCCATTTTTTCTGTAGTTTTTGATTTTTCAACTATTACTTTTAAAAAAAATTGCCCTAAATTTACTTACATGAGATGTGACAACTTCTATATCTGAGCAAAATTTAACATTTTTACAGATTGTCACGAAAACTCAAGCCAAGAAACAATTTTACTTGGCAAAAAATACAAATAAGTTACTGAGTATAATGGATGTTCGTCGGTAAAAAAAAACCTGTGTTTCTGCGTGTTTTGTGGACGGATTTCTTGGTAATTTCCTTATAAAAAGTTGTGTTATCTGCGTTTTAGAGATGATTTTCAAGGAAGGATTTACAGATCCTGCATTTCTGTAATAGGGTTTTCGTTGCCGATTGTTATGGCTGTAGTTCAGAGATGGAATTAGAGCCTAGAGTGAATATATATTACTGAAATAATTTTAGGGTTACAGAAGAACAGCCAAAGTGAAAATCGACAGCAGAAAAACCAGTTGTTCTTGGGAAGACAAGACAACCGCCATTGCAACTCGTACAGGAGGATAAAGACTCGGTGGAATCAAACCCGCCATGTTTATTCTTCAGAGCTAGTTATTGGTAGTGATACTGGTTTAACTCGTCATCAACCTCACTTGACGCTGCCATGGAGTTAGAGGTGAGTTAACTCGGACAAAAATGGCGGAAAACGAAAAACCATTTGCAGAGAAAGATGCTTACGATTTGCAGTCAGTGGAAGGGCTGATTTTGTAAGGAATGTTGACTCTACATGCACGTGGGAGGCCTCCGGCGAGTCCGAGGTTAATGTTTGGAAAACTCTGTGCAGCCAGTTTCAAGCAACCGCAAACTGACTGACGGTCGGCGGTGCTCCTGGCAGCGATGTTCAGCCCGTTAATGCCGTTGCAGCAAGGAGTTGACGGTTTGGGGGTTTGGCCGCTCAGGTACGACATGCAGCCGACGACTTGTCTGATCACAAACGAGCATTCGATAGCCTCCGCCGTCATCGGAGCGGCGATAACCATGAGCAGCACCGCCGCACAAACCAACTTCAAGCTTGCCATGTCAAATGGTGTAGATTTCGAACTTGGAAATCTTCAAAACCCTAGTTTGTAGACGAGCTCGCCTCTGTGTGCTTTAATGGCGGCAGGATGGGGCTGGACTTATAGGCAGTGAAGGGGATAGGTCAGGTTGGTGGTGGTTGAGGGTCATTGAATTCTCTAGTGGTTTAATTTTATCAGCGTGGCAAGAATTAAAAGCCATGGCTGTGTTATTGAAGAAGTTTAATGCCTTCCAGTTGTGGAATGGAAGAAGAAGATAGGGTTTCTTCTGTTTGAACGGTAAAGACGCCATTTTTATCTGTTGGTTATCCGAAATTACAGCTTGTAATCATGGCTACAAGGTTTAGGCATAATTTAAGATTAAATATGTAGAAACTATTTTAAAATGAACAATATTATATTGATAGCTTGTTGTTTCTTTTTACTTATGGCGAATTTAACCAAATCTATGATAAATTCGGGTCCTTTCCAATTCTTCGAAACCCTATTTTCAGGATTAACTCTCAAAATCCATGTTTCAAAAAAGGGTTTAAATGAATTTTCAAAATGAAACAGTAGAACAGAACAGAACCGAACCGAACCGAACTAGACCAACGATCATTCTCGATCGATTGAAAGGAACAAGATTGGGATTGGCTTGAAACCAACGATTCCTACCCTTTAGAGTTCAACATGAACAGGTGCGGAAAAGGGATCAAATTAAAAGATTAGGCAGTGGCCAAAGCAAAGTTGAGATTAGGGTTTGGAAACCAGACAAGAGAGTACGGGGAAAGCTAATGCATTTATGAACAGATTTTGAAAATCTGATACGAGTTTACACGTGGATTTCTTTCATTGCGACACGTTTCAATCGTCATTTATGATAACCCTGATAGGACAGCCATGGTGCGGTACCAGTACCACTGTTGAATATTTAAAAGATACTTCTCGTGGAGAAGATGGCACCTACTAGTAGGCTACTAGGCTACTACCATGCCCTAAATTTTTAGGTCATTTTTTATTTTGTTGTAAAAATTAATTAAATAATTATTATGGTTAAATAACATCATAAATGTGGCATTAACTATGGTATTTTTTTTAATTTTATGAACTTTTTAATTACAATGACAATTTTCAGGTTATTTTTTTTATTAAATTTTTATTTTTAATTAATTTAATTTAGATAATCAGATGTTATCCGAATGACTTGAAATTTTTAATACACATTTATTATAATATAAGAGAATTACTTGAAAAATTTTCATAATTTTTTAACAATTGTAAAATTAACTATCATTTTTTAAATGAAGAAAAAATAACAAATTTAGTTAAAAATTTATACATCAATAAAAAATCTTGAAATTTTTATCACACATTTATAATAGTGTAAGATATTATTCTGCAAATTTTCGTGAATTTTAAATAATTTTATAATTTATTATAATATTTTGAATACAGTTAAGCTCATTTTTTAATTTTTGCAAATTTTCATGTTTTCAAAATACTATAATAAATTGTATAATTATTGAAAATTCACGAAAATTTATAAAATATTATCTCACTATGTTATAAATGTGTGATAAAAATTTCAAGAATTTTTATTGACATACAAATTTTTAACTTAATTTTTTTGTTTCCAACATTCAAATTGCCTTCATAGTTTAAATTAATTTTAAAATTATGTTATTTGCACAGTTATCACTAGGGGTGGGCAAACGGGTATTTGGGCCGGGTATCGATGCGAGATACCCGGCCCGAACGGGTATCGGATAATATACACTACCTGATACCCGGCCCTGACCCGGTATGACGCACTGCTACCCGGGACCTTAAGGTTCCGGGTCGGGTTCGAGTAATTTCGAGTACCCTGAAATGTATTGGTTTTTTTTTTTTTATTATTCAAAAAAAATAATAACCCGATACCCGGACTTAATACCCGATACCCGTTCGGATTTTCAGCAGTTTTTTTATTATCCACGGGTATTAAACGGGTATCGGGTATTTCCACAGTACCCGATACCCGGACTTAATACCCGTTTACCCGGCCCGGACCCATAAATTTCTACCCGTACCCGAACCGTACCCGGCCCGGAACTTAAGGTTTCGGGCCAAACCTTAAGGTCCGGCCCGGGTTGCCCACCCCTAGTTATCACAATATGAGCTACTTTTCAAGCATTGATGAACACATTTTTAGGGCATAATTAACGAATTCATGCCCGTATTTTTTTACGACATTCTAGTTTACAACCCGGAAGTGACCAAGCTCAAACGACCGAATGTGAGTGCACCTTATGACTCGGCTTTTTCCTATCGAAATTTGACGCATGCTACGGGGGAACGGATTAGCTCTCTTAAGGCTCGCCAATTCCATCCCGTGCAACAAAAGTGGCTCGCTAAACTACTCGGCCTTGATTACACTGTTCGATATAAACTCGAATAAGTTGTCAAACTATATGTTCGGTTTGAAATTGGCTTCGAGTTCAAACTTGTTTAACGTTTATTGGGATTTTTGGCTGGGTATTATTTAGTTTTTGAGTTGAATATTTACTCATGTTCGGCCAATGTAAGTCCAACTTTTCCGAAAACCTAACTGAAATACCCAATTTGTTCGATACTTCTTCCTTAGCTACCTTAAAATTTGGACTTCGATGCATGCAAAAATCCATCACATCGAAAAAGCAAATCATATACAAGTCATATATTCGGTGTCACCACGTATTCACTAAATGCGTAGTTTTTCATAATCAAGTAACTGAGATGCGAACCTTGGATTCTAGAGAATCAGAAAATTATGCATGTTTATATGGATTGGCGGTCAAAGAGCCTATATTCCCGGGCTTTGACGATTCGACTTTAGCTTCACCTCCACCGGAAACCATACATCGAACATTAGTCATTATGACTCCCTTCGTATCGTCACGTAACAACAAGCAATACAATCTTAGAGTACAGGAAACTATTAGAAATAAACACGAGACAACCAATTGGATTTGAAAAACAAATCCCATCAAGGCCGAACTATTTACTTGTTTTGAAATGTAAGGTTTAGCTCTTATATTATTGCTCGTGTAACTTCTTTTGGTGCTCCAAGTACTAAATTCTCTTATTTGGGTCGGCACTTTCACATATTCGTTCTTGAATTCACAGTTAAAAACTCGTTATGTCATGTAGTAAGATGAACTTTGCTTATATACAGTATAAATTTTTACTCTCTCAAATGATATGAAATTGTAAAACTTCACTAGTATGAGCTGAATTCTCATCACAAATATCATATTGAGTCGTCTGTGTTGTTTTTAGCTCAAAATTAGTAAAATCACAAATTGAAGCTTTATTTTCTGTATGAGAGAAGTCTTTCTAGCATGAAAATTGCATTGGACAACTTCACATTCAACGTCAAACTTTGGATTGGAAGCCAACCGCGTCAAGTCGCCTGCTCTCGATCGGAAAAGTTTGGTTCTGATTCGGTCGGTCACCGGAAGGCTAGCTGCATTTTCGAGTGCTAGTTTTCGAAAGAAGCCATGAAAGAGACCCCAAAGTGGACTTTCAAACAGCTCATGCACGATAGCTATATTTAAAATAAAGCACCAGATGTCTGCCTCAAGTTCATCCTTTTCCTTCTTTTTATTGCAGAATAATGCAGCCTGCGTCTGAATTATTGTCCAAGTCTAATGGAAATAATGGCCGCGGAGAGAGAGAGAGAGAGAGACTCGCTGATAAGTTCAATGGACGAGCATTTCGATAATTCTCTCTCTCTCTCTCTCTCTCTCTCTCTCTCTCTCCTCTCTCTCTAGGAACGTTGACCAGATTATGTGTATCCATCCAAGACGTAAGGTCAACCCTTCTGCTAAATATTTTGCGAAGGAAAAGGTCAAGGAAGATGATGCAGAGAGAGAGAGAGATGGCAAGTGGGAGCCCTTTAAAATTTCCACCACTTTAGTATGTTAATTTTATGTTTTCGAGAGAAAGCTAGCTTGATTAGAATCTTTGTATTAAATCTAAGATTTTTCAAGAAAAAAGAAAGATTTAGTATAAACAAACGATAAGGCTCGACCGAATCGTATGTAAAAAATATTAGTCGAGTTAAGTCTAATAAGTTGAAATTAACAAGCATAACAAGTTTAACGAGCCAAGTTTATCGAGTTTAGCCTAAAAGAAGTTAGCTTCCAAACTAACTAAATACGTTTACCTGAGCTGGCTAAACAAACTTTCGATTTATATAAATGCATTAATTTATATACGTGCTGCATATATATTCTAAAAATATCTTATATTATTATAAGAGAAAGTCTACGTTTAATCGCTTAGTCTACATTCTTATTCTACACCATAATGTGGCGCTTACATGTAAATTTCACGTAATTCAACATATGTTAAATTGAATTTGACGTTGTTGGCTATTTCCTATAATAACCCCGACACAATACGCTTATTTTTACATTCCCGCTTAATCACGTCACATTAATCGCTATCGACAGTAATCGCTGATATAACGGCAGCCGATCGGAAGTACTGTACTTTCAATCGGTAATTTATTATTTTAGTTAGATTATGTTGTCCAGTATTTAAAAAATCTTGTATTTTTTTATCTTTCAACCCTGATTCGGGGTCCCCGTTTGAATCTGAAGGTCCCCGAATCGGGGTTTGAAGTCCATGTTTCATGAAAAATCGACGAACGGGGACTTCCAACTCCGATTCAGGGTCCCCGTTCTAATCCGAAGGGTCCCCAAATCGAGGTTGGAAGTCTGTGTTTCATGAAAAGTCGACGAACATTGACTTCTAACCCCAATTCGGGGTCCCCGTTCTAAAAGAAGTTAGCTTCCAAACTAACTAAATACGTTTACATGAGCGGGCTCGACAAACTTTCGATTTATATAAATGCATTAATTTATATACGTAATGCGTATATATTTTGAAAATATCTTATGTTATTATAATTATGTATCATTTCAATGTCAAAATATAGTAACTAACAAAATTATTTTATCAATATATTAGAATAACATATATTTAGGAAATAATTAAAATGTTCTAATTGAAAAGAAGAAACAATTATTACAAATACATGAGAGTAACATTATTGTAAAATATAAGCATTATGCTACGGCCTTTCGAAATATCATTTTTTTGCAATTTCGATGACAAACGATCCGACCAAAGCAAGTCAATTTAAAAAAAAAAAAAACTAATTCACCGAGCTGAATGAAATAAAACAATCGAACTGAACGAGTCTAACGAGTCAAATTTAATGAGTCTGACAAAAATCGTTCCATAAAAAACATAAAATTAAGAGACCAAAGTGGTACGATAATTTTGAAAGCCCAACCGGAGGTGAGATGATTCCGGTTGAGTGTGATTTCACCGTAAAATTAAACTAGAATTATTTGCCAGGGTTCTAGAATTCAAAATTGAAATAAAAACGGTAAAATACAGTGCAGTTTCAGTTTAATCTCAGCTCTGTTCCATATTTGAAAAAATATATAAAAATTAAAATATATTTTTTATTATATTTAAGTTGAGTCTGAGTGATGAAGATTTTGAACGTATTTTTAGGTTTCTGGGATTTTATTTGGTTTTTTAGTCATTTTTACTCTAGATGTGGTTCCATTTTCACGGGTTTTTGCCGCAAAAGATCGGACCGGACCATGATCTTTACAAATTGTGATTTATGGTTTGGTTTCGGGATCAGTTTTAATTCTGGTTCTGTGAAGAACCGGACCGGACCGAACCGAAAGTTGGAATATGCCACATGAAAGTCAACTGTTGTTGCATGTTTAGATAAGACAACATAATCCTCGGTAAACATTCTTAACACAGAGCCACCTTTCTCCCTCTGCAAATCATTCATTCATCGTTCTTTCCCCTAGATTTCCACTTGAGTCTCTCCCTCGCTCCCGATTTCTCCGACCCTTTTCCGCTCTCTCCCTCCCCATCTCTCGATTTCTCAGAGACCTCGAAAGAATCTTCTTCTTTTTTTCTGTGTTTGCAAATGGCTCTGTGTAAGCGTGGCCGCAGGTTTTTCAAATTCAGAGCTTCATTTTCAACCCAGATTGCTTCGTGTTCTTGCTTTTGTTAGCCCTCTCGCTTTCCTCTCTTTCACCCCCATTGCGCACTAGTTTGCCATTCTTGCCCTTTGAGAAAAATGGTTTCGAAACGCTACTACGATTCGTCGCGCGGAGTAATGGAAATGGCTTGGATTATGCTAAGCGTTGATTACTCACGGCTCTTCTGGCTATTATACGGCGTTTTCTCCTATGAAAATCACGAGGGAAAGCCTCGGATCTTCTAGCACCAGATTTCTTCTTCGTTAGGTCGTCAAAACATTGCATCTGTTTTCAGTTAGGTGTTTTAATTAGTCGCGTTTGAGTAGTATTACAAAATAGATCCAAATTTCGGAGCTTTTAAGGTTCGAATTTGGTTTGAAAAGCATGCACAAGTCACGAAGCACCGCACCGAATGGCATTGGATACGTTGAGAGCGATCCATCTGGTCGATATGGACGGGTAAGTCTTTTTTCCCCAAATTTATTTGGGTAGTTTTATTTTTGACTGAGAATTTACTGAAATGCAACTTAGAAAGAAACTGTTTCAATCGGTTCTCATTTGAGCTCTAGTTTGTCTTTTATGTTTTTTTTCTCAAACTGGGTTTCTCCATCGGGTTTGAGTCAACAACGTTGGCTGTCTTTTCTCCTAGTTTTCGATTGAACACGTCTTATGAGCAAACATAGACACTATTATCAGCCTAGTTTTCTATCTAATTTGGCTTAGTGATAATGCAAAACTAGATGTCAATTTGGCTTCAAGTAACCAAATACAATTTCAACGATAAGTGATCGCAGCAAACCGTAGAATTATCGCACGAGTTTTTCGTTCGATGACACGATGAACCGTGCTTATTGGCAGTTCAAAGAAGTGTTAGGAGAAGGGGCTATGAAGACAGTGTATAGGGCATTTGATGAGGTGCTTGGAATGGAAGTGGCTTGGAATCAGGTTAAGCTCGAAGAGGCCTTTCATTCACCGGATTTGTTGCAACGGCTTTACTCTGAAGTACACCTCCTCAAAAACCTCAATCATTGCTCTATAATCCGATTTCATACACATTGGATCGATATCAGTTCTCGATCCTTCAATTTCATCACCGAAATGTTCACTTCTGGCACCCTTAGAGAGTAATAATCAGGACTCTTAATTCGATTCGTTTTTAACATGCAGATAATAAATATTGTCGATGATTTTCTTGTGGGATGTGTAGGTATAGACGGAAATACCAGCAAGTGGATATAAGGGCGGTGAAGAACTGGTCACGCCAGATTCTCGGAGGTTTGGCTTATTTGCACGAACATGATCCACCCGTGATCCATCGAGACCTCAAATGTGATAACATATTCGTCAATGGCCATCTCGGTCAAGTAAAGATTGGCGATTTGGGTTTGGCTGCGATTCTTCAAGGAAGCCAACAAGCTCATAGTGTCATAGGTTGGAAATCTCTGTTTTATCGTTTAATAAATTTTAATATCCTTGTGTTTAATCATGGAACAAAATCAGGGACGCCCGAATTTATGGCCCCAGAGCTATACGAAGAGGAATACAATGAGCTTGTTGATATATACTCGTTTGGAATGTGTGTTCTAGAGATGCTGACTTCAGAGTACCCGTACAGCGAGTGTTCTAACCCTGCCCAAATTTACAAAAAGGTCACCTCGGTAAGCCCCTGTTGAATCTTCTTCATTGTTGTCAAAAGTAATGTTAGGTTTACCTTCTTAGCATATTATCTTATTGTCCACATTGACGTGTTAGACTATGATTAGTTCAATAGATATTATAAATAATTATTTTAATTATAATATATTAAATATGCTTTAACTAGATTAATCACAGTTCGACATGTTAGTATGTACAATAAGATAGTAAGCTAAGAAGATAAACCTAGAATTACCCAAACTCGAATGCCTATTTTCAACAATTGTCCTGTCCGTTCATGTATTAGTGGAAATTTCCTCGAGCATTCTACCGAATTCAAGATAAGGAACTGCAGCGATTTGTGGAGAGATGCATAGGGCCGGTTTCGAAGAGGTCAAGCGCACGAGAGCTCTTGATGGACCCCTTTTTATCACCCGAGAGCATACTTCCTGTTGGAACAGTAATCGGGTCTCCTCCATTGAGATGCAAGGACATGACCATTACCGGAACGATGAATTCCGATGATATGATTTTTCTTACCGTGCGGATTAACGATCGGGATGGTATTATCTCTTGAAACCTTTTCATTCACATTGTTCGATGAAGGTGATCTTGGAATTTTACAGGTCAATCAAATAACATTTACTTTCCGTTCGACACCGTGAACGATACTGCGATTGATGTGGCAAATGAGATGGTAAAAGAGCTCGGAATTTGTGGGTGGGACCCAATAGAAATATCTAATATGATAGAAGAGCAAACCACTTCTCTGCTTCCGGGTTGGAAACAGTTCGATTCTCCAAAATTTCATGATCGGCTTAGCTTCAATTATCGAGAAGAAGAAGAAGAAGATGTTATCACATCATGCCCGTTATATGCAGATTCCTTGCATTCTCTCTCCTCGTCTTCTCTCCCACCTCTCAACCCCTTGCCCGAAACCCAGGATTTGCACGGACTGAGCTCGGTTTCTAGCCATGACTGCTGGCTACAAGGTACTTTGCTAATAATTTGATGAGAAGTTTGTCGTTTACATCTTTTAACATATGCCCAAATTTTCTTTTCTTTTTTGCAATTCATATGATTGAGATGGTGTTACATTAGGACATATGACTCGATATAATAGTCATTTCAATCATCCACTCGATCTTCTTTTGAAATAAATGTAATGTGCGCCTCAAAATAATTTTTTTCTTTTATCGTTGTTCTCATGGATTTGACTTTCTTTAAATACCTTTGCGAGTGCAGATTAAAAACGAGTCGTTTTCTTTGTTCTACTTTGCGGATTTGTTATCATCATGCAAAATAAAAAATAACATGCATTATTGAAAAATAAATTTGACACTTATCACTAAGAATCAACAAAATATTATGTTTATGACTATTTAATCATAATTAGAAGACTTATTTATTGACTTTTATTTCGTTTTAGATTCGATAAGTTTGACGATGAATGCAGGAAATTCGGATATTGATGACGATGATGAAAAAAGTAGGAACAGCTCTTTGAGTTCCTTTATGCAATCCAGTATAAATTACGCCTCTGACTGTGAAGATAAAAACGAATTCAATTCCAGAGGAGAAAATCCACAGTGGATATCGAAGATGGGTAGAAAAGACATGTACAGACAAGGGTCCCTGATGAAAATTGAATCCCACAGATATCATGGCAGGAACATTAACATGCGAAATCAAACTGGGGTTCGGTCTTTCGACGACATGCGTAGCCAGTTGTTGCACTGGTCTCTGGTAGAGAAAATAAGTGAAAGGTGGCAATTTAAAACGGTCGGAAGCGTCGAAAATGTCGGTTTTCACCAGCCATGATTGCATTGAAGCTGCTCTCAAGAGGTTTTTCTTTCTTTCTTTCTTTTGTACGCGAGTTTATTGCTTTCTCATGTCTTTTAATGGAAGTTTGAACACGATGTGAAGCTTGTTTTAAATTTGTATGAGTGTGCTGTATATAGAACTTTATGCGTTAAGTTTCTCGAATTGAAGCAGCTCTTAATGGGTTTATTTTTCTTAATAATATTGAGTTTATCTTTTTAAAATATTTTTTTATCGTATTTTCTGATGTGTCGAGCTATGATTGGTCTAGTTAAAATACATTTAGTATATGATAATTATAAATTATTTATAGTGTTTATTGCATCAATCATAACTCGACACGTCAGAAGTTATAATAAGAGGGTATGCTAAGTAGGTAAACCTGACCTTCTCTTTTTTTATGCAAGTTTATTGCTTTCTCTAGGAGACTGGTATTTAAGTGTGTCTGTTTGTGACCTTCTAGTCTTTCCTGAGAACTTACTTAGAAATGTAATTTTGTCTATGAGACTGCCAAAAGCGTCTTTCTGGGAATTATCTTAATCAGTACTTTCCACGTTTCTACGTTAGACAATGCAACTGATTTTTGCCTCTTAGATTGCCATGAGTCTTTTTATGGATGTGAAAATATGTGAATCTTGCCGAAAAGTCTAAATATAGCGTGCTGTATATAGAAATTTATGCTTGAAGTTCCTCGCACAATTGAGTTTGTTCTCGTCGTATATACAAATTTTAGCATATTATCATGTTTACCCTGTCATCTCTTATTTTGGCACGACATTTACACGTAACTCAGTTATTACGATAATTTATTTATTATCATGTAAAAATATAAAATTAAAGTGTAAATATAAAATCATTCGTATTGTCAAAATATAGGTAGTTTATTGAAGATTAAGTCATCATGAACTTAAAATTCTTCCTTGTTTCAAATGAACAAACTGTAAAAAAATACCCAAAACTTGTGTACTTTTTGCTGAATTTGTTCATGTTTTGCTCGTTCTTCTCTACTGTAAAACATAGAATCCAACTCCAAAAACCAAAATTATGATCAATCCATCACCAATTCCCACCACTAAAACAACCCATTTGGTCGATTTAGATTTGCTGTTACTCGAATTGGACCACTTGGGAACTTTGATCATGTAACTCAGTCCATTCCCGTTCTCTGTCTGCTTTGCTCTGATAACAAATCGACAAAGACTTTCATTCTTCATTTGGGATTGTCGACGAATGCACGGCTACGCCGCATTTACAGTCATTCAAGCAAAGGTTTGCTTATATTCACTTTTTTTGGTGCTTCTCTCGGTATGCTACTCACGCCCTTTACTTTTAGCATCTCACTTTCTTCTCTTCTGTAAATTTTGGTAAAACCAGACCGGAACTGTAAATCAGACTGGAACTGCCAATTTTAATTTGATTTTAGTTTCAATTTTTAAACAACCGTGATTTATAGGTCAGTTCTAATCTTTAGAAGTAAAAAATCATGAAATCAAAACAGAGACCGTGAGTCAAAAAAGTTCTAAAATCAAGTAAAGCTAAACTCAAACCCTAATAAAATTCGATATAAATTTAAAAATTAGTTATAAATTCAATCAATTACTTAAAACTCGACTTAAATATAATAAAAAAATATTTATTGTTATATTTTAATTTTTTTTAAATACAAATAAAACTAGGTTAACATCGATATCACATTGTAATTGTTGATTTCGCTTATAATTCTAAAAATCTAAAATTGTAAATTTGATTTTAATTATATTTTAAGATAAAATTAGATGAGACGAACAAATGATGACATTAGTGCAGACAACACCACTTTAAAGATGGAATGCAAGGCTGCAACCAAAGGCTGGCGGGAGTGGGTCAAAAAGTGGCAACTCTTTGATAGTGCCCAGGGGTGGGCACGAATAGGATCGGATCGGATCCGATCTGATTTTTGTAAATCCGATAATGGATCGGATCGGATCCGATCTGATTTTTGTAAATCCGATAATTTATCGGATTATCGGATCTGATCCGATTAGCGTTGAAAACTCAAAACACCTGAATCCGAATCCGATCCGAATCCGACAGATGATCCGATCCGATCCGATAAATTGACAAAAAAAAACTTTCTTCGATAATCCATCCAATGCAGTACAAGAGCAAGCATTCGTTAACAAAAGTTGATTGTGAGTTCTGGAAACTGAAATTCGACAAATACCTATCTGCCACGTGGCATGCTCTCTTTGCCACATCACCATGACGATCCCAGACCGAAGTCAGCTGATGTCACACAACACGACTCAAAATTTTGATCCGACGCCTGATATCGTCGACCACATGTGATCGTTTTATATTGATCTTGTGTGTAACAATCGGTTCCATACAAAGGATTTAGAAACACTATCATATACGATTTATATACAAAGATCGAGATTCCCGGAGACTACTGAGTGGCCGCAATTACTTCCTTCTGCTCACCATGCTCGGCCCAGCCGCCCCTGCCAAGCTAGAACTCGTGGTGCTGCCGCCGCTCATCTTCAACCTGCCGTCCGGATTTCCAAAGACATTCAAATCCTCAAACAACCTGTAAGATGGAACAAACAGTTTTTGCCCCGTAGCAACGGTCGGATTTCTCGGTCCCGAGTTCATCACTGCATTTCCAAGTACAATAGGCCCGGGACTCCCTTTCGAAGGAAACGAGTTATAAGGGTATAACTGTTTTCCCGGAGGCTCCGATGCGAAAGATGGAGCCCCATTGCCAAGTAACGTTGAAAATGCGTTCCCAACGGAATTGTTACCTTGATTGCTGGAATATACCGAAGAAACTGCCCATGGAGGTGGAGGATAGGCCGGAGATGAGTATCGAGTAGGATTTTGCTGTTGTACTTCCGGTGGAGGCTGAGTTTGAGGGCGTAAATATGGTTCCGGTTGGGCCCATGGGACGATGTAGTTGTTGTAAGGAGCCGGAAAATGGGCGGTCGGAGGGGCGGCTGATGGAGTTGACAAGGTGATACTCAACAGATCGATCATGTTCTGCTCGGGGCTCGTCTTTTCCCGAGTCGGTGGATCGGAGCGAGCCAATGCCTTGCACGGAGAAGATGGTGACATTGTTGGGGTCATCGATGATGAATTATTGGGAATTCCACTCGACGAGGCTTGACTAGGAATCAGCTGCATTTTACAATTCCTGCACTCAAAAACTTACTCGTGTCAAGAACATCGAACTAAATGCAACCAACAAGTACAAATATTCGTGATCATATAACCGGGATAATGAACAACCTCCGAGCCAGCTGTGCGAATTCATCTTCCTCTTCTTCATCATCGGGTCGGGGCTGAATTGATGATGTTGGTGGTGAAAAAGAGTTAGTATTTGGGACAGCACTCGAGTCTCTCGGGATAGAATCTTTTATTTCAATAAGTTTGGAGTTGGAGGCTGGCGTTTTTGAGCATTCGGGTCTCGTATTTGACGTGTTTTTTAGTAGTGGAGAACCAGATACCATTGCATCGTGTTTTGCCAGCACGTTTTGCAAGCCGTCATTCACTTCAAGACCCCGACCAAGAAGCTCTTCATCCCTGCCATACAGAAGCAAAACGGACTGACACAAACGGAAACTAAACCAAAATAAGTTCTTTCGCAATGATAAATCAATTCATCGAACAAACTAAACTCGAAATGTAGGAGTCTGCTCAACTTAAAACTCTAATATACCTTGAATTCGGGTCTGTTCAGTCTAAAGTTTGTACTTTTTTTGAGAAAATGAACTTGAAAAATTTGCAATATGAACAGTTAAAACCAGGATTAATTTTGCTCTAACCAGAAGCAAACTAAACAGATATAATATTCATATATTTTACAATTTTAATCGTAGATTTAAAAAAAAACCAAACCAAATCGACCAAACTAAACTAACCAGACTAAAAATAACCCAACACACACACGCACATATATAACTAGAACCAAATAGAGCAAAACAGAAAAAATCGATTCGAGATTTGTTTTGCTTGTAGTGCAAAAATTCAAAGTTTATTATATTCAAAAATAAATTCAATGTTTAAATTACTTGAATTCCGAAGTTCAAGATTCATTTGGTTCCTTCAAGGTCTAAGATGAACCGACACCCATTATTCGAAGCTTAGTTTGTACTTTGCCGTCACACATAAATAAAAAAAATCAACCAATTAAATCGATGTAAAACACCTACCCGGTCGTTGTCAGCATTTGCATCAATTTCTTTTGATTTGCACGACTCTGGTTCACAAGATCCATTATCACATCATCTTTTACAGCCTAAAAAATTTCCAAAAAAAAACATTAAAGATAAAATATGCACACGAAAATACAGCACAAAACATCATTTTTTCATACTGCAGAGTCAGTTGGGTTGGTAGCTCGCAGCATGTCAGATAAGAGATCCGCGATATCTCGCATCGAATCCAGGCTTGATATACTGAAATGAAATGGATATTAAGAAGACAGACGCGCAAAAGCGTGCAGAAAATGAGGAAATAGGAGTACCTTAAACCTTCAATTTCTGTAGCCATTGTCTCATCTAGGCTTCTTATCGAATTACTTGGCATCCCATAACTTGCGTGCGTGTGTCTGAGAATCGTGCCTGAAAGAGGGGGAGTAATTATGGGAACTGCATCTCTCAAACGCTTTGGAAATCCAACTCCCGATCTCTGCATTGGCGAGGAAAATTAACCAATCGAAAAACCACTATTTTGTTTTTAATTAATAAGTAAAAGAAACGATTTTTTGATGCTGCATGCTCAGTTATAGATTATTGCTAAATCCGAACATTATTCAATGCTTCATGTGACTAAGACAAAAGACACATCGAACTAAAGACATGGTTAATCAGACAACCTCAACCCAATCAAATCAAATCAAATAAAGAAACAGCACTGAATACACTTTCATAATGAGATTCTAATTGCCCCAATTGAAACTAAGATGTCGGAATCAATGGATAATCCTATAGTTACAATGGTTGACTTTAAGAAAGCGATTGCTTACTCGAATTTCATCATATGCCCAATAGTATTGAGGATACTTGCCACCCGAACCACCAAAAGCCTCTTGCCAAGAGTCAAGCAACACCAGAATTTTATCTCTCACATGCATGTCGGCCTGTATAACACCACACATTGAACGCGAAAAAATGCTTAATTTGGATAGAAATCATCGAAAGAAAAGAAATCTAATTGTTAGAAAACCATATGCTAATGGGCAATTACCTTCTTCTTTACAATTTTAATCATCTCCCCTAAGATATTCCTCTCTGCAATATGAGCATGGACATAATCGCCACAATTTTTCACCATCGTTTCTAAGAGCTGCAAAATTTAATTTTGTAGAAAAAAAGTTTACAAATCATTCATAAATGCTCGTAAGCTCAAACCATACACCTGGATAAGTGCGAACGACTAAGCAAAATAATTATTCCTCGTCAAGAAATCATAGTAAATCATAGTTCCAACGATGTATGCGTAGATTCATCTTCCCTTTGCATTTAATCATGCATATGCAAAAAAACAAAAACTTAACAACAGAAAGAATCGACTAGAGCACAAACAAACAAAGTTCTGCATATTTACAAATTCTACCCGATGAGCAAGTGAATATTGTAAGATAAGTCAAACAGAAAAAAAAAAGTTATGGTTAAATCCATCTCAAAAGAAAATCGTCTGTGGATGTTGTGGTTAAAAATGATTAGGAGTTAACATCTTTCCACCAAATGAAGAAATGAAAGAGAAAGATTGAGTACCGTTAGAGCCAGTATTTGAACTTTAGAATTTCGATGCTGCAAACGTTTCTTCACAGCTTTGATAACATCTTTTGCCTGCCTGGTCAATTAAAACACAAACGAAATCAGTAAGCCAAAAACAAACAGTTCTATCTTAAACTTCATCGAACATAAAAATGGAGCGAAACTGGAACAGCCACAGTTCAGCTAGATTTCGAACTAGATTGTCTTAATAATCATTAATAATCAAACCCTCCTCAGATAACATCCCACAAAGAATTTGATCCCATGCAAGCTCCTTAAGCTTAAAAAAAAAGTTATAGATCCCCTCCTTAAGGGGAAAAATGGATCCCAGAAATTGTTCTTCACAGTTTTTCTCTCCTAATTTACCCGGACCAAAATGAGAAAGAACAAACCAAGTTTCAGTTGCTCAGGCCAAACATTTCTAACATGCATACGACTGAGAAGAAAAGACAACGACAAAATCAAAACTCCAAATATGGACAAATTTGTGCACGAATTCGGAGATGGATAATGATTCGAAGCAAATAATATATCGTAGGCGCAAAAACTTCGGGACGATGAAGGTCCAATCCTCCAGAAGCCCTAAACTGAAATATGAACAAATTCAACACCATAAGAAACCCGCGAATTATTTCATTTTTTTTTACCAGCGATGGGAATTGAGGGAATCGCATATGTCAATGTTCATAGACCAATCAGGGCTCATAAGTAGGTCGCTTGTAGCCTTGTCGACAGCCACAGTCGCAGAAGAAGAAGCTAAAGACAGAGACATCTTCTCGATAAAAAAAAAAAAAGCTCTCCTGCCCGTTCACCAGCAAGAATTTCAGGTTGTAAAGGAAATCGCAGAGGAATCCATGGCTTTCCTTCCCAGAAAATACCCCACGAGACAAAATGATAGCGAAGACTTGAATTTAGTGGAATTTTCTCAAACCACGGAATAATCCACCATTTTCCTCGTTCTCTCACTTAGTCACTCTATTCATTCTCTCTCCTCGTTGCCTAAAGCTTCGTGCTTTACGTTGCGGTGCTTTCCTTCGCACGCCACGGAATTTCGACGAAGACATGGCGTGGCCACTCACCTGAGTAGCGCGTTGAAGCATTCGCCTTTGGAAAGTTCAAAGTTAAATTTCCGTTAATTATGTCTCTCTTTTTTAGGGTTAAAGGTTATTTTGATATTGAATTTAGGGTTAATAGGTTAATATGACTTCGAATTAAAAAAAAAAAAAAAATCAATTTGATCACAAATGACAGTCGTCGCAAAGTGCAGTCGTCTTCGGAATTAGGTGTGGGCAAATGGGTAACGGGCAGGTATTTTTAAAAAAATACTCGATTCGTTCGAGTATCGGGTATGAAGCAGTACCTAAAACGCCGACTTATCCAAAAAAATGGAAAAATACCCTGATCCGGGTATTCCGGGTAGGATCCGGATATTTTTGGGTCTACCCGAAATTTAAATCTTTCCGAAATATTGCTTACCTGGATCCGGGTATTCCGGGTAAGATCCGAGTATTTTTGGATTTTGATAAAAAAAAAAACAGAATATCAATGAAAAAATAGTAAACTTGATTCTTGGAGGGTTGGGCTGGGCTGGGCTGGACAACGAGTATTAAACACAGGTATCAGGTATTTTTATAATACCCAGTATCCGGACTCCCTACCCGTTTACCAGAACTCAAAACTATATTTTTACTTGTTACCTTACCCGTACCCGGTCCGGACCTTAAGGTTTCGGGCCAAATCTTAAGGTCCGGTTCGGGTTGCTCACCCCTATTCGTAATGACTTCGAGTTTTAAAAAAAAGTCCATCTTACCACAGATGACGGTCATCGTAAGATGCAGTCGTCTGTAGAGGACAGCCGATGTAGGGTGCAGTTGTCCGTTTAATTTTTGATTTTTTTAATTAAAAAAATATTTTTACCAGTCAAATATTATTAAATGACTTGATATTTTTAAAACACGTTCAAGAAAATATAAGATAATATATATTTTTTTTTAATTTTTAAAAATTATATAATTTATTATAATTTATTATAATTTTTTTAATATTAAAATTTTTTTTATTAAAAAATGTACTTCAGTAAAATATTCTACAACTTGTAAGATAATTAGTCATTTAAAAAATATTCATACTTTAATATTTCATTAATACAATAAAAAAATTTCAAGAGTCACTGCGTAAAGAACACAATATTTTTCTACGTATTTGAAAATATGTTTGAAACATGTTCACGACTTTTAGCCTATATAATAAGTGTCGCATGATGTCACGGCAACTATACTACAATGTTTTTGGTAGACATGTTGGGTACAATACACATTCTTAATCAATAGATTAGTTGCTAATACAATTATTTAAGGAGTGGTGACATATCGCATTACATACTCTTGTCGTTTACTTGATTTTGAGTTAGGGGTGGAATCGATATTGTTCGTTTTGGTTATGTGTGTTCAATGATAGACATGTATTAAGTTTGGTTTAATAAATCTAAAATCGAAAGGATAATGATAGATTTGCTTTTTTAGTATACGTTCTTAACTTACCTTCTGACGTGTTGAGTTTTGAATATCTCTATAAATAATACTAAGACACACCACAAAAGAACTAGACCAGACCGACTTAATCTCTTGTACTCAAAAGGTAAAATCTATCGCCCTCAAGGCCCATACACTTCGGCCCGACAGTTTGTAAGCAAGTTAAATCACGGTGACTCAGCGACACAGAGATAAGATGTCTTTACCTGATATCCCAATGAGCTACCCTAACATTGGAGGTAACAACTATACACTAAGACAATGCATACGTCAAACCTAGACTCTTGTACCCAATCTACCATCTCTGAGCCAACTGAGCTATGTTTGTGCAGGCGCCGACTTAATCTCTTGCCTCCAAAACAAGGTGGTGAATGAACTTTATGAAAGGTTTAAGCAAGCACAGTTGGTTTTTGGGTTTGATATTGCAGATGAACTACCGATTCAGTATTCCTTGTAAGGATGAATCAAAGTAGCCAAGAAAGCCCGAGCAAAAATATATTTGTAGCAGGTTTTACAACTCATTAATCATATAATTATTTTAATTATAATATATTAAATATATTTTCTCTCAAATTTGAACGATGTCGTTTATTTCCACCTCTTTTATTTAAGAGCCTCGAGATCAATGCTTTGAATTCAACTCCTAATTCTGCAATAAAGAAAACAAAGATGGTGCAAGCCAGCCAGAAGAGGTGGTAAACGAAGCATATATTCTACGAAACAATTCAAAAAAGACAGACTTCCGGTGTTCCTCATGTGGAGTTGGCGGCTCTTTCTGCAGATTTTCCTTTCAGATTTATATCTGATTTAAATCTCTTTTATAATTTTGGGTTTATTTCAGTTTTAATTTACATTCGGGTTTATAAAATTTCAAACTCATGAGTTATCGACTTGAACTAACTTAAATTCAATTATTTTTTTTAAAATTTTATATTTTTTGTATTAACCGACATGCTTCAATGTTCTGCTTATGTAAATTAGCTTTGAACTCAATCAGATCGTATATTCGATCTAATTCGAATCTGACCCAAAATTTTAAGTTGAGTTCATATGATTTTATTTAAATAAAAAATCGATCATATCTAAATAATCGATTTGGGTCGATCCGTTACTATTACCGTCTATAAGTAGAATTCTCTTTCTTATTCGGTACAACGTATTATGAACTATGAAATTTTTGACCTAGAGCAAAAATTATTATACTAAAATAACTGAGTTTCATCTTATTTCATTAGTTTTCCCGAAAGAAATTTGTCATATTTTCATTAATTTAATGCTCAAATGCAAGCTGTCCAGTCACTTTTATGCACTAAAAATAGCTAAAACCTAAGAAAATTGGAACCCTTTTTTCGTCAAAGTGGGCAGTTATTCTTCAAATAAATAAACAATTTAAATTCAGATCTTTGAAATCTGTGACATTTGAATTGCAGCTAAGCATCTTGAAGAGAGTAGCGTTTGTGTTTGACCCTTTGTGTAAACATCGTCAAACTCCTCGCATCATGATTTGATTTAGGTTTTGCCCTAGTTTTTTCAGCCAAATGATCGATTCGGAGTAAAATGTTCGGGAGTTTATTGTATATTACATTACTCTTAAGAGAAATGATCAGATCGATCGAGGAGATAAACTGACTCGAACAGATCATTTAGATCATATTAGATTATACACTAACTGTGTGAATTGTACATTGGTTCATGTGAACCAGAACCAAACTCGACGTTGATTTAGGGTTGGTTTCGGATCTGATCGATTTGTTTTTTTATCCAATTTTTAGAAGTTGACCCGTATGATTATGTTGGTCAACCAATCCAACCCACCTAAAAATATATCTAACATCTACTTTTCAATTCTTCATCTTACATCTTCTCTTATCTTGCTGTCTTTATCAAATCAAACACTTGTTTAGTTCTAATAAGTTATTTATTTAATTATTAATTCCAAAATAAATAAAAAATTAGCCTTGCCAAGCACAATGACAAAGACTAAACCAAATGATATAGAATTTACACTTATTGATTGGAGCAAATGCCTCCATTTCTAGCTCTTCAAACTCAAGTTCTACAAGCAATCTTTGTGTCGCAAATATAATTGCGAAACTTCGAGTATGAAGGTGGAAAAGACATAGTCAACAAGAGGGGAAAATATATATTTTTCACAAATTCAAAAAGTCTAGTTTTGACGCTATTTTAGTTAAATTTTTCACGTTTATTTGGATCGCTTTTAGATAAGCGAAACGAGATTAATTGCCGATGATCATCGTTTACTAAAGGGTAACTGACGAAAAATTAAATTACGAGATCATCGTTGTAGCATTTTATTATTTTTTTAGTATAATATTATCTGCTTATCGGTAATTTTTATAAATTAGACTTTGAATTTATAATAAAAAAAAACATATTATCTTGTATATAATTGTATATTTAATTTTAATTTTGGAAGAAAGAAAAACAATTCTACGAACCACGATGAATTGGAAACCCTAATTGAAAAACAAACTTGCGTTAGATAATTCTAAGTGTAAAGCAAGAAAGAAGTAGAAGAAACTTAGTCTTTTTTAAGGATTGATCTATCTCCCATTTCGAGCTGGCTTTCTTTTGTTTTTTTTTTCAGCCTCGAAAGGCGTGGAGCCTGCATTTTGAGAACGAGATTCCATGCTTAGATCGATCATTGAAGAGCTGGAGTTCGGTCAGTCCTGACGAGATTTCAAGACAAAGTTCGTCGATTTCTGTGATGTTTCTACGCGTTTATGCATCTAAAATCAATGTCTTCGCCGGCGGTGGACATCCACAAGATTCGGATCACTACACGGAGTTCATCTCTGACATGATCGTCTAAACAATTATTGATGCTCATATAATCTGAGATCGGCAGCTTTCTGGCTTCGTTTTTCTAAATTTTCGTCGGAAAAAAGAAGAAAAAAGAGAAAAAAATACAGCAAATAGAGCTGTTCTTCCCGATCTTCACAGGCCAACACAGTTTCTTGAAATGGTGATTCCTCCATCGACGACAAGATTATGTCCACTGACATACTTCGATTCGTCGCTAGCAAGGTAAAGAGCAGCCTCTGCAATGTCTTTAGCCCTTAAAGTGGAGCCTTTCAAGTTCGCAAGCCCTCTTACGAACTCCTCCATTTTCTCGACCTCTGCTGCGCATGGCGGTCCGAAGCTCATGCACTCATCTTCTTCGTCGTCTGTGGTTCTCCACGCGTTCACAAGCATCGTCGTTGCGACCCCAAATGGCGAAATACAGTTTACCCTAATCCCATATCGCCCTAGCTCGCAAGCTGTGTTCTTTGTCAGCCCAACAATGGCGTGCTTTGAAGCTGTGTACGCGTGTGGCCCTAGCCCGCCCAGAACGCCGGCGACACTTGCTGTGGAAATTATGCAGCCATGGCTTTTGGGAATCATTACTCGAGCTGCGTGTTTCATTCCCAAGGCCACTCCTTTTACGTTCACTCGCATTACTTGATCGAACTCGTTTGGATCGAAATCAACGATGCTTTTGTGCTTCGATTGGCTGCCTAAGACCCCGGCATTGTTGAAAAGAATGTCCAGTTGACCGTACCGATTTACAGTCGAATCGACCAAGTTTTCGACGTCTTCTTCAGAGCTCACGTTGCAGTGAACGAAGGTTACAGAAGGGGCCAACGACGAAGCAAGAGCAGCGCCATGGCCGTCCTCAACGTCGGCGATTATGACTTTTGCGCCGTGTTTCGCAAACAGCCTCACCGTGGCTTCTCCGATGCCTCTAGCGCCGCCGGTAACGATCGCAACTTTGCCCTCTAATCTGCGCAGAGATCGGCGATAGATGAGGAGAATAAATAACACAAGTATAGATTCAACAGAAAGTAGATGTACCTTCTCGGAGACGAAGCATTATTCTCTTTCCCCATTAAATGAACCCCGTGAAGAGCTTTCTCCGGCATTACTTGGGCAGGCATGGCCGACCAATCTCGTTCACACCCTTTTCAGAATCTAGAGAGAGAAAGAGAGAGATTACAGGAGAGATAACAGGAGACGATCCGCTGGAAGAAGCAGCAGAGTTTATAGGCTTTAGAGAAAGAAAGTGAGTGGGGTCGATCTCTATTTCATGGCAGCTTCTCTCTAAAATTGACTGCATCATCACCTCGCAGCCTCGCAGTAAACGAAAGAGATCTCATTCTACGAATTAAAAACACGAAACAGATCTCCGAAGATATTTGAGGCATTGCTTAAAAATATGAGTCAACGCGGCGCCTGGCTCTTCAATAATTACTTCGAAACTAGTATTTAAGAACCCTAATTATAAGCATATCTTGGATTCATACGATCCTGGAAGGTGGTGCGATTGATGACACTTGACATGTGACTCTCGTTAAATAATATTTATTCTTCAATCTGAGAACAAGCAAGAATGACCTAGGAGAGATTAAATTTTCATTTTTGCTCTGATTTATTGCATGTTTCCAAAAGATTTTGTTCCCTATTCAATCAGAATGAAGCTACACTAAGCCCTAGAACAAATCGATAAATATGGTTTCGCGTAAGACCGTTTTCTTATATTAATAACGAATTTAAAGTAATCGTATGTTTCTCGTTACGATATAAAATTGTGGATGTGGATACCACGTTGTTCGGGCATGAATCTTAGGGATGAGTCGTAAGTTGAGTACCCTAGTCAACATAACGCGTTTTTTGAGCTTAGCTTCGAAAGTAAAGTTGGCGCGGGTTCTGACTCAAAACAGACAAAATCATGCTAATGAGTTTTCAAGATCTGAATTTTACCATCTAAATGTCATCTCTACCTTCTAAAGTAGGAAGGGTCGATTAATATGATGAAATGTAACGCATAAAATTAAACTATAAACCTAGAATTGCGGTCAAAAGCGGAAAAGCCAGCTAAATTTTAATTGAAGCGCGAAAATTGAAGAAAGACCATTTATTTTATGATAACGATTGGTCATTTGAGCAACCACACTAGTAATGTCCCGATTGCAAAATATATACGTGACTACCCACTTTCTTCGGAAACAACTAAGGTTTGTAAATTGACCGATGATGGAGAAAGATATCGGCCGTGACAGCTGACGTTTTCGATGTTTCCGCTTTGTTTAGTTTAATTAAGGAGATGATTAGTGGAGACTACGTGGTTTTCCTTTCTAATTATTGTGCTTCTGTCTAATCTTTTTCTTTAATATAAAAGGAAAACCACTTGAAAAGAATTATGAATATACGTTGTGCACTTGCTCTTGTCTCATTTCGCAACTAGAATTATAATATGATCTTGTATTTTGTTCCTAGATTCCAGGAGAGGAAACTGCCAAATGTAGAGCGGCTGACCAATGAAATTTTTTTCTATCTAACTCCGAGAGGGGCCTGGCTCGAACTCGAGGCCGTAGAAAGCATATTTGAGGAGACGATGATGAGAACTACAGGTATATCAAACCCGAGCCCCCTCAACAATGTGGAAAAAAAGTACTTGGATCGCTTTTGAAATTAAGTACGAGGAACTTGACCTCAATTGAACATTGTCAACAGAACCTAAATTATCAAATAATGAGCTTGACCCAGACCAAACTTGAGGTGAATTAATCATAAAAGTTGTCTTATTACAATAGCAAATATGCTTAAATAGGCTACAAACTTTCTAAACTAACAACAAGTAAATTAGAAAATAGAAAGTAATTAGGAAACTTAACTAAATAATAAAAGAAAGAATTTTTGGAATTGTTGCAGACACTTCTATTTTGGTAATTTGTGTATTTTGTCAGCCAAACGACGTCCGATTTTTATGATCCATCCCATTCCAAAAAGGTCTTGAAGGCAACTACAACTTTTGTGAAGAAAACTTTTTAAAATAACTTTGGACAAGTTGTTGAATCTGCTAATATATTCTTGATGGTCAACTAATATTTTAGAAAAGTTGCATGTACTTTCTTATTTCCTTTGTCCCTTCAATATCTTGTATTAGGCTTTAGCTCTTGGACTTGTATCCTTGACCACCTTGCATGATATCAATATCTTCTTCAACATTTAACATAATAAACATTTTGTTTTGATGTTGAATAAATTCTTTCATTTCAATTTCCTCAATTAAACCACATTAGCGCTTCATGTTTTTTCTTGGCTCTTGGCCTTGTCATTGGGCCTCAAATTCCTTGCAATTGGTCTTGTATCACCACTTGATCCGCATCAGACAAAAACCTAGGTTGGTTTTGGGATAAGTGAACTGGGTGAGATGCTAGCTCGGTCTAGGAAGATAAGAGTTTTTGAGCTTGTTTAGTGGTTTTTATTAGCACAAGTTGGAGAGCGATTTAGAGGATATAATTTTGAGGGATCATTTGGAAGGGTTAAGAGGAATGTGTCAAAAGATTGGCTCAAAAAAACAGTATGCAATCGGAACAGTAAATGTTGGATGAAAAGTGGTCACAAAAGGTAAAAGGTGAAAAATGATTCTAGAGAGGTTTTGTTAGTCTCGGTTAAATGATCATAACTCGCGTTTTACAGGGAGTTAGGAGGTGATTTTTGGGAGCGATGTGCTTGGGTTTAATGGTGAAAGGAGGGAGAAAAATGAAGGAGATGCAAAATGCAATCTTTTACCGAATTTATCTTCCTACTAAATGGCCGGAAAGATTAGGGGTGGGCAACCCGAATCGGACCTTAAGGTCTGGCCCGAAACCTTAAGGTCCGGGCCGGCTACGGGTAGAGTAACAAGTAAAAATATAGTTTTGGGTTCGGATAAACAGGTAGGGAGTCCGAGTACCGGGTATTGTAAAAATATCTGATACCCTTGTTTAATACCTGTTGCCCAGCCCAGCCCAGCCCTCCAAGAATCAATTTTACTATTTTTTCAATGATATTCTGTTTTTTTTATCAAAATCCAAAAATACCCGGATCACCCGGAATACCCGGATCCGGGTATTTTTTCATTTTTTTGGATAGGTCCGGGTTTCGAGTATTGCTTCATACCCGATACCCGAACGAACCAGGTATTTTTTTTAAATTACCCGGCCCGTTATCCGTTTGCCCACCCCTATGAAAGATGGCTTAAAAACAATTCTAAAAACAAGTAAAAGAGCAACAAATGACTTTATTTTGGAACTCCTCAACTAATATCCTCCTATGCTGACAGTACACTATTATTCATCTTAGACAAGAGTTCACAGATTTATTCTTGAGTTTATAATAAAAAAACTTATTGTATTAGGTTAGGAAGTGAACTTCACTTATATATAACACAAGTTTTACTCATTTAAAAGATGTGAGATTGTGTACTCCCATTATTATGAGCTCAATAACATAATGGATCGGTTTTACCTTTATCTGATAAATTGTCACACCTGTGCGGTGTTTGTCATGTTCGAGGCTCCTATTCGGGACCAAGAAAAGCTCAAGACTTCGATTTCAAAGCTCAAATTTTGTACTCGAGCAAGTATTATTAAAAAGGTGTGATTCAACGATCTATTTTAACCATATCTAAATGTTAAACACGTTTGCTAGTTGTTAACATATCATAACAACGATAGATTATCTCGGTAAAAATCCAACATTTCCATACACTTGGTAATCTTTAATGACGGATATAGTTCTTCAATTATGTTTTTATTGAAGATCTTATAAGAAATTCATGTCAATATCTTATAATACAATGATGCAGACGCTCGTTTAATCTCGTTCTGAATTGACTTGCAGATGTGCAATTCCAAAATATTAGAACGAGATTGCGAATTTGGAGACCACCCAATTACAAAATTTTTAAAAATTATGAATATTTTTCATTGAATTCGAATGAGTTTTCGGATTTTGGGTCGAGTTTGGGTTGTTTCTTTGCTCCTTGTTTGGTTTGGTTTGGTTTTTCACAGTTTTTGATTCCCATGACTCAACCAACCGTAGCTCGGCCCACCTTAGTAAGTTGCACCACAAATTTACAGGCCATTTATTATACGACGTCGTTGGAGCCTCCGCCTGCGGCCTGCTCAACAGTCGCGATAATTCATAGTTTTCTTCGTTTGGCAACGCCTTTTGGAAAAAAAACACCTTTTTCTCTAACAAGAAATTGTGTTGTTTTTGGAAAAGAGAAATGAAATCGAATTCCTGATTATAATATTCATTTCTCCCCCAGATTTCTAAACCCTCTTTGAAGTCTGACCTATCAATAGCTGTATGAATTCATCTTTTCAGAGACGAATTTGACTGCATAAAGCCGTTTTTCAGCTCGCAATAAGCGTATCGTCACTGGCAGCGCCTAGAAACTCCGAAAACTGAGAACCCACCTCGGTAAATCGAGATTCTGTGCGAATTTGGAGCGGTCGTGGGCGGCGGAGATGGAGGAAGAGAGCGGCGAAGGGAAAGAGAGCCAGAAACGTCTTCCTTTGGCGGAAGTTGTGGCCGATTGCGTGAAGAGGTGGTTCAAGGACTCGTTAAAGGAGGCTAAAGGAGGGGATATCAACATGCAGGTCTTGGTGGGTCAGATGTATTACAATGGCTATGGAGTTCCTAGAGATGCTCAGAAGGTTTTGGGATTCTTTCTCTGTTTTGTTTTCTGTTTTCTTGAGCCTATGATTTTGGGTATTCTCTATTCATCCTCTTCTAATATGTGTTTTGATTCTGGTGGATTGAAATCACTTCAGAGATTTCTATGTGAGACATTGAAGTTGAACTAGATTACCTTCTCAGTTCTTCCATGAACTGAATGAGCTTTTTCAATAACTTGGCTTTTTTAACTACTTTCATTGCAGGGAAGATTGTGGATTACAAAAGCATCGAGGACTCGATCTTCTGTATGGAAAGCTAGTGATAAGCATCCTGGTAGTTGACATTTCATTCGTGTTTGGGAATATGTTCTTTAAAATTCTGTGGATGTTCTTTTCTTTGTCACTAATGTTTGTTCTGTGGAATTCTCTAGGCTACAATGCTAGTGATTCTGATTCGGATGACTTGAAGGTTGATTCTTGAAAATGTAAAATGGACCAGTATCCAGTCCACATGTTCGGTATTGGTTTCTCACTTTTATCCACCAATATAAACTCCTATTTTTATCAAGATAAAGTTCATGCTAATGATTGGACTTAGAGCTGAAGAGCAACCCTTTTTTTAAGCAAGCAATTCTTTGAATCTGGAATCGTTGATTTAGTCTTTTGTTGTTAGAAGAATTTCGAAGAAATCTCGTTTTTGTCGTGTGTTTTCTTGGTTTAGTGATTTTCATAGAGAAACAGCCTTAGTTAAAACAATTTTGGCAATTCTTAATTCGAGACAATTTGGAAAACTCAACGCTTTAAATCGCCAAAACCGGTTTATCACGAGTTGGTCTTCGCTAGAAATCATCCAACATGGATGACCTCAAAAAGAAAACAGGATTTCTTCCGCAGTTATCGAGTCATGGAAACGTATTTTCCATTTTGAATTAGCCCCTGCTTTAATTGTGAGTACTTTCTAGATTCTTATCTGAACATACATGATATTCTCTGCCCGTTTGCAATACGTTTTACCAAATTCATTGTTCTGTGTCACAGATTTCTAGTTTTGAAGATATGATTCATTACATGATTATCTTTGTTGATGGTGAAAGATTTCCCTTTTTCGGTGGTGTGTTTTGTTGAAATTACAACACCAAATTCATGGTTCTGTGTCACAGATTTCTAGTTTTGAAGATATGATGCATTACAAGATTATCTTTGTTGATGGTGAAAGATTTTCCATCTATTGGTGAACAATAAAGTTGAATTTAATGTTTTTCTGTCAATATTGAGATTGTTCTTCCAAATGAAATTGGAACTCATGAAATCTGCAGTTGGATCAAGTGATTTCTTTCTTTTTTTTAATAAAATAAGTTTTA
Organism: Begonia fuchsioides; assembly: GCA_003255005.1. Lineage (NCBI taxonomy): Eukaryota > Viridiplantae > Streptophyta > Magnoliopsida > Cucurbitales > Begoniaceae > Begonia > Begonia fuchsioides. The sequence goes on along the minus strand of QAOC01026735.1, from coordinate 203,133 downwards.
TCGAGTTTTATTCATCGTCGTCGTTCTTCGAAGCATATGTAAATTATCTGTCAATCTGAGTTCATTTCGGGTCATTTTGCAGGTCACTTACCCTCTGGCTCTTTCGCTCGTCAAATGCCTTTCGTTGACGTTATAGAATCTGTGCGTCGGCCTGGTGAGCCGCGAGGTCTTTCTTGTTATCTCGCCGCATCTAGTTCTTGTCCGGTTTCCAATTTCTTTAGATATGGTCGAAGTATTTAAGACATTTAAAATATGAAAATTAGCTCAAGGATGCTGTCTTTTGCCCTCATTCATGTGGTCTTGTAATGTAGAAAATTATCGATGATTCATAGCCGTTCGATGTTTATATTTGTCGCTTGAAAGAATCGGTTTGCTTTCTCGCCAGGTCGTAGAGTGGACACAGGCAGATCCAGACTAGTTTTATCCTGAAATAAAATTAAAATCGAAGCACATGATTTTGGTTTCATTCTGATTTTAACCCGGTTTTATATAATATTAAAAATAAAATAAAATATATATTTTTATTATATTTTAGTTAATTTTTAAGTAATTAATTAGGTTTATAATTAATTTTAGGATTTATAAATTAATTATTATTTACAATAATCATTTAAAGGTTGAAAATTTTGGAAACTTTCCAGGGAAACCAAGAATCAACCCCGGTTTTTTAATAACCACTCAGTAATAATTTTTTTCTAGAAGTTGAAATAAAACCGGACTAAATGTTAATGGGTTGGATCGGTTTTATCTGCTCTTAATTATTCTGTTTTCTGAAAAAATGAATTTAATTATTTAAAAATAGGATGTAATTACATAAATAATAAAAATTAAGAAGGGAGTTGACTTTTCTTTTAGCTAATCACTTTGACCAGGCCTACGTAGGACAGGCTCTGTACAATCTTTTTTTCCCATAAAATATTATTCTAATTAATTTTGCTTTAATTCCCTTTTTATTATTTTTCCTAAATTTATAAAAATATAATATAATTAGAAATTAAAAAAAAAAAGACCTAACCTAATTTCTTCCACCCCACGCTCTTATCTGAGTCAGGTCTGTACTCATTCAACGCCCACCCATAAGTACGGCATTTTCTCCTTTTTATTGCTCTTTATACCCCTGTAAAAACCCTTTATTTACCCTTCCAACCAGTGATATCAGTCCTCTTTTCCGAAGGGCAAACCCGTACTTTCAGTCCTACCGAATTGATCGTACCTTTTGGACTTGGAATCTGTCCTTCCTCATATAACTCCTCCACCGAATGAGTTCTCCTTTACGACAGCGACCTTTTTATTTCCCAAACTATCCCCGTCGACCCCTCTTTTTCTACCGTCCTTTTCCGTACTTCTCGCGCACGGCCTCGTTTGGAAGGGCAGGAGTGTCTTTTCCTTTCTGTGTTGGCGGGGGTATAACCGTAGTTTATTCACTATCTTCCCCGTCTCTCTCTCCTCTGGAGGAAACGAGGCTTGTACCGCGCGGAAAAACTAGAACAAAACCCGTGTTTTTATTGATGAACACTCGTTTCTTGGATTGCTGATCCGTTTTTGATTGCCTTCTTCTGTTCTTGGTCTTCGTTTTAAGTTTGATTTCTACCCTCTTTTTTGTTGTTCTTGGAAATGGAAGAGATTGTCGTCTCCGCCGCGAAGAGGTTGAGATCGCCGGCAATGGCTAACCCCTTCGATCTGCTCTCCGACGAGCTTGTTTTTTCAATCCTCGACTTTCTGAACCCAAACCCAATTGTTAAAAAGTCATTCTCCTTAGTCTGTAAATCGTTCTACGCAATCGAATCCGACCACCGTAGAACTCTGAAGCCTTTTCGATCGGAGCTTCTGCCCTCGGTGCTCAAGCGCTACCCAAATGTCTCTGACCTCGATCTTACCCTCTGCCGGCGAATCTCCGACCATGATATGACTGTTGTTTCGAATTCATGCAAGTCCTCGCTCCGCCGTATCGACCTTTCGAGATCGGGATTTTTTTCGAGCTCTGGGTTGCTGAAACTTGCTTTGAATTGCAAGTACTTGGTGGAGATTGACCTGTCGAACTCCACCCACCTGAGAGACGCTGCGGCGGCGGCGGTGGCGGAGGCGAAGAATTTGGAGAAGTTGTCGTTGGCGAGGTGTAAACTGATCACGGATATGGGAATTGGGTGCATTGCAGTCGGGTGTAGAAAGTTGAGGCTTATGAGCTTGAAATGGTGTTCAGGCATCGGAGATCTGGGGGTGGGTTTAATCGCCGTCAAATGCCATGAAATTCGTAGCCTGGATCTCTCGTATTTGCCGGTAATTAACCTCTCTATGTCGACGATTCTGGTTTTTTGATCTCTTGAATGTTGTTACATGGTTGAAATCGAACTGATTTTTGGACTTTTGGTTCTTCAGATTACAGATAAATGTCTGCCATCGATCTTGAAATTGAAGCATCTTGATGATCTGTCGTTGGAGGGATGTTTTGGAATAGATGATGACAGCCTTTCTATTCTCAAAGTTGGATGCAGGACCTTGAAGGTAAATTATTCTTCAACGATTGATGATCTTCTCTTATAGCTCACAAATCGAATCCTCCGGAGATAATCGAAGAACAAAATAATCGATGTTTTTAGAAGAACTTGTTATGTGAGTGGAGGATTTGGATACCCTTTGAGGAAACACGAGTTTTTGACTCGAAAAGCTTCGAATTCGACGCTTTTTTGCGGTATTTTTGTCGCTCGAAATACTCAAATTGGCTTCTGATATGGTGTTTTCTTTCGTGTTTTCAATGTGTTCGATTTTCGATCCAGTTTATATCCATGTACATGTTACAATTTGCTGACTTTTACTTGATTCTATTATCATACAGAAACTCAATATGTCGAGTTGTCAAAACATTACCCATGTCGGTCTGTCTTGTCTGAGTAACACTGGTGAATCCGTCGAGGAGCTCGCTCTAGCATACGGTTCCACTGTGAGTTCGTTTTTCTACTTCGATTATTGTTCAAATGACTGTTTTTTGGTATCGAAAACGATAAAAATGGTTGTGGAATTAGGTGACATTTTCTCTGGCCAATACTTTGGGGCAGCTCTCGATGCTACAATCGGTCAAATTCGACGGCTCCATGGTCACTTGTGCCGGGCTAAAAGCGGTCGGAAATTGGTGCATTTGGCTCAAAGAGCTCAGCCTGAGTAAATGTTCGGGGGTTTCCGACGAAGGCCTCTCTGCCATCGTAACAAAGCACAAAAACTTGAGGAAGCTCGATATCACTTGTTGTCGAATGATAACGGGTGTTTCGATCGCTCTTATTACGAATTCGTGCACTTCCTTGGAATCTCTTCGGATGGAATCTTGTTCTCTTGTCCCCGAAGAAGCGTTTGTCTTGATCGGGAAAAGGTGCCGAGCTCTCAAAGAGCTTGATTTGACTGATAATGAGATTAATGATGAAGGTACCTTGTCTTGTTCTCGGTTACTGTCGTTCGATTCTGGAAGGTTTCGATTGGCATTCTGAATATTCTTTTGTTCTCTCATCGTGCAGCTCTAAAATCGATTTCTCATTGCTCGGACCTCTCTATTCTGAAGCTTGGAATTTGCCTTGACATCAGTGATGAGGGGCTCGACCACATCGGGAGAGGCTGCTCAAAGCTTGTCGAGCTCGATTTATACCGGTTTGTCTCGTTAATCGAATTATAATAATGCGCTACGAGTTTATCGAGCAACTAAAAAACTCGAATATTGAACTCAATCTTTACTAGATCTGCGGGAATAACGGACAGCAGCGTTACATTGATTGCTCGAGGTTGTCCCATGCTAGAGATTATAAACCTAGCCTACTGCAAAAACATATCGGACGCCTCTTTATTAGCATTATCGAAATGCTCGAGATTAAACACGATCGAAGTTCGAGGAATTCCACAGATTACATCGCTCGGATTAGCTGCAATTACGATGGGTTGCAGGGAGTTGACCAAGCTCGATATAAAAAATTGTCACAACATCGACGACTCAGGAATGATCCCGCTCGGTCACTTTTCTCAAAATCTGCGACAGGTATTATTCATCGCTCAATTTAAGAGAATTTTATCGTTAAATTTTGGAGTAAAAAATATATCTTATTTTTGGCAGATAAATTTATCGTATACCTCCATTTCGGAAGTCGGGCTATTGTCATTGGCGAATCTGAGCTGTTTACAGAGCCTCACTATCTTGCACTCGAAAGGGTTGACTCCGACCGGGCTTACTGCCTGTCTATTGGCATGCGGAGCTTTGACGAAAGCAAAGCTGCATATATCGTTTAAATCGAGTCTTCCTCATGCTCTTCTCGAACATTTGGAAGCCCGGGGGTGTGTTTTTCAATGGAGGGAGAAGTTATTTCGAGTAAGTTTTCGATACTATGGTTCGGTTTTGTTGTTTGAATGTCTTTTCAGGACGTTTAAGAATGATGCTGATTTTGTTTTGGTACGATGATTTGCAGGAGGAGGTCGACCCAAAGTGTTGGAAATTGAGTTGGGAAGATATGGCGGCCATGGTTCGATAGACGAGTGGCTCGTTAAGCGAGTTAAAACGATAGAAGATTATCGGCCAACTTTGCCAATCTCATCCCCCCAACTTTGTAGATTGAGAATTGCAAATTCGATTTTTTATTTTCTGCAAAAAAGTTATAATTTAACTTCTTCCTATTTTGGGAAATTCAGATGGTCTTACTTTGGATCCCATTAAGAGAATAATTTGTGTGTACTAGGAGACAGGTGTGTAGGATCCGACCACATCGGACAAAGGCCGTTTGATTTGGTTCGGTTTTTTGTTTGTGTAACCCACTGAGTGTTGAAGGGGAATCTTCTCATGTTCAATCAATTAACCGATTCAATCTGACGATCAATATATAAAAATTAATTCAGAACTTAAATAGAGCATATGACAATTAAAATTAACACTGTTGTAGTCAGTGTGGCAAGTCTATTCGATCCGATTGTCACTCCTATGTACAACCCAAAAAAAAACCAAAACAAAGAAAACCAAATCAACACGGTCCAAAATGATGAAACTGCTCAGAGCTCTTAAATCAAGCACAAATTGAAAATCAACTGAGAAATAGTGAGTCAACCGGGTTGGTTTGGTTTGAAGTTAAATACCTAAAATGGGCCGGCACCTTACTTTCTGGAGAAACTGAACCAAACCGGGTTGGGTAGGAAGCCTATCACAGTCTCACCCAGGCTCCACCCTAAGCCGCCGCTAAAAAATTCCAATCTCAAGAGTCCAGTCAAACCCACGAGCTTTGACCCAATCTTTTCAACGGTCAAACTTCCTCAGCATCTCAGAACTCTAACCAGGTGGGGTTCTTCCCATGATCGTATAAATTGGCATGGCTGCCACTTCCGGAGACCAAATGCTGGTAAACATGAACAACGTTGGCCGGGAAAGTAGTGGAGTTTATTGGGGATCTTCCGCCATTGAAGCCCATAAATTTGCAGAACAAATTCCGGAGATGAAGACCATCCCTCTCTCTCATCCGCCGGAATCTTCTTTCGCGGCTCTCCCAATCGGCGGCGCGTGGAATGAATTCTCCTTCTCCCCTCGTCTTCTCTCATCGCCGGACGTGAGTGCTGGATTTGATTCTTTGTTTTCTGGGTTTTTGATATTCTTCTTCGTTTTCTTTTTCATCTTAGTTTGGCTGATTTTTATGTCGCAGATTTTTCCATCTCCGGCGACCGGGGTTTTCTCCGGTCCAGATTTGGACTGGAAGAGTAGCAATCAGGTTCAGTTCGCCGGGGAAATGATGAGTTTCTCCGAGTTTTCACCCTTATCTTCATCGTCTTCCTTTTTTCATCCCTCTTCAACAATGGTTTCAATGGTACGTTTTATTCATCGCTCGATTTCCTCTTTTTTCAAAGGGTTTCTCATCTGGAATTGATGGTAAAACATGAACAGAATGAAACAACGAACACGCAGCGCCAATCATGGAGCTCCGGCGAACCCTCAAAGCAAGAGAAAACGGAACTCTTCTCTTCGAAAACTTACCCACCTCCCCAGATGAACTTGCAGCCAAGTCAAAACCTTCAAACCCAGAAATCGCAGTACGTACGGCTCCAGCGGAACTCCGACGACGGATACAACTGGAAAAAATACGGACAAAAACAGATGAAAGGCAGCGAAAATCCTCGGAGCTACTACAAATGTACACACCCAAACTGTCCGACGAAGAAGAAAGTAGAGAAATCTTCGGAGGGTCAGATCACCGAGATAGTTTACAAGGGAAGCCATAACCATCCAAAGCCAGCTCCGACGACCAGACAACCATCTTCCCAGTTTTTTCAACCTTATTCCGGCAACAACTCCCGCTTTTCTCTAACAGAAGACTCTTCCGCCTCTGCCGGAGAGGAAGAATTCGAATCGAATTCCCCGATCAGAAGCTCCGATGAAGTCGAGCCGGAGGCTAAGAGACGGTGAGCTTCAATGATTGCAGAAACTCGTGTTTCCTAATCGCTGAGCTTTTGTCCATTCTGTACTTGCAGGCGAGGAGACGATGAAAACGACGGCGTTTCTGTGTCGTCTTCTTCTGCAAATATGACTGTTAAGGAGCCAAGAGTCGTCATTCAAACCAGAAGTGAAATTGACATTCTTGACGACGGGTTCCGGTGGAGGAAATATGGACAGAAAGTGGTCAAGGGAAACCCGAATCCTAGGTAATTTTTTCCGGTTCAACCGAACCTAGTTTACAAGAAGTTTTCGGTCCGATCCAAATTTCGGTCCGGTCCAATTAAGATCTAAATTAGACGAAAATTGAAAGTTTTGGTTTGAACCGCAATGCCGATTTTGGTTCAGACAGCGGTATCAGTCAGGTTCTGCCGACTCATAGTCAATTTACCGAAAATAACTGTAAACCATGCCAAAAATAAATTTATTAGCTGAAATAATTTAAATAATTATTATTTTTTCAACTTTGTATTATGTTTTATTTCACTAAATTGATTTTATATTTATTAATACAGGAGTTATTATAAATGTACATCGACAGGGTGTTCGGTGAGGAAACGCGTCGAGCGAGCAGCCACCGATCCCACGGCGGTGATCACCACTTACGAGGGGAAGCACAACCACAAAGTTCCGGCGGCTCGTGGAGGCTATGTCCTCAACAGACCTTCGTCGACCGTTAATTCCACCACCACTCCGTCGCCTCACAACCCGACCATCCAATACTATTCTTCCTCACTTAACAACACGGCCATTCGACGACCGATTTATCCGTCGAGCCCTGACATATTGCCACGTGGAGGCTTCGGATTGGGCAAGCATGAATCGACCGTGATGTCTTATGACGTATTTTTCCCCCTTCCGAAGGAAGAATTCGAGGATGGAAATAATTTTTTCAACTCATTCTTGGATTAGAAAATAGCTAAATAATTGATTAATTATTCAATTTTAGACTGCTGTAGTTTTATAACACACATTTCTTCAAAAATAAACAACGATAAAACCATATAATTTATCGTAATTTAGAATTAATCGTATATTCGTCGAACTTCCAATAACAAAACTTGGAACCACTTCTATCGTAAACTTGTCGAGAACGGAAAACCGCACGTCTATTTCTCTAAGTAAAACGATGTCTATGTAATTGGAACACACTTACTTCTCACGTGCACACACACGAATAACAAAAATGTTTGTTTAAAAGACAAGCGAGCATATTCTAATTAGTATAAATGCTCGTACGAGCATAACTCAATTGACTCAGAGATGATTTTCGGCGAGTTCCGGAAAATAAAGAAGCCCGCCCTTACTATACTTAATTGAATGGTAGAAGGAGGAATCGGAAGGAAGGGCAAATCCATTACGTCAGTCAAATAAAGAAGCAAACTGACTTATGAACATAAAGATTGAGTACAAGAGCTTATGTTCGACTCATGTGTTGTCCTAATGTAGAAGTTGTTACCCCCAATATTGAAGTAGCTATTTTGGATATCAGGTAAAAGTTTCATATCTCTGGGCCGCCGAGTCACTGTGATTTAATCCCACAAATTATCGGGTCGGGGTATGACTTGTAAGACTATGGGGACGAGAGATTTAGAGTACTAAGTAGGATTTAAATTAGTATATTCATGCATATTTAGGTATGTACACGTGGCTTTCTGGCCCACTCACTTCCAACAAAGAGAGCCTCCAAATGACACGTGGCGAAAATAAGATTTGATAAAGTTGGTCCAGCCCAGGTTGCATTTGGAAGGCCCAAGAACAGGCCCATTGCTTGGAACCGTGTGCCAGCTGTCGGTGGGCTGACTGGCTGATCCGGTACACAAACCAGCCGTTATGACACGTCATCAGAAGAAACCTAGAAAAATAGTCACTATTGACAGGTCATCATTGTTTTTAAGGATTCCTATCCGCTTCGAATGCGCGTGGAAACCGGCTATCCCAGTCACCTACTGCCTTCCTCGCCTGTTATTTGCCCCGACCCTCCATCGTTCTTATCATTCCTTCTCCTCCGCCGGCGCTCTTTCTCTCGTCTGAATCAATGGCTTCCGTTCTCTCTTTCCCATAAAGCTTTCAAATTACCCTTTTTCTTCAATATTCTCCCCATGGATTCTGATTTTTCTCTCTGTTTCTCAATTCACGAAGCTTTTTCTCTACGCAGACCCTTTCTCGGAGCTAATCATACCTCGGCGCGCTTTTGTTCACGTTAAATCCATAACTTCTCTTCCTTTTGGTAGCTTTTTTCTCGGTAATTTTTCTCTATTTGATTTCTATTTTTAGTTTTTGCAAAAGGTTTGGATGGAAACGGCCGATGGAAAGTCCGGGTGTTTGGGTTCGAGAAAGGTTTTGGTGCGAGCGATTTTATATTCCGTTCTGATACTTTCTCTCCGATTTGCTTACATTATAACCATGACCGGCGAGTCATGCAAGGTCGGGAATTTCTGCTTCTTTTCTACGCCGGGAAGTTTTACCACGGCGATCGGCGCCGGCGCCTTTGGTTTAAACAAGGCCGTTGGGTTTAATTCTCTGGATCAAGTCTATACTTCCAAAGCTTGGATCAAGTCTGTTCAGTTCTACTCGTCAATATTCCAAGCTTTAATGGCGGAAGGCTACCTATCTCCGGCGTCGAATTCTCTGTGTTTAGAAACTCCGAATGGAGAGGAAGTATATTCTTTGAAAGCAATTGGCATCTCTGATTCCATTGGAACATTCAAGAAAGCTTCAAAGCCTCTGGTAATTAAAGGGGAGCAAAATCGGATTCCGTTCTCTGAAAATACTTTTGACTTCATTTTTTCAGGCCGGTGTGGCTTCGAAAAACAGCCCCGCCCTTTGGATTTAGCTTCGGAGATTGGCCGGACACTGAAACCCGAAGGGTTTGCAGTGATTCATATGAAGGCCAAAGATACGTATAGTTTGAATTCATTCATTGATTTGTTCAATTGCTGCAAAATAGTTAGAACACAGGATATACATGGTTTTGATTTAGAAACGCCGTTTATTCGTCAAATTATTGTACAGAAAGAGAGCAGAGTTCTTCCCATCCATGGCGGCTCTGATAATAAGTGCTTAGTTCAGGGATATAAACAACAGCTAGTCCAACAGGCTGAGCCACTGATTTTAGAGGAGCCTCTAAAACCATGGCTGACATTGAAGAGAAATGTAAAGAACATAAAGTACTTGCCATCAATGGCGGACATTAGCTTCAAAAGCAGGTACATATACATCGACGTCGGGGCTCGAAGCTACGGCTCGAGTATAGGAAGTTGGTTCAAGAAGCAATACCCGAAACAAAACAAGACATTCGAAGTATACGCGGTCGAGGCGGATAGAACTTTTCACGACGAGTATCGATCGAAAAAAGGGATCACTTTGCTGCCATACGCAGCGTGGGTTAAGAACGAGACTTTGTCGTTTGAAATTAACCGAGACCCCGGTCAAGAATCACAAGATAAGGGTAGAGGAATGGGGAGAATTCAACCGGTCCGATTTTCGGGAGGGTTCGACGGGGAAGTGAACAAGATCCCGGGATTCGATTTCGCTGATTGGGTGAAGAAGACAGCATTGAAGACGGATTTTGTGGTGATGAAGATGGACATCGAAGGAACCGAGTTTGATTTGATCCCGAGATTGATCGAAACCGGGGCGATTTGTCTGATAGACGAGATATTTCTCGAATGTCATTACAATCGGTGGCAGAGATGTTGCCCGGGTGAGAGAAGCAAGAAGTACGAGAAGAGTTATGGGGAATGCTTGGATCTGCTTTCCTCTTTGAGGCAAAGTGGAGTTCTTGTTCATCAATGGTTTTGAAATTCATGTCTGCAAATTGTGTCTGGTTATAGAACAGTATTATTCGAGGATTCCTAGGTTGTTGCTCTCTTTTCTGCTGCAGAATTATACATACCTGTCGTTGATTCCAGCTTTGCGGGTAGTTTTGGTCGGTCCGAGGAAGGCCGTTGTCTCTTCGAGTCCGGGATTTGAAGCCGAGCCGAAATGAATAGAGAAGATCGTATTTTAATTTATATCTATCGTTTGTAAATTTGAAAATCAAATTAAAATTTTAAAATTCAATTAAATAATTTATAAATATTTACTCATAAACTACTCTTGTAAAAAACAAATTGAGATATTAGGTCACGAGCGAGTGGTTTACAGCACGAGTGCAAAGAAAAAGGTCACGAGCTACGGACCGGCGCAACCTCGGAACCCACGTTCACAAAACTGAGTGGATGTCTCCGACAGAAACGTAAGACAGTATTCACCGTGCGCCGCATTACATGCAATATGTGCTAGCTATCAATCTTAATCATCTGTCATCCGTCTAATCCCAAATCGTCGAAAGATATAAATATAATTGGTCTGGGCAGTATCAGAGTTTGCAACTCAAACACACCGTGAATTACTCTCTCTCTCTCAAAATATAATTGATCGAAATTCTTTGCAGTAAGTAGTCACCTGTGACAATTTTATTTTATTTTTTATTTTTTATTTTTTATTTTATTTTATTTTATTTTGACAAATCAATTTTAAAATTGAGAAGCTATCAATTTTATTTTATATTTTTTTAATAAATAATTGACAAATCAATATCGATAGTCGATACTGCAATTAGGTACCGAGTATAAATTATAAAATAAATAAATAGTGGCGGTTGATTGTTGAATCGGAGGGCGGAGACTCTGACTTAGCCTTCTCCGTTTTCCGCCGTTCAGTCGCCGGATTTGAGATTAGCTCGGATTACACTAGCCGCACTCGTCCGATTTGAGCAGCGGCGCAAGGAAAATTCGAGTCATGGATCAGATCTTCAACAAAGTAGGTTCCTACTGGTTCAGCCAGAGGGCCAACAAGGAGATCAGCTCCTTCGGGGATGATATAAACGTGCGTAACCGAACGCCTTCTTCATTTCATTTCTTTTCTTTTATTTTTAGCTATTCGATTTGGTTTTATCCATACCAGATAGTCTATAACGTTTGATTTTTTTTACTGCGAAGATATATGTCTCAATTTGGACTTGGTTGGGGCAATCGATTGCAAATCAAATGGAGCGAAATTGAAGTTTTTTAAATGAATCGTTTCAGTTAATCTCATTATTTAATGTCCTAATCAATCGTAAAGAGTCATGATTTCTGATTTTTTTTACTTCTACAGAGAATTATAAATTAAACTTTACCTTCGAGCACGGTTTTTCTAAAAGAGTTCATTTGAAAAACATTTAATTTTTTGGAATATAAGAAAAATTCTATCGTGTATTAAATTTGAAAAAAATATCATTAGATACAGGATTACGAGTCTAATTCTGTAACTGCAATTTAATCATAAGTGACCCGGAAGCTTTAAACTGGTTTTGTTGAGTATTTTTTGTTAGGATGGGAAGAAAAATATATTCTTATATTAGAATTTGAAGTTTCTTTGAACTATATTGAGGATTTGCTAGGGAGATTTTCATTGAAGTAGTCGCCCTTTTGTTTTCCGACGTCTAAATACTTTGGTTAACACTGATTGTTCTTTTTTTGCTCTGAAAACCAGTCAGTGTCGTCTAGTATCGAAGGAGGAACTAAATGGTTGGTCAACAAAATCAAAGGTTTGTATTTTTTTCTCGTTTTGTTTTATTGCAACTTCATGTTTCGGTTTGGATGACAAATTGATTCACATTAAACTCCAAAACTACTTGCTTCTTGGTTTTGCTTTGCACAAACAAATGATGCTCAGGGAATTTTTTTGGTTTTAGAATCACTGAGATTAGGAGATGTAACTTGTGAGCCTTTCAAATTGTTTAGTGATAGTAAAGTTCTTAGTGAACTCAAATATACAAGGTGAAAGTTTAGCTTCTTGATTCACAATAGTCGTGGCGATCTTCGTTTTTTTATAACCGTTGGCACAAATGAGTTGAGAATAATGTAAATTTCCTCGACTTTTTAAGCTCTTTGATGTTTAAATCATTTGTGTAGATAAGATAACTTCAAAAATTGTGATTAAGTTGAGTTTAATCTCAAAGGAAAAATGCAAAAAGCCTTGCCGGAGCTGCTGAAAGAGTACGACTTGCCAGTCGGAATATTCCCCCGTGATGCCACAAATTATGAGTTCAATGAAGACACAGGCAAACTCACGGTCTACATACCAGAGGTGTGTGAAGTCGGGTACAAAGACTCATCGGTTTTGCGATTTTCGACCATTATCACGGGTTTCCTGGAGAAAGGAAAACTGGCAGAGATAGAGGGAATGAAAACAAAAGTGGTGATATGGGTGAAAGTGACGAGTATCTCCTCGCAGGGATCGAAGCTCAATTTCACAGCCGGAATGAAGAAATCCCGGAGCAGAGAAGCTTATGAAGTTCTTAGAGATGGCGTTGTTGTCGATAAATTCTGAGGTTAGTTATTGAATGGCGTCATGGACGCGTGGATCGATCGTGCTTATGTGTGCCAGGAAAAGTTTGGTGGAAGTGAACACAATTCTCTTGTTCTAAGACTGGATTATTTGTTGATTCTCTGTTTAAGTAGTGAAAATGTGTATTGTGTGGTGCTGGTAAAAATAGCTATTTTACACAAACTGAGATTTACTGTTTTGGCAAAAAGAGTAGAATTGTTTTTGATAAAAAGGTAAAATATCACTTTTTATTTTATAACAACACATTTAAATTGTTCTTAAATCTGTTTCCGATCTGATCTAAATCAATCACAGTCACATTAAATCAAGAGTAGCTCGCACGGGCATAACTCAGTCGGTTCAGAGATGGTAGAGTTGGTAACAAATGTCAATGTTCGAATCCTGACAGTCGCGGTGTGGGAGTTGTTACCTGCAATGTGGGGTAACTCTTTGTGGATGCAGGTAAAAGCCTCTCATCTCTAGCCTACTGAGTCACCGTGACTTACCTCTCCACAATCTGTCGGGCCGGGGTGTAAGGACCCTGAGGACGAGAGGTTTTGCCTTTTGGTAACAATAGTAGATTAGAATACTAACATTAATTTGAAAAATGATAAATAATTGCAATTTTAATTACAAATCTAATTCATAATTCGAATCAATTATCACCACCAAAACGATGAACTGCGCAGCCAGAAAGTAGAAATAAAAATTTGTTTTACAAAAATACGCAAGTTTTATGGTGAAATTTGAACTGAATGTCTGGTTCAAATTCTGCTTTATATTGATTTTTGGCTTGGTTTTTTCATCTGCTGTGACATTAAACATTGAATTTTCTTTTCATTTTGCTTTGGTTCTATTAATTTTTTAAAAAGTTCAAGTTCGAGAATCGAGCATACTAGCAATTTTCAGCTCAACTATACAATTTCGCCCAATCTTAGAAAAATTAGAGTACCGGCAATTCTGCCCCAAAAACTAGACCAAACCATGAGACCTCGTTAACTGATTTTGATCGACTCTTATACCTCTTTTACAAACAAAGCTAGCGCTCCAAGAAAAACAAAAAAAAAAATCTCTTTATCTGGACAAACAAGTTGCAAGTCTAATAATTCGATAAAATCTCTATTATGATCGAACAAAATAATTTTAACCTGTCAAAGAATAACCGCTACATGACTTTATACGGATCGGCCCGACGAAATTGTTCCAAAAACGCTTAATCGGCTTCTTTCATTGCCTCCTTTTCAGCCATCTTTGCAGCAGCATCAGACTGGACTTTTTCAATTACAGCAGTGAAACCAGGAAGTGCTTTTTCCATTTTCTTGTAGAATATAGAACCCAATTTGGCATATGCCTTGAGAAACCTCTGCAACAGCATCGAATACGATTATAACATACAGCATTAATCGTGTATTCGATTACTAATAATTCTATATTAAATGAAAGTTCGATGTTTTCCCAATTTATTGTTAAAAAATGAGTTTTCTTATGCCAGAAAATCTGTATGACCAAAACATGCAGGTACTAATGGTTCAATATACTTTCAAAATTACATTTTTATAGTTTGGTCCTTTCAAACTATATGGTCATTTTTTTCGAATAATGCTAAAATTAATTTTTTATTATACATGCAGATGTGATGAGTTGTGATTGATGTAATAAATATTATAAATAATTATTTTGATTGTGTTACGACCCTCCCCACTCCCGCACTTCACTCGGGCTTTTTCTTGGTCAACCCCTTTCCCCAGTCAAAACCCTCGGGCCGGGAGGAATTGTAACAGAGAGCGGTAGGCCCTTCACTCGGCAACAAGATTCGGTCCCCAATAATTTCACCATGAGGGGATTCGAACCCTGCACCTGTACTCTAGGGGTACAAGTCTTTTAACCAAGTGTGTCATAGAAAAGGCCTGAGGATTCTGATTGGGGAAAGAGGCTGACCGAGAAAAGGCCCGGGTGAAGTGCAGGAGTAGAGAGGATCGTAACAGATTATAATATATTTTATACACTTGAACTAGATCAATCACAACTTGACAAGTCAACGTGTATAATAAGAACGTATGCTAAAAATGTAAAATTAATATTACTCTTTTTTTCATAATTTATTCTTAATTAGGCAAAATTTGATGATTATTTGATCTATACCTTCACGTCTTTGTTCCAAAGCCTAATGTAGGGACTAGGGAGGACCAGTAGTGTACGAACCGAGAGTTTCGCGATGCAACTTCCCACCATACGTGATTTGATGCATGGCTTGTTCGATGCTAAGAACCTGTCACGGCCGTAATCCAGGGATAACTTTAGCAAGTTCGTACCTGTAAAAAATTGTTGTTCTTATTAGTGGTAAAGAGATACTAGTCTTAAACTACTAATCACTGAAAATTCTGAAAAAATGAACACTAATCACTGAGATTAATGCATTCTTCACTCTGCAAATGCCACATTGAATGAATAGCCATTATTTTTCGTGCAGAAAAGTATTGACCATTTTGTTTTCTAATCAAAGAAACAACATCAAACTTTTAACCAGTAACTTGATTTGATTATTACAACTTGGATTTTGAAAGATCACAGATAATATTTTATGTAAACTGCATAGTTAACTTCGACTTTAGTGATCAAGAACAAATAGGACTTCATATATTTTTGAGCAAATAAGCTGTTGAACCAACGACAGTAACAATGTAAGTCTCTGCCATAAAATTCTGAATTTTCTACTTTATATGAACACTAATCAAAGAGATTCTTGCAATCTTCACTCTTCAAATGAAAAATTGAATGGATACCCGATGTTAATCGTGCAGAAAAGTATTGACCGTTTTGTTTTGTTTTGTAATAAAAGAAACAACATCAAACCTTTAAACAATAACTTGCTTTGATTTTTCAACTCAGATTTGAAATACCACAAAAACATTATATCTTATGTAAAGTGCATCGTTTACCTTCAGTTTTAGTGATCAAGAGCAAATATGACTCTATATTTTTTTAAACAAATAAGTTCTTGAACCAACGACAGTCACAATGTAAGTCTCAGCCAAAAGATTTTGCCTTTATCACTTCATATGGATAGAGATATGTCGATATAATTAAGACTTATAGCAAGAAAGAAATCATAGAATAGATCAATATATAGATTATGCATACCTACGATCTTTGGGAATGAATTTGTTTGGCATGTGATCTTTCTCCAGAATTGTCGTTAATTCAGACCCACTAGCCCAAAGAAACAAGGCGTGGCTGGGTACTCTAACTCCAGGCCAAACGACGTTGGCTTCGAGAACAACTAAATCCCGTCTCTTGCTCTCTAAAGCCTCCTCTTGGACCTGCTTATATGTCTTTTTCTCGTGACCCTTGAGCGGGACCCAGGGAGGTATACCGTTTTGTAGTTTATGGAGAAAAGCATTGGCCGCAGCACCTAGTCTCACTGAAACGCGACCAATAATCAATAATTGAACTCTTTTGAGACTCAAGTTATGAGAAATACTAATATTAAAAAAGAGAGAATATGAACTTTCATAAGAAACGAATTCTAACACTCACTAGAGTTTTTAACTAGATGGAATTTCTCTTGGTTGATCCATTTTTCGTGCTGGGTAGTTGCATGTTTTAGAGGCTAACAAAGATATATTTAAAATCTAGGAGAACTGTTTAATAATAAATTTCAGACCATCTGCACAGGTATACATACCAATAGAAGCTAAAAATTCAACCCCATTTCATTTCTATCCAACAATTACTAAACTGAAAGTGATATTCTAATTAAAGTAGTGTTTCTGACAAGATTTTTGGCTCCTAGTTTGTTTTCCATCAACCATGCAATCATCACAGTGTAGCAGGTACTCCAAGGTTTAACCATGTACATTTATACTCTTTACTTCTTAGCAAACTGTCATTTGTTAACTACCATAATAATAAATCAAATCGATAAAAAAAGATATTAATTGCACCAATTAACGAACGTCGCGTCAAGAGGCTGAACCTGAAATTACTTATCACTTTTAGCAACCAAAGACATAAATATTTACGGAGAAATTGAGGACAAACCTTCCCAAGTGGCAATTGCCCGCTTCATACCATAAACCATGTGAAGTGGCGCTCATTCATCCATGTCTTCGCCCCAAATGAAAGTTTTTTTGTCGATAATTCCACCTCCCCAAGCCGTTTTAAGAGTGATTA
This sequence comes from Begonia fuchsioides, assembly GCA_003255005.1. Taxonomy (NCBI): domain Eukaryota; kingdom Viridiplantae; phylum Streptophyta; class Magnoliopsida; order Cucurbitales; family Begoniaceae; genus Begonia; species Begonia fuchsioides. Next base: position 186,164 of record QAOC01026735.1, on the reverse strand, counting down.
GCTGCAATGGTCCCCTGGTTCGACCCAGCCTATCCTTATAATACCAGCCACCACTTCTCATGATAATTGAATGATCAAACACTCAAATTAGTACAATGGATGATATTTCTTTTGTAAAACAAGGCACAGTCAATAAGATCAGTAAAAATGAGCACAAAGTCGAGAAATTGAGAGCAAATCTATAAGATATAGTTTTTTCAACTTAATCTTCAAACTAGAAAGTGTGTATTATGTTCTTCAAATCAAGAAGCAAAAGTTATAATCATAGTAACGCTTCTCAAGTTGTTTATACCCAATAGCTTGTGCAACATCGATAGGCCGACCAGGTGGATAAGGCCTTTGCCGAAATCCCCACGCGCCTGTACGACTTCTCATTTTCTTTTAACTGTAATTCGTTATATTTGGTCTCAATCTCTTCGGCCATCTTGAGGAACTGAAACACAGGGCTAGCTCTCAATTCGTTCCAGAAATTCTCGTTTTCTTTGATCTTTCTTTCAGTTGGATTCTCTTTCTTTTCGAAAATGGGGTCTTCGTTCAAAATTCTCTCCACTTCAGGCGTATGTCTCTGGTCGGGTAAGTTTTCGTTCTCCCAGAAGAACTGGTCCAGTAGCTGATTTCTTGGGCTTTTTGAAGAAATTTCCAACGTTGATCGAGGCGAAATTCGGGGATAATGAGGAGGTGAGTGGTAGGGAAGTTCTGAAAGGAAAGAGGTGAATGTGAGAGATGGGATTTGGGGGATTACTGAACCAGTTTTCAAATGGGTTGAAGTTAATCGACGCCATTGTTGAAGGCGAAGCGAGGTTTAAAGGAGGATACGGTTTTGCCGAGAGCTCGACATAGGGGACATCAGATAGTGGCACTGGCAGCGACAAGACAAAGTTGGAAAAATGGCGGCCTGTCCCGAGTCAAGGGCCGGGTCGGGCTTGGTTAGTCCAACTAAATGGACCCTTATAAAAGAGTTAAATTAGTTTTCATTCACTTGACCAATTTTCTTATTAAATTATTATTTTAGGGTAAAATAAAATCTCCCAAAATAGGCTGAATCTTAAAAAAGAAAGATTAGGTCCCGACAACACTACCAGTAAAAAATCGTGAAACCGGAACCGGAACTATGAGTTAGAGGAGTACTAAAAATCGAGTAAAATCTGACTGAAATCCTAATAAAATCTAATATAAATCCTAAAATTAATTATAAACATGTTCAATTACTTAAAATCTGACCTAAATATAAAAAAATATTTATTATTATTATATTTTAATTTTTTTAAATATAAAATAAAATCGGAACTGCACCAGAGCTTTTGATTCCAGTACCGGTTCTAAAAATCCAAAACCGTGAGTTACAGTTCTAATTATATTTTTAGCTAAAACTAGGTCAGACCAGCTCGTGCCCACCCATTTCCAAGCCATATGCCTAGACATTCAAAATCAAGATATTGGTGGTGAGCTTCTTAAGTGCTTTGTAACATTTCAAACCCAACCAATATCTATTGCGAACCCATTTATTCGTAGAAATACATCTTGAATACGTCTATTACGACGTTAGAGGTAAAAAAATGTCAATTTATCGTAGGATTTGGATCGTATCCTTTATGACACATGAATAAGATACGCATAGTCGCCATTTCGATTTTAGAGGTCGAAAAATCATGAAACACCCGGTGGTAAAAATACCCATATGAAATCTGGTAACCCGGAACAAAACCAAACTTGACCCAATTACTGAAATTCCCACCCAAGTTGAATAAATATAAAATTATATCGAGATCATATCGTATTTCACAGTTCTAATTTGGTGTGATTCTTGAATCCCACTGATTTAGTTCTGATTCTGGTTCTTATTCAATATAACCGGCCCTGAGATCTGGTTCAGGTTTCGATTCTGAAATGAAACTGGACCAAACCGAACCAGAACTGGCCCAACCCTCCCCAAGGTATAAATTCCTCCTTCCCGGACTTCATCCGAGGATTAACTAGCTGTTTGAGGTTTCAGAGCTCGAAGATCGGACATGGAGGTCGACGATTCTTCAACCGGCAAAGGTAAAGGTAATCCTCCGTTTCATTTATGCATTATTCTCAATTCTGGCGCAAGTTTTTTCGACGAGTTCTGAAAAATTTGCTTCCGAAGGCGACGAGGACCGAGGAAAGCTTACAATGGTGATATTGGTCGGTGCCCCGGGAAGCGGCAAATCCACCTTCTGCGAAAACCTCATGTCCTCTTCTGCCTCTTCTTGGGTTCGAATTTGCCAGGTCTGTCTCTCCCTTGCTCGTCAACTGTTCGATGAAATGATTCAATGGGGTTACTGTTCATATGTATTAGCTGCAAAATCTGAAAAACCTCGTATCAAATTTGATGACCGTTGCTATAGTTATTTGCGAAATTTGGCCGGTGAGGGTTCAACGGCCAAATTTTAGTGATGTATAAATTGTGGTAGGGAGGTCCTAAAATTTTCACCTAAGAATCCTCGAATAACGTAATACGAATTTTTTTATAAAATTAAATGTAAATTAAAGTTATATATGTATGTTATACTCGTTTGGCTCGGCTTGTTTATACTCGATTGGCTCGGCTCGAGCTCTACTCAGGTTCGAAGCTCGCGAGCCGGCTCGAGCTAAATTTTTTGAAAAAAAAAAACTCGACATGCTCAGTTCGAATAGTCTTGATAGACTCAACTGGCTCAGCTCATAAAGCTTGACAAGCCTGACTATTCCAGGCTCTGCTCGCTCGAGCTGGCTCGTATGCCAGCTCTAGTATCAATGTGCTTTTATCTTTGATTTTTTCAGTACTTTTGAAGTTGATTTTTTCAATGAGTTTTTCATGCTTAATTTACGTATGTTTGGTTTGTTTGGCTCAGTTCGTTTTGGCTCGACTCGTTTTGGCTTGATTGACTCATCTCGGGCTCGAATCGATGCTCGCGAGCTGACTCGAGCCAATTTTTTTAAAAAAAAGATTGACATGCTTGGCTAAAATAGTCTCGACAGACTCAATAGCTCGGCTCATAAAGCTCAACGAGTTGGGTGATTCCAGGCTCGGCTTGCTCGAGCCGGCTCGAATGCCAGCTCTAGTATCAATGTGCTTTTATCTTCGATTTTTGCAGTACTTTCAAACAGTCCCAGTCGCAAATGATAAATGAGTTTTTCCTGCTTAACCCACAGGATACTATTGCAAATGGGAAATCTGGAACTAGAGCTCAGTGTCTAAAGAGTGCAACCAGTGCTTTAAAGGAAGGTAAAAATGTACTAATAGACAGATGCAACATGGAAAAAGAACAACGAGCAGATTTCGTAAAGCTTGGAAGTTCTCGAGTGGATGTTCATGCCGTCGTTTTGGATCTTCCTGCACGAATTTGTATTTCTCGGTCCGTCAAGCGAAGCGGTCATGAAGGAAACCTACAAGGTGGCAAAGCTGCTGCAGTAGTAAATAAAATGCTGCAGAAGAAAGAATTGCCGAAACTCAATGAAGGGTTTACTCGGATCACTTTGTGTCAGAATGAGGCCGATGTTCAATCCGCAATCAATACATATAGTTCACTCAGTCCTTTGAATACCCTTCCACATGGATATTTCGGCCAAAAGAATCCGAGTGAAAAAGTGCAACTCGGTATAATGAAGTTCCTCAAGAAAGCCGATGATCATAGTATTACAAAATACGAAGCACCGAACATTCAAAATCCATCTCCTCGAGCTGAAGAAATTAGGAATACTTCTGGTGAAATTATAGCTTCCGATAAAGAGTTAAAGGAAGGAGAGGATCCTACGGTTGAGAATGCTCAAACTCTTGCATTTCCGTCGATTTCAACGGCAGATTTCCAATTCAGTCTTGAAAAGGCATCTGAGATTATCGTTGAGAAAGTTGAAGAATTTATGGACAAACTTGGGAATTCCAGGCTTGTTTTAGTGGACTTAAGCCATAGATCAAAGATTCTGGCTTTGGTTAAGGTGAAAGCTGATCAGAGAAACATTGACTCGGGTAAGTTTTCAACATTCGTGGGAGACATAACTCAACTTTATTCAAAAGGGGGCTTGCGCTGCAATGTCATTGCCAATGCGGCAAACTGGTAAGCTTGCGTGTTAGAAATAATCTACTCATTCGTGAATTTAAATTATGCTAACTTGACAAGCACTAAATGTCATGTTGATATACTTTCAATTTATCTGCTGAATTATTAGAATAATTACAATAAATACTTTGAACTTTAAAAGTCGTTAATAGACAGGTTAAACATTAGCATAATTGCTACGAACGCTATATCATCAATTTTTTTAATTTTAAAATGTCAGTCAATTAAATTAGTAATTTGGTTAGTTTTAATTAATTTGATTAGTTTTGACGACTTGTCAAGAAAAAAAAAGATCTAATTATAAATTTATATTTTTATTTAACCCAATTAATCTAATAAAAAATAAAAAATTTCATAAATTTTTAATCTTTTTCAATTGTTTTATTAACATTTACCAATGAAATATGTTAATTAGATGAATTAATATCATTAAAATTAACAAAAAAACCCAATTGCATGATTTCTGTTGAAATTATGATAAAAATAGTTCACGGTGTTCATCGACAACTTGGTAATGCAGCCCTCTTATGTATAATTTACACATGGAGAAATAACGATTCCATGCAGGAGGCTAAAACCTGGAGGTGGAGGAGTGAATGCTGCCATTTTCAAAGCTGCTGGTCCTGCACTTGAAATGGCAACCAAAGAGCAGGCAAAGTCTCTTCAACCTGGTAATGCAGTTGTAGTTCCTCTACCTGCATCTTCTCCATTGTTCGAGGCGGAAGGCGTGACGCATGTCATACATGTTCTTGGACCGAATATGAATTCTCAAAGGCCAAATTGCCTCGATAATGATTATAACAAAGGTTCTGAACTTCTCCGGGCAGCGTATACTTCTCTATTCGAAGGCTTTATCTCTTTATTGCGAAACCAATCGGATTCAGCGAAAGATTGTAATCGTCACTTCGAGTCGAGGCCATTAGAGTCGATAGAAGAAACTCTGGATGTGGCTACAAATCCATCTTATGGTGGTGACCAAAAGATGAAGAGGGAGAGCGATCTCGGGTTTGAAAAGAGCAAAAAATGCAAAGGGTATTGGCCGGAAGACGATAACGACATTGAAAGTGTGAATACAAAGAGTAAGAAAATTGGTGAGAGCACGAAATGGGGGTCTTGGGCTCAATCGCTGTACAAAATTGCTATGGAGCCTCAAGCTCATCGGGAAGAAGTTTTGGAGATATCGGATGATGTCGTTGTACTAAACGATCTTTATCCGAAGGTAAATTTCACACTAACTTCATATGTTACCCATCTTCTCTGTCATGAAAATCTCTACCCTTTGTACAGGCACGTAGACATGTCCTAGTTTTGGCCCGTGCCGAAGGCCTCGAATGCTTGGCCAACGTCGGGCCCGATCACCTTCAATTGTTGAGGAAGATGCATGCAGTGGGCTTGAAGTGGGCAGAGAAGCTCATACACGAAGATGCTTTGTTAGTCTTCCGCCTCGGATATCACTCGGTACGAGCCACTTGGACAAGTTTTATGAAGTTCTTTGATCATAATAAGTTTTTATGAAGTCTTTTTTCTCGGTTTAGGCCCCGTCGATGAGGCAGCTGCATCTCCATTTGATTAGCCAGGATTTCGATTCGAAACACTTGAAGAACAAGAAGCATTGGAATTCTTTTAACACTGTTTTCTTTCGGGACTCTGCCGATGTAATTGAGGAGGTCGATATTCACGGGAAAGCAACGGTGAAGGATGATGAATCTCTTATATCTATGGAGTTAAGATGCAACCGATGCCGGAGTGCTCACCCTAACATTCCCAAATTGAAGTTACATGTCAGCCATTGTAGAGCTTCCTTTCCTTCCCTTCTGCTTCAAAACAGTCATCTCATTCAGGCACCGGATGTCGGCAATGACGCTCCATAACTTAATTTCAAGGTGTTGTAGCAATCTCTCTCTTAGTTCTTTGTTTTTTATGTGGATTAAATCATTTGTTCATTTCACAGTTTTGGGAATAGAACTCATAATTTGAAGATCTTTGATTAATACTATACAACAAAATTCTCTTACCAAAATTGCCAGAAGTCAAACAGGAAAGTAAATTTAAAAGTTGATCATTTTGATTTGATTCGATAGAACATGTCAATTTTAATTCGGTGGTCCTGCCTAGTCTGGAATTTGAAGAAAATAAGACAAGACCTATGTATTTTGATTTCAACCAATACTGGATTAGAAGTGAACCAAAAAAAATTCTGGTCCAATCAAGTTAGTTTGGGTCGATTTGGATTGATTTGGTCGACCTCTAATGCAATATAAACTCATTATTTGAAGATTTTCATTTCATCCTATACAACAAAATTCTCTTACCAGAATTACCAAAGTGACAAAAGTCCAACAGGGAAAGCAATATTTAAAAAGTCTTGATCATTTTGATTTGATTGGATCGAACATGTCTATTTTAATTCAGAGGGAAATGATCTTGTCTAGTCTGAATTATGAAAAAAATAAGACCGGACCTATGTATTTCAATTTCATAATTTCAGATCCAAAACTAATACCAGATGGATTACAACTAAACCAAAAAAATTCTAATTCAATCTAGTTTGGCAAGTCAGTTTGGGTCGGTTTTGTCTACCTTAGAAGATGTGGCCTAGACTTGCAATGTTCATAAGACCAGACCTATGTATTTCAATTTCATAATTTTAGATCCAAAACTAATACCAGATGGATTACAACTAAACCAAAAAAATTCTAATTCAATCTAAGTTTGTCAAGTCAGTTTGGGTCGGTTTTATCTACCTTAGAAGATGTGGCCTAGACTTGTAATGTTCACGTATTCCTCAATAGAACTAAAATCTCTATCTACCGCAGAGTTTTGTCCAAACAACGGTTTTGAGAAAAGAAATCTCTAATCTAGTTTATCGAACCGGCCAATAAATCATCCCAGTGCCATCATGAAAGAGACTTTCATTGCAACAACCGTTTCTCAGAAAACAATTCCATTAAATGTCTTCGAGATTATAACATCTAGTTTACTGACAAATCTCTATCTAAAATCTATCTCAACCAGAATTCTTTTTTTCAAGCCCATCCCCGTCACTTTCTGGATGTAGAAAGTTGTGTTCATAAATACTCTCCCCGTTCTATTATGTCCTCCCCCGCCTTTGTGCAGACTAGTAATGTACACTAAAATTGAAAAACGTACCTCGAATGCTTTTATATTCATTTGAAAGTGGGGTTCTGTCGTAATTTAGTAAACTGAATGTCGCCGTTGAGGACAGAACTGATAAACCTCTCTACCTCTTCTGCTGTTATATCGCCGGAAAATAATGCAAACTTCCCTCTTCGAGGTTTGTAGGCAATCAATTTCTTGTCGGAATCATTAGACCCTTGTTTGTTAAAAGCATTCAAGAATGATGATTGCTTAGTTGCATCTACGAGGGCGTATGATATAGCATCCTTGGAGCCAGATTCGAGATTACTTCGCCTCGATAATGATTTTTGAGAGACCTGAGAAGGTAAATCATTAGGTGATGGGGATTAGAAATACTGCAATTGAAATATCCAGGGTAAATAAGATTAAAATTTGATTATAAGGTCATGCTCAACACTTAAAAACTAGCAATTCTCCCCTTAACCTAGGCTTTAATGGTCAAAGACTCATCCTGCAATATTCTTTTCCAGAATTTCGATTCAACTGTATCGGTTTCTTATATTTCCTGCTAAGTAGATCAAAAAATGAAACGAGTTCGTTTGTTATCTCTGAGCTCTAACAAGAATATTGTTATAAAATTGCATTAATTACTTAAAGTAAGAGAAATACACTTACCATGGATAAGATGAACTCTAGCTTCTCTTTTTCTTTGGATGATTTGAAAGCACCAATGAAGCAAACAGGAGTTGTGTCTCCACATAATCTGTCAAAATTGGACCTTGTCAACAGTGGAATATGACTCTCCACAGAATCAGATTCTGCTTTTGTAGTTCCTTTTTGAGCTGTCTTCTTGTTTTTCTTCTCAAACCCATCAAGTAAGATGCTAAGATCGTGCACAGCAGATTTTAGATCTTTCGCATTAATCCCGCTCTTTAGGATATGCTTTTCTCCGTTTGATAACCAACCAACTATAGCCGGAAGGGCATCAACACCCAACTTCTTCACTGCAGGATTAGAGGCATCGTGAACCTACATGAACATAAAGATTACCATCCGGTTTGGTTATAACTTCATTGCAAAGCTCTACTGTTCGTTTTTTAATGAACAAAGTTCTAATTCTCTAAGAGCAAGAAATAACAACCCAGATACTTCATCAGGTCCTAAAATCAAAGCCCCTAAAATCAAAGCCGGATAAGAGAAAAACAATCAAAGTAATCAGAGATAACATACCTCTGCGTCGTAGAAAACAAACTGTTTGCGATATAATCCACTGAGTACACGCCAGATGATAGGTGTATCCTTTTTAGTGGAGAGAAGCATCACTGTTGGCAACTTTCCAACAGCGCTAGAAGGGAACTCGAATTTACTCAAGTCAACTCGCTTTGAAAATCTTGGCAAATGCTCTTGACAAAAAGACTTCAAATTCTTTGCTACCAGATCATCTTTGTATTCGACCAAAGACTCTCTGTCTTTCCTTATGTATGAATAAACAAATACCCTAGGTGCTTTATGCGGATAGATGTTGAGATTACTGCAGAAAGATGGTTCTTTTTCACAATCTATTTTCCCTACCTGTCAGAAAATATAAATTAATAAAAAATGCTGCTAAAAATCGACGAAATTACAAAGATACTTAGGATCAAAGGATCACCTTCAAAGCTCCTTTTAATGAGTTTGAAACCTCCTCCATGATAGATTCTACAAATGAAGTTTCCTTTAATGCTGGCGTATAAGATGCTAAAAGCCAAGTCATCCCCTTTTCAACTATCTCATTCTTAAAAACCTTTGAGTTTACAACTCTGATGCTCTTGGAGGAGCTCCTGGATGCAGATTGAGAGGCTGATGCTGAACCACCAAAACTGCCGAAGGGGCTTTCCCATTTAGAGTTACCCCCAAAAATGTTGGATAAAATATCATCCATACCAAAACCGAAGGAGTTTGAACCACTAGGACCACCGAAAGAAAAAGAAAATGATTGCGAACCACCTTGGCCACCCATACCCTGCCAACCACCTTGTCTGTGACCAGACTGACTGTGTCCTGGCCCACCATTTGTGAAGTATGTATATCCACCAGGACCGCCAGGATGTCCAGTAGATTCAAAACCAGGACTTCCCTTCTCATCGCCATACATATCATAGTTTTTCCTCTTCTCTTCATCAGATAAAATTTCATATGCTGTGAACAAAATAAACTTTTAAGCATCAAAGGAAAAATTTCATATGCTGGCGAACAAAATAAACTTTTAAGCGTCAAAGGTTGCGGGAAAGAAATCTCACTTTCTTCAAATTACTATGATGGTACATAGATTACTTTTATTCTTCCAAGTAACAGTCATATTGTATCTTTTCCTGGCAGAGACAGTGTTGGGACTATCATTTGCGGATTAGCATAATCATATCTAAGTCACTTAATGTGTGACATTCTACGATAAACACATTACAAACAAGCTGATGAACAAGATGATAATATGATATCATTGAGCCATTATCATATGAACATATGCAATTTAATAAAGACACCCCATTCTTCTAATTATTAAACTAATCCATTACCTTCAAAATGATTTCTCTATCTGTAAATTTTCCTTAACTTGCGTAAATATGATACGAGCTAAATAAACATGCTACATATTTTCCTTCTTCCACATAAACCTAGATAAATAATTAACTACTATATACTTACTTTTGAAGAACTAAAAGAAGTAAAAGACTAGGAAAAGGGGGAAGAAAATTAGTTTGCATATGATGATGTTTTGATTCCATCTGTAGATTCTAGTGCGCCATCAAAATTGAATTAATCGCCGAATTGTTTGATATGCCATATTCATTCTCATAACATACCTTCTACGAGATTGAAATAGCATTATTTTTTGTTATCTGATGGTTTTGTGTGACCAAAAAAGAAAATAATCTTTGAAAGTTGTATTACCAAGTGGCCTAATCAGTTCTTCGTAATGCAAATTCAAAAACCAAAAGAGAGTTCAAATAGCATGACAAGAGAGAAACATCTGAAGGAAAAACAAGTAAAAAAATTGAGTGAATAGCCGGTGAGCACATACCGTTGTTAATTTCTTCAAATTTCTGTTGAGCACCCTTACTCTTATTCTTGTCAGGGTGATATTGAAGGGAAAGCCTAAAACACAATGAAAGACTTCATTAGAACGGCAAGGAATTCTCAGCTGGGAATAAGATGATAAATCAAGAAAACAAGTCATATATGACCACAGAATGTAAACAACGGCATAGAATCACTATTTGACAAAGAGATTCCATTACAAGCAAGGAGCCACTAACTAATGAATGCTATCTCTGTCAGTACCCTCAAAATCCTTTCGGAACAAGTTTCTTAAAAAGTATCACAATAGTAAAATAAGTTCCACATTAGGCAAAATATTTCATGCAAATTTCCTATGTATTAGATTAGCTATACCGATAATACAGGATTGTTCAAAAAGGCATACTTGTGAAAAGCTTTCTGAATCTCACGCTGGCTTGCATTTCTGTCAACGCCAAGAACCTGAGAAAGTATTCAATCCAGAAAAAAAATGTCAATAAACATACTATAACACGAGGAACAAGTTTATTTCCTTTATAAGAAAAAAAATAACGGAGAAAATGTTCTTACATTGCCCAAAGCAATCATAATTTGATTCTAAAATAAATTAATAGTTTCCCGCATTAATAACCGCTGTCAAACCCAGGTGGGCTAAAAAAAGTTGAAAGACTAAATACATTAAATAGCTGATAAAAGGGCGTAAAATCACTCAATCAAGCGCAATCCAAAAGAAAATAAAATGTTCATAAATCTGAAGCAATACTAAATAAGTTTGTGGAAAATCGTACTAAAGATCTTGAATTAGTCTTCCATTGCTACTAATAAACCAAATCTGTCAACAGAAGCTCTCTAAGATAGAATCACTTCCATCAATAGGACTCCAAACATCGCCAAAAGATGAAACACTAAAAAAATATGAATAATTTACGATGAACATCAATTTCCCTCAAAATAAACAAAGAATTCTCAGATTAGCAACATTACATTGTAATAATCCGCGGTTTTGGCTGCGAAGACGAAGAAACAGAGCGCCGAGAAGAGAATGATCGATTGTAGTAATCTAATTTCCATATCCAGAATCAAACAGCAACCGAGATAGAAATTACAGACGGAAGAAAGTTTCGTCGAAACTAGGAGAACGGCGAAGAACGATAGAAAAAATTAGTTATTTACGGTGCAATAAATAGGTTCGCGAGTTAGAAGACTCCAGATGCTTCGGCTGAGAGTGGAAAAGTACACGTGGCTGACAACTAAAGCCCCACGAAAGCGAACCAATTAGATTCAAGGGTGGAGCCCACGCGCGCTGCCGCGTCTACCTATCTAAAACGATTCTTATACGGTTATTGGGCTCCAACCGGCCCATGAATACAAGCTGCTTATTGGGCCAATCACACCAGTTTCAGCCCAAACAGAACAAGTCCGTACGGTTAAGGTTCCAAAAAATATGATTTAAACCGGTTTTTTAAAACCGGAAACTGGCCCGGCCATCCCATGAATCTTAGGTAAAAAAAATTGAAGCTAACGCGGTTGTATAATTTAATTAAAATTTTAAAATATGTAATTAAATTTTTGTAATATTAATTTTTAAAAATATATAATTTTAACTATTTTTATTTATCTAGGTCGGATTTTTTAAGTTATTCCGGCACCCATCTCTTTCCATCCCTTCTCGCATCTGGTCTTTACTAGGGCTGGCAATTGGATTGGGTCAACCCGCGAACCGACCCGAACTTAAAGATTGGATCGGTTATCGGATGACTATTTTTTCGTTGAAACCCGAAGAAAATCGACCCACGATTAACCGAATTTATGTGGGTCGGTTTTCAGTTAATTTTACTAAAACCCGACCCAACCCGTTTTTCGTCAAAATGTTATTTGTTTACTTAAAGTTTTACCAAATAAACTTTTGAAATCTTAGAATAAATCACAAAAGAAGACAAACAAGCACTAGTTGTTTCGGTTTAGTTTTTTCATGGTTTTGAATCGGGCCGTACACTTATAGTTTACTCGAGTATTGGGTCTGGTAATTTACTCGAGACTCAACTGATTTTCATTATTCGATTTTAATTTTATAAAAACTGAAATAATAAAATTATAAATTTATCTAAATGTATTTTGGTTTGGTTGTAAAAATTTTTATTAGGTTTTTGGGCCGTTTAAGTTTGTCGGGTTTTAACCGGAATTGAGTCGGACTAATTAGATTTAGATTGATTATATTTATTACGTGGTTTGCTTAGGGTTTCAAGGTTTTTTATTTTCAAAACTGTGACCAAACCGGAAACCGACACAACTCTCTAATTAATTCCTATTACATATCATGGATATGTATATAGTGAGTGACTTGCGAAACCCGACACAACCCGCTCCAAACTCACTTCAAACCCGCAGCCCAACCCGAATAAAAAACCGAATCTTAACCGAATCCAACCCATTGGATATGGGTCGGATATCAAAATTGATCGGATACGCTTCGGGTTAAAAATTTCCAAACCTGTGAGTCTCACCCCTAGTCTCGGTTCTATGGCCTTTTTGCATAGGTAGATCTTATCATACGTTTATTAAATACTAGTTAGCGACATTTTTAGTGCATTCAGTTCTTATCGGAGTTACCAAGTGACATGTAAGAGTTGAAGTTTGGTGGCAGCTAATCAAAAATTCGTCCATTATTCGCCCCATGATATCCACAGAACAAATGTTCCTAGAATTTGACTCGAGTTCCATGACACGGTCCTGAATAAACGACTTAGCTTTGGCCATTGTTATCGAGATCGGAATAATATCAAGTCCTTATTGCTAAATATCATTGGTTTTGTAGTCGACTCAAGTCTGGAGAGAAGAAATGCAGCATGTTTACTTGAGAAAGGCAAATTTCCGGGTTGAAATTGATCGATAATAAAGCCGCAGAATCACTGTTCTTCGATATCTAATATATTCTCAGCTGTAGCCTCTGAGGTTACAGGATTGGACAAATTCGAGGTCAAAATTCAGTGAAAACTAACCTTAAAGTCGGGGTGCCCGTCTTCCGTTGTAGGAGTGAAGCAATTGCAGAATCTCGACCTTTGCGAGATTCGAGCAACACTTTGCCGGTGCCATTTATGAGTAAACGTCTCTGCAGAAGATCAACTGCAGTCAATTTTCATACACAAAAAAGGTGAATTAGCAATTGTACTTTTTCGAAATACACATTAATAGTTCAAATACTTATTGATGCAATAAATGATTATTTATAATTCTGCATTGATCGTATTTTAATTTGACCAATTATGTGACTCGTACAGGAGGAGACATCAATACCAAACAAACTACCACAGATGACCAAATTTTTACTGAAAAAAGGCAGCCCCAATCGCCATTTCACTTCAGCACCATGCAGTACACAAATATCCCAGATCGGCTCGGCATAACAACAATCTCGGAGGATCAAAATCAATCAAATTATAATTTATGATGCAATCTCGGTACTCGGATTCGAAGCTAGCTCATCTTGCATCACTGGTTCTTAAAAGACTGCACAGAAAAAAATGAAAATGTGGAAACTCAAATCCTGCATAAAGAATCAAATGTTTGGATTTAAGACAATTTACCCCTAAGTTTTTGGAGATATCTTTCATCTGTTCCGACAGCTCTTGCTTCTTTTGCAATGCTGCAATAAATAAATAAATTGATATTGTGAGTCACTGAATGAGTAATTACTCCAGCATTAAATTTTAAATTCAAGAGGGCATACCCTTCTGTGATACATCCTCAATCCTCTTTGACGTCCTCACAGCAAACCTCTGGAACGAAGGACTGAAGATAAAAAAACATGCCCAGAAATGATTTTCAATCTTCAAATTAACAGCGGTCGTCTTTTCATCAGTTGACAATTAAATTGAAAATGGATGCTACAGGCGTCCATGGTGATATAACTCTAATATTTCCAGCTAATACACTTGAAAAAACATTTCAAGAACACCAATCAAGAACATCTATCTACTCATAAAAAGAGAATTGTGAAAGAAATATGCTTCATTTGTTCATTACAGCAAACTAAAAATCTCTATAAATTCACCATTGGATAAAGTTTACCAAAAGATACCAATTTAAAGTAATCACGTAATTAACTACAACAGTAATACTACAAATTATCTTTGAATTCTAAATAAACTTTGAATTTTGGACTGGGGAGTTGATATTATAATGTAGGATTGAGAAAAAAAAATTTATTGACTTTCTATAAAGCATTTTTTTCTCGCAGGAAATAGAAATAAATAAGATAGCATCAAGCAAAATCAGCAAGAATAATAGACCTTGAAACAGAATAATCGATGAAAAAACACCAGAAGTAGAATTAAACCTGTTGGCAAGGCTGTTGACAAGAAGCTCATTGACGAGGTAAGACATTACTCTGTTAACGAAATTGCCACCCGCCATCTACAATTTAACCAAGATAAAATCAGATGCAATTCCCTTAGCAATCATTTGAAAAAAAAAGGCAGAAGGAAAACCTAAAACGGAGTTTTTTATAATCAACAACAGGAAAGCGTTACAAATATCTTTATGATCAATTACATTCTTAGATACCAAAACATATACAATACCGAGCAGAAAAAAAAAATCAGCAAAATATACAAGAACAGCGCCTTCAATAAAATATCCCAATTAGAACAACGAAATCCAAAATAACGAAGAACTAATGCCCATTCCGAATTCAAACCTCTCGAGTTCCTGCGATCGTGAAGCGCGAAATTGGGATCAAAGATCAGAAACAGAAGAAAGATTTATGGGAAAAGGGATGAAGAGAGGTTGAGATTTATTGAGCAAAAGGACGTCGCGAAAGCCCTAGTTTCGTCCAATGCCTTATTCTGGCCCTTACGTGATAAGCAAGCCATTTCAAAATAGGCCCACCGTATTTATATTTTAATCGATTTTTAAAAGCGGAAATATTTATTTAAAATAAGTTAAAAATCAGATTTGACACTAAACTATTGAACCGCCATAGGTATTTTTAAAATTATTTTTATTTAATTTTTCTAATTAAATATTATTCGAATAATTTCACATTTTTATTTTACACAATTTTGTTAATTTCTTTTAAATTGAATGATTTATTATAATTTTTTTAGTAGAAAAAATAAAAATAAAAATAATTAAAAATCATTAAGTACGTTAAAAACAATCTTACAAATTCAACCATAAACTCTCGATGATTTTGGAAGCAAAACTCACGGTTTGTTTAACTTTTAGATCCAAAAATTTAACGTTTAGACCTCAATTTCTCTGTGTTGCATCGTTAAATTTTTACGTGACTCGCGTTGGTCTTTTCTTGATACATTTTTCGATCTCGCATTTAATTTTTTTTCTCGTGATTTTGAGTTTTAATTTTTGGTCACCACTAATTTATAATTTAACCCTTTTAAATATTTATAATTTATCATATTGATTGAATAATCCAGTTTTGATATATTATTTAATGATTTTTTAACACATAAGAATAAGAGAGTAATATAACATTACTCATATTTATTCTGGCCCTAGTGTGTTTGATTCTTTCTATTTATGTGACTTCAATTACATTTTATGATTTTAATATTTAAATATTAAATATTTGTGTGATGTATTTTACTAGTTCATTTAAAATATTTCACATGAAAATAAAATAATTTTGTCTTTTAAAGCATACTTGGGACAACAACTTAAATTAAAATGAGTAGCCCATGATTCGCTAGCACGAATATAGATCAGTTAGCTCAGAGATGGTAGATTTGGTATAAAGAGCCTAGGTTCAACGTTTGCGCTGTCATAGTATGAAAGTTGTTACCCTCAATGTTGAGGTAGTTTTTTGGGACATCAGGTTAAAGCCTCTCATTTCTGGGCCGCTGAGTCACCGTGATTAACCCTCTCACATGCTATCGGGCCAGGGTGTGGGGATCGTGGGGGCGAGAGATTTCATTTTTTGGTATGAAGTAACCCATGATTCTTCCAAAGATTCTTAAACTAGAGATTCTATCAAATTTTCTTTGCTTCAGTTTCAAATTTGAGTTTTTAGGAAAAAGCAAATCTAACGAAGTCGAGATATTCGGTTTCGTTTTTATCCAAACCTAAAACCGACTTGCACAACATTTCGGCTGTAGCTTTAATTACATTTAGAGTTACCTGTGCACCAATAATCGGTAAATACTCGACACAACTTCAGATATCGAATAACATTGTTTTACATCGGCCTCGACGTAAATTTTATTCATGGCTTACCACCAATCCTTCCCGAGCTATCTCTTCGTAATAATCTTTTTCAGCACTTGCTCTACGAACATCCTCCTGAGACATAGATTGCGATCATTTCTCTATCTGCACGGCTCATGTCGTATTAAAGACGGCTTCAGTGGCTCGGTGGGGGCGGCTTGAAGCTTGCTAAACCAGTGATTTCTCTGCCTGTTATCAAGTTGTTTATGTCGAAGGTCCCTTGTACCCAAAAGGCGAAATCCTTCATCTCCAGGGCCCTCACACCCTAGCCTGACGGTTTGTAAGGGGGTTAAATCATAGTGACTCAGCGACCTAGAGATATGAGGCTTTTACCTGATATGTCGAAGGTCCCTTCGTATGTATAAATGGGTTCCAAGTCACAAAAAGCCTGCATTTTTGGTCCAGAAGTAAATTATAATTTTTAAAGCATACCTTTCATGCAATTAAATGGTCCTACGATACAAATATTATTCATTTTTACGCATTGGTGTGCGATAATTAAGGAACTTCGAGTTCAAAAATCGGTGTTCAAAACTTGAGAAGTGAGTAACTTTTCAAAGCTTGTTCAATTACTAAAACTTGATCTAGCATTAAAAGTAGACAAAACCAACTCAAACTGATAGATCGTCACAGACCATAACTTTTTGCTCTGATCATGTTTTATCTGTTCCAATGACTTATCATGTTCATTTTTAGCTAAAATTTATGATTATTGGTATAATGGGTAATTTTGATAAATATGTGTTTTAAAAAATTTCATATTAAAATTAGTAAATATTATAATCTTGAGATTAGTTTAATCTATTTTTTTGTTTGTTATAATATGTTTTTATTATAAATGTTATGTGTTTTTTTGTACAAATTGATGTCAATTTGAAAAAGAAACATATACATCAAGGCCAACCCGCCAACATGACAGCCGACTAGTTAGATCATATCGAATCAGTTATTAACTTTGAAAAAAATCAAATGTGAATTCAAATAAAAACTAACTTAAAAATTTAGGTCGAATTCGAATCAGATCGAATATATAATTGAATCGAGTTCGGATCTAATTTTACATGATCCAACCTCAGATCGAGTCAGTTAACTGGTAAAATTTAGAATTTGTGAAAAATAATCTAAAATAATTAAATTCAACATGTCAGTTTGAATTTTATGAAACTGAATATAAATTTAAACTCCAATTAACTTACAATTTTGAGTCGAATTTGGATCAGATTGAATATACAATAAGATAATATTTGATTTAGAAGTATTATTTTAACATGAAAATATGTTAAAACCTTTTTTCAAACAATAATTTAACGTTTCTGGGTGTTAATTCCAAATACCTTGGTTTTAGGTTCAATTTCAATTCTGGTTTTCCGGTCGGTTTGTTTGGACCGGTTATTTTTACAGATTTGGAATTTACAACCATTACCACTCACTTTTCCATTATTTTTATTTTTAATTTTAAATAACCAATTAGAAATGGATGTCTTTGCTTCTCCCCCACGACATAGAAAGTGTAACTGGAATGGAACCAGCCGCCATGGAAGGAGACGTAGTTTGACCAACAAATGGATTTCTCCGTCCCACGTGTCCCTATTGAGGAAAACGATGACTCAAGACTCTCTGCTCTGCGACCATGTCCGTTCTAGTCTTCATGGTCCCTGTCTCTTCTCCGCTTGATTTCAAATTCGTTGGGTCCCATGCATTGCATAAATTCACTTGCCTCGCCATTTCCACTCTGAACTCTGCTCGCTCTCTTTTCTCCTGAAGCTTCAAAGGTTGGCTATGGCGGGATCTGGAGTGGTTGCCGTGTACGGAAACGTAGCAGTCACTGAATCCAAGCAGTCGCCCTTCTCGGTGAAGGTGGGGCTGGCTCAAATGCTCCGCGGCGGCGTTATAATGGACGTGGTTAACGCGGAGCAGGCTCGGGTGGCGGAGGAGGCGGGGGCTTGCGCTGTCATGGCGTTGGAACGCGTCCCCGCCGATATCCGATCTCAAGGCGGCGTGGCTCGGATGAGCGACCCGCAACTCATAAAGGAAATCAAACAGGCCGTCACTATTCCGGTCATGGCCAAGGCCCGGATCGGCCATTTTGTCGAAGCTCAAATTCTCGAAGCGATCGGCATCGATTACATCGACGAGAGCGAGGTTCTGACTCTGGCCGATGAAGATAACCATATCAACAAGCATAACTTTCGAATCCCGTTTGTCTGCGGTTGCCGGAATCTAGGCGAAGCTCTCCGGCGAATACGCGAGGGGGCGGCGATGATTAGAACCAAAGGCGAGGCCGGGACCGGTAACATAGTCGAAGCCGTTCGTCACGTAAGGTCGGTGATGGCGGATATAAGGGCGTTGAGGAGCATGGACGAGGACGAGGTTTTCACGTTCGCGAAGAAGATTGGAGCGCCGTATGATTTGGTTCTTCAGACGAAGCAGCTGGGGCGGCTCCCGGTGGTGCAGTTTGCCGCCGGTGGAGTAGCCACGCCGGCGGACGCGGCGCTGATGATGCAGCTCGGCTGCGACGGCGTTTTCGTCGGCTCCGGGGTGTTCAAGAGCGGCGAACCGTCGAAGCGGGCCAGGGCGATTGTTCAGGCCGTGACTCATTACAGTGACCCTGAAGTGCTCGCCGAGGTGAGCTGCGGGTTGGGGGAGGCCATGGTCGGGCTAACCATGAACGAGAAGGTGGAAAGGTTTGCCCGCAGATCGGAGTAGCCAATCTGAAAACTGGGTTTCTGGGTCTTGTTCTTCAGAGCTCTTCCATGGCGGAAACTCAATCTTTAACTCGATGTAGTGATTTTATCTATCATTTCTGGTCATTTTCTCCTCTGGTTCGTCCCAATCTGTCGTTCTGCTTGATTAGATCAATGCATAGTCTTCACTAAATTATACTCTATCTTCTCCTCTCCTTCCACCGCCGTGAAATCTCCCTCGCCGGACCCGTTGAATCCTCCGGCCACCACCCCAAGTTCATATATCCTTCTTCGTGTAATTTCCACACCGCCATTGACCTGGTCTCAAAACCTGTGAAACAACTAAAAATCCAGACAATTTTCCAATTTCAGAAGAGATTTCTTTTTCTTTAACCTTAGCCCTTCCCCACAAGCAACGAGCAATTTAGTGTTCTTATCAGGAACTTCCACCGCCACTTGCCGGACAAAATCAGGACTTAAGGTGGTCAGATACTGGCCGGTCCACAATCCAACGTAGCCAAAATGAACCCATTTCTTGAGCAGAGTTAACGGAGAACTGTCCGTGTCTTTGACAAACAACGGCACCCGCAGTGCCCGTCTCCCAAATGGGTCTGATGTCCAGAAGAGTGTAGCCACCGGAAGTTATCGCCGCCGCCGCCTCGCTCGGCGGAATGGGCCTTACTACGCCGCTTTCTATGAGCTGCCAACCGTCGCCGGAGCTTGCTTTCACGTGAAATGTGCTTTTGACGGCGTTGGAGATTGGTGGCTTGCTTTGGCGATTCAAGACGCCATCTTTTCTCTCTGCTTATCCAGACAGTCAAACCCAGCACGCTGCTGTTTCTGACCTAAAGGCTAAAACAGCTATTTGCATGACCAAGCCCTCGTCTTGTGGGAAATTTGCTTCTGTGCCCCTCCCTCAATTTTGCATTTTGGTCTTTCAAAGTCAAAAATAGCTAAATCTAACCTTTGTCTTATACTAAAATGTAAAAATTTCTCGAACTCAGAGTCCTTAATACTCCGGCCCAACAATTTGTGAGGAAATTAAATCACAGTGACTCAGCAACCCAGAAATAGAAGGTGTTTACTTGATATTCTAAGGAGATACTCCAACATTGAGAATAACAACTCCTACATTGTGATAACACAGACGTCGAACCTAGTCTCTTATACTCAATCTAACATAAAATTCGACATAAATGGTTACAATAGATGGTTACAAGATGGTTACAATTCCACATATGACAGCGCAGACCTCGGAATTACCTCGGAATCCTCTCTTCTCTATAATTCGACATAAAATTAATAAAAGTTTTACTTGCTACATAGATGGTTACAATCCCAAATAAGATTCAGCAATTTACAAAGCCTTCTGAATAAGAAGTTAATTGCAAAGAATTTTGACAGCAGCTCAAACTCGAACACCAACCAGCGATCCCAGACGAAGAATTCATGTATCGATCAATCTCCACAACTCCGTCGATTGCAGCTTCGAAAACGATGAAATTATACAAGATTCGACAGCATAAAGGTTAGTCCCGAGAATTGCCATAGTAGAACGCTTCTCTTTTTCCCAAATTTTCAACCGGAGACGGGAATGCCATGGACCCGAAACCATTCGGGCATGCGGAATTTCTCGTGGAGGGCTGGTCTGACATCTTCTCGGAGAGCCAAGTCTTTTAGAAGCGGAAGAATAACCTCGAGAAGCTAAAAACCAGCACATTTTAGGACCGAGTTTGTGAGATAGACTGTATATTTTGTGAAAAAATAAAGCTTTACTGACCTGATTATCATAAGGCTGAGCTGCCGAAAATGGTATGCACGGTATTCCGTTCACCGGTTGCAGCAAGAAACTAAACGGGTTGTTATCGACAATGATAACTCGGCTCAGATCTTTCGATAAGCAAGACAAATCTTTCACGTGTTCTCGATGTTTCCTGCAAGTGTTCATCGTCACCGATGAAATCGTGCCCGACATTGATAGCGTATACAAGTACAATCCAGACATATCCTAATTTACAAAAACGATCAAAATTTTCACAGGCCCCCACACGAAAATTCATAATTTTCACCCAAAATCTCGACACAAACTACATCGAAATTCAACACAGGACCAAATATATGTTAACGATCATATAAATGACGATATTGTCGAAAAAATTAGCGCCATGAATGCACGAAAAAAACCATGTCTATGTCGGTTATTGTTTTTTATTCGAAGAAAGCACGAGTCAAAATTTTCGAAGAACTCTCTTATTCTAATCGTCCCACTCATGAAAGTGATTGAGTTCTAATAAAGTGTACTCGAGAAAGTCCATAACTTACGTGCTAACTGTTGAAGGTCTATAAAGTCGCAGGCTAAATCGATTCTCGGTATCAATTCTATCAACCAAAGGTTTAGCATAACCTACGATGCACATAAGAAAAACCGAAACTAAATCACCGATGCAAAATAAAAGAAGGAAAGAGACAAATCAAGAATGATCGATGAATTTCAAACCTTCAACACCGGCGGTGAATAAAACAAGATTAGCAACTTCGCCAATCTGTTTCAAGAACTCTCTCAAACCCGGTCGTTCAAATACTGTCACGTAACTGATCTTCGGTTTGCCTGCACATTCCTGTAACACATAAATATCGTCACATATTGGATATTAAACCAGACAATGATAACAAAATGTTGAGAATACTAAGAATTCTTTTATCCCATTCAAAGCAATATCATCTCATAAGTATCTAACACAATTTATGTCTCTAATGCGACCACTTGAAGTACAGTAACCGTATTCACGATTTGTTTCATCGGTTTTCTAGAATCAACACAGAGATTCTCCAAAACATAGCATGGACGGATAACGACGACTTTACTCAATGTATCGAGACAAGCCTTTTCTATTTTATTTCACAAACGAAAGGAAAAAAAATACTGACTTGATACGTATGAAAGGCTATGACATAGATAATCCGACCAAAAAATAACTCCATTTATCGCATCGCTTAACCGACGAGTAAGATGAAGATGGAAGTACCTTGTCCGAAGATATGCATTCTAGATCAAACCACTTCAATCCGGCTTCTGTGGCTTGAGTACGAATCATGGTAGGCAAACTAGATGTTTCATATGCACAGACAAGTGTTTCATCCAAATCAAGAACCACCTACATAACCATCAATGTGAGCAAACAAATCAGACACGCAGAGAATTAGTCCATTGATGCATAATTAGTGAATCCCCAGTTCGTAGAATCCGAGATTACATACTACCATTTAAATCATCTGGGAATAAAGATAAGATATAGTTAGTAGAAAAACTACAGGAGTTTTGGCACCCACAAGCAAAATCAGCAGAAAATTCAGCTGGGTCAATCCTTAAACTGACTAAAAACAGCAATTCAAAGAAGAGAAAAACTTCAAAATCTCCAATTCCAAAGCTAACCGTGAGTTTTTCCAAAGGGCGGAAGGAATCACCGACGCCTGCACCAGAATCGGCCACGACGGTGCAGGAATCTTCTTGCAGCTCAGAAGAGTGACGAAGAGGGAGTTCGACGACGGGTAAAGCCTTGAACGTCGGAGACGAGGAAGCGAGAAGGGGTCGCCGGAGACCGATATATGACAAAACCTGAGCAATAGAAGGAGCACCCCTCGCGATCTGGGCTACTACTTGGAATAAGAAAGTCAACCAATCGATCAAAGCTCGCCATGCTTGCAGAGACCTCGGCGGGCACACCTCGGGCGGAGCAAACTGCGCCATAGCCAGCGATGGCCGACGCAGAGTAGATTCAGAAGGAAAAAAAGCAAAGAAAGAAAGCTAAACTCCAATGAAATCGATTTCTCGGACAGACCATGAATCGGAAATGATAAAATTACGAATAAAAATTGTAGATTTTTGTTTTCAACGCAGATTATTGGAGGAGGTGTTGGCGGTGGTGGCTCAGGATGGTTGAGATGGCTGCTAATTAAATGCTGGGATTATGAATAAATGATGCGATTAGTCCGACAGACAACGACAGCTGTACGCCAAAGACAGCATTCAATGTAATTACCATTTAGTGCCCCAAACTTTCGTGATGATGATTTCATGGACGCACGAGTGGACTGCGATTGCTCAAAATGAAGGTCCAAGCCAAAGCCTACAATGGTGAGAGGAACCGCAAAACCCAGTTCAAAGCCCGTCTCTGCTCTCCGACCCATTTGTTTTTTTTTTTCTGTGTTTCTTCTCCGGCTGAAATCGGAAATGAAGCTAAGAATCAACAGTAGAGGAGTCTGAGTGTGAGCAGAAGGATCGAGGTATGGGTTTGGATTACTACAAGATTCTTCAGGTGGATTGCGATGCTAAAGACGATAATTTGAACAAGGCCTATCGAAAGCTCGCCATGAAATGACATCCCGATAAGAACCCCAACAACAAAAAGGACGCCGAAGCTGAATTCAAGCAAATCTCTGAGGCCTATGACGTAAACTCTTCTTCATTTCTCCCCATTTTCGAAAATTGGACGCAATTTCGTTCCTGTTTTTGAATTTGATCGAATATTATCTTAGGTTTTGAGCGATCCCCAAAAGCTCGCGGTTTACGATCAGTACGGCGAAGAGGGTTTGAAGGGTCAGGCTCCTTCTCCGCCCGGGGCTGGTGTCCTTCCCGGCGGGCCGACCATGTTTCGTTTTAATCCGAGGAGCCTTGATGATATTTTCTCTGAGCTTTTTGGCTCTTCAACTCCTTTTGGCGGCATGGGCGACATGGGTTCCCGGGGGGGGGATGTTCCTTGAAGATATATTTTCTTCGTTTAGAGTTGGTCCTGGTGAAAGCTCTGGTAATGTACCCAGGAAAGGGGCTACCATTGAGCGGCCATTGCCGTGCAGTTTGGAAGATTTGTACAAGGGAACGAAAAAGAAGATGAAGATTTCGAGGGATGTGACCGATTCCAGTGGGTAAGCTTCTATCTCGTCTTGTATAATCTTAGAAGATGATAGAAGATGTTTTGATCGTTGTTCGAATTCATAGTAATCATACAGTGACCAAAATTGGATCATTGCAGTTCGATCAAAAGATGTTTTTAGAGAATCAGGATAGTATGCAGTCGGTTTGTTTTTGGTTTGTGCCTACTCCAACATTCGAATTTTCGATATTCATCTAGCGTAATTTAGAGAAAGTGATAGATTTTGGACTAAATTTTTATGTTCTCTATGTTTAGTAAATGTGGAAATTACCCTTATTCGATATTTTTACAGGAGACCATCAACGGTAGAGGAAATTCTTACGATTGAGATAAAGCCCGGGTGGAAGAAAGGGACGAAGATTACGTTTCCGGAGAAAGGGAACGAACAGCGAGGAGTTATACCCTCGGACCTCGTGTTTATAATCGATGAAAAGCCTCACAGTACCTTCAAGAGGGACGGGAACGACCTTATCGTCGCTCGAAAACAACCCTCGATGGCCAAAATTTGATGGTCCCGATCAACTCGATCATCAGCCCATCGTACGAAGAAGTCGTGAAAGGGGAGGGGACGCCGATACCAAAGGAGCCTTCCAAAAAGGGAAATTTGAGAGTCAAATTCAGTATCAAATTCACGACAAGACTCACAACCGAGCGAAAAACCGGCATCAAGAGGTTGTTAACAACATAATATACAACCGGCAGTGGCGATTCTGTACGCTTTCTTTCCTTGTTTTTCGAAAACATGATCCATGATGATTTGTGATTCAAGAGTTTGATTAGAACCAGCTATTTTAAAAGTTAATAATTGTTCCTGAGATTTAGAAATTCTGCTAAACCAATAGATTTTAAGATTTCGGGTAGGTTCGGTTAAATTGGTAAATTTAGACATTCTATCGTTACCATTTTTGTCGATTATTTTATTAATTTCGGTAAAGTTTAAGTATTTGTGTCGTTTTTTTTTACTGCTAGTGTTAATTTTGTCTCCGAATGTGGAGAGAGAGAGAGAGAGAGAGAGAGAGAGAGAGAGAGAGAGAGAGAGAGAGATGAGTTCCACTTCCTCGTCAATCAAACACTCTCTCCTCAAAAGGGTGTCTGTTCCGACATTTGCAGACAAGTTATGGTATCCTAATTATCTTAGTTGAGATCGAAGCTCTTGTTCTTTTATGGCCTTTGCTTCTTCTCTCTGCTCACCTCTCCCACTATATTTCCCCTCTCACTCTTATCTCTCTCTATGCAGAAAATGCCTTCTACTCGATCCAAAAGCTCGAAAAAAGAGCGGCTCAACTGGACGACGGAGTTGCACGATCGATTCGAAGATGCAGTCAATCATTTGGGCGGCCCCGATCGTAAGTTCATGCATGGCTGCATTTTTTTTTATTTTGTTCATGAAAACTAAAATAAATCGTTCCTTTATTATGTTTACAGGAGCTACACCAAAGGGTATTTTAAAGGCCATGGCAGTCCCTGGATTAAGCATCAAACATGTCAAGAGTCACTTGCAGGTGATTCTTTTTGCTTTAATTTAATGATTTCATGGTCATCGGTCGATTTCTGTAACTAGTTTTCAAAATCTGTACAGAAATTCAGGATCTCAAAATACGTCTTTGAATCCACAACCCGTAAGTTTATCGAAATATCAGTTGATGACTTGAAGTTTTAAGTAACTAAAACGTATGCTTGAAGATATATTTCTGTGCAGGCCGCAAGATTGAGAAAAGTACGTCCGAAATCCAGCCGAACTTTAGTGCAATCTGGTGAGTCGTTTCGCTTTAACTCGTTCTTCGTTGCCGTATAACTTTCTGGGTTTCCGGTTTTTCAAGACTCTTGGCTGAGTAAAACCATATATTTTCAGTGAAACTCAACTTAAAGAAGCCTTGGAAATGCACAAAGAAGCTCAAATGAAACTAAATGATCAAATAGAGGTACCAAAAACACAACACCAAAATAGGAGCAAGAACATAGATTCCTTACAAATGTTTTATCGTATTTTTCAAAGGTTCGGTCGAGCTTGAAGCTGAAGATGGAATCGCAGCAGAGATTTCTTCGGAAATTTACTGAAAAACACGCCGAATTCTCGGTCGAATCGCTTCGTTGTCTTAACGAGGTGTCTGAATTTGCCGCAAAAGTTGAACCCGAAGTCGCCATCTCTGAAGAAGAATATCAAAGTTTGAAGCAACAAAGGGTGGAATTGGATGAAGATTTCTCTCCAAGATCATCACTTTCATGGATTGATCAGGAACTGCTTAGTGACCTTTCAATGCCATTGATGGATGAGCCAATGCCTCCATATCACTTCAATGATTTTGGCTCTTCTTGGAGTTTTGTATCCTCCCCTCCATCTCTTAGCTCATACTTTTTCTAGAAATTTAGTTTTCTAATAAGTTCGGAGCAAAATCGATCAAAGATTATCGATGATCTTCACCAAATTGTCGATAAAAGGTGTCGTTTTATACAACAAAATAGTGGAGCTCCGCCGTTGTAAATGGATTCATGATCGATAATAAACTCGGTGTTTTTTTTTCTTTTTCTGTTGCAAATAGGAAAAAAAATGGATCGGATCTACTCGAAGGTATTACACTATTACTAGTTGGCAAGTGACTCCGTATTATAGTATTTTAAATTCGTGTATACATAAAAGGAATTATTTATAAACAGATTAATATTATATTTATTTTTTTAATATATTTTGTTATTGTAGATGCTGACGTGTTGAACTATAACTAATCTAATTAAAATACAATCAATGTATTACAATTAAAATAATTATTTATAATATTTATGTAACAATCACATCATGTCACATTAGAAGGTAAGTTAATACTATACTAAGAAATTAAACTTAGCATTGCTGAATTTTGTATCGATTATATATCATGTGTATGATGTCTAATGTAGAGATTCGTCTTCATCGCTCGATTTTTGGTTACTTGAATTGATGTCATAATTAGACTAAACCATGAATAGTTAACTTAAAAATTTTGGCACATCAACTAACTAGCATCGAGCTATGAATTAAAATTAGAAAGTTTTAAAGATAAACCTAAGATTAGTTACTAGGTTTTCATAAGAGTGCACAAAACCCGACAATAGCTACAATTTGTACCAAAACCATCGATTTTGGTCTCGTCCAACATGTTCCAATTATGATCTTGAAAAAGCGCAACTAATAGTGTGACCAGATTAAAATCGACAGTTCTAGTTTGGTTTACGATTTCGATCCGGTTTTGCCCACTTTTTAAAAACCTATGAAATCAAAACCAAACTATGAGACACAAAAATACCCAAAATCGAATAAAACTTGACCAAAAACCAAATAAAACCCGACATGAACCTAAAAAACCAGCTACAAGCCTGACTCAATCACTCAAAACCCGATAAGTACAACAATATATATATGAAACCAAACTAAAATCACACGGTCTGGTCCTGGAACTTGTGGTTCCTGATTCATAAATCCGAAACCGTCTCACCCCTAGGTTTTCACCAGCGTGATAAAAGGGATCATCGCATTTGATCGAGTTTAGCCTCGTGACACTAAAGATTTCAAGGAACGACTGGTAGTAGTAGTAGTATAGAATCATACAGGCTTCTCCCCAACCCCTAACCAAAAGGGTTCCCACATTTTTACAGAAATCAGTAAATCTGTGAGGAAAATCAGCCACGATCTACCCTCTGATCCCACCCATCATCATCAAATCAGGCTATCTAATCTAATCAACGGACCAGAATGAATAACCATAAAAGAAAACCGGCTCAGATCGGAAAGAAACACAACTTGCCTTTTTTTTTCTTATTCACTCCCCAGGTTTAGAGAACCATCTTTCATCAGCTTTATGCTCAGACTATTGAATCTCCCTCTTGAATAGTGCCGAGATGCCTTTCTCCAATCGGTTCCGGTTTTCATCATGCCCACAAATTCATCGTAGCTGATAAGTCCATCCTGTGATAATCATACGAAAATGTCAATTGAGGATATATAACGTTGACATTTAACTTGAGTTTAAGCTTTAAATCTTTTTTCCAACGGTTATATCGATAAGATCATAAAATTCGTAACATAGCGGATTGTCCTGGCATTGATGTTGCAAAAGGATAATTCAATTTAATAGTCCAATATCTTAACTCGTTTTCAGAAATTATGAAACATCTTGGGATGGACGCTAAAAGTTGGATCCTCACCTTGTCCAAATCGACTTCTAGAAAAATGTCTTTTGCAATATCTGTACAATCATCAGCTCCATCTTCCATCAAGGCCTCGCGAAGTTCATCCGGTTTGATAAAGCCATTACCGTCTTTGTCAAAATACGAAAATGCCCTTCGAAGATGCTCATCATTACCCATCTTTTGTAGATGGAGGGTAATGGCAACAAATTCTCCATAGTCAAGCACGCCCTTTCCGTTTGTCTCTACCTGTTCCAAGAAAACAGGTCAACCTAAGATCAGAAGAAAAAACCTCGGCAGATATAAGTTATATTCACTTTAAGCCACTAGAAGAAACTTGATACTGAGACATCAATACAAGTTCAACTAATTTTTTAACAATTTCATTGTGCAAGGCGATCTAAAATGAAGAGATTGCAATTCTAAAGTCTGTGCCAAAAAATGTAGGTGGGTATGTTTTCCTTCCTGAAGTACAAAACAAGGCATCGGGGAAGTACATAGAATAGTCCAAAAATCTAAAACATAGGAAACTAAAAGCATATACAAGGTAGAAGAGAGAATTATCAGACTTGCTCATGTGAAATGAATCCAATCTATCTGAAGGATGGGGAGGATCCAGGAACCTGACCCAAGAAAATATAACCCCCAATCTATCTTGCATGGGTATCTGATCTTCTATTTTAGTAAAACACAAACTCTATCTAACCTTGTAAAACAAGTCATAAAAGTAGTAAAATGGGCATTTCTTACCGCCTCGATTAGCATCTCAATTTCAGATTCTGCAAGTTGGGATCCAATATTACCAAGTCCGGATTTCAATTCCTCAATTGAAACAATACCATCATCATCGGTGTCAATTTTCTTGAACATTTCTTTGATGTCCCCAACTTCCTCAGTTGATAAGAAATCAGCAATGACCTGTCAGAGTTATTTATAATTAATCATAAAGCGTGTATCGCGATTAAAAAAAAGGAAAAAGAAAAAAGCCAATTTATTCGAACTGAAAACCAACCCTGAGGGCCTTTCTTTTGAATCTGTTCATTACGGAAAACTGCTTGAGCCTTGACTTCACGACATCCCCAAGAGGAACATTGGGGGCTTTTTTGATGTTTTGAAGCCAGGTGTGATCTTTAAATAGATGAAACACAACCAGAGAAAAAACTCAACATTTATTATCACGGTATTTATTTGTAAAGCTATAAAAAAATTATAATATCCATTCCAACTATGATAACAGCAAAGTAGAGAGTTTCAAAGAAGTTAATCTTGTAGATGAAATTCTCAAGTATCAAAGTCAGATAATAAATCATTCAAAGAGATTGATCCAAGTACATGGAATTCTCAAATCTCAAACACTAGTCCGTGGTTAATTTTGCAAACTATGGTTAATGAAAAAAGCAACGCGTTATTAGACTGTCTTTCTACTTCGTGTATCAATGGACTGGCATCCAACATACTAGTTAGCAAATATCCAATCTTTTGTATGTAATCCTTATTACAAGAAAATCTAATTGACATAGAAGATGTAAAATACCCAAAACTTGCTTTGCTGTTAGTCGAAGCTTTGGGTCAGGTTCAAGCATTTGCTTAACAAGATTTGTAGCACTCTCTGAAATATTGTGCCATGGATCTCGTTTGAAATCTATATGTCCACGAAGAATAGCTTGAGCAACCCCTTGCTCAGTTTCTACACCGGAAAAAAAAACACACAATGGTCAACTGAAAGCATTTTCTCTTTACAAGTCAAATTCTACTCCTAATGCATGTGGTCACCAGTTGCCCAATGCAATGGTGAAACAGAGAGACTCATATTTCACTTACCAGCCCAAAATGGAGGAACTCCACACAACAAAATATATAGAATAACCCCTGCACTCCATATATCTATTTCAGGCCCATAATTTCGCTTCAACACTTCTGGCGCCATGTAGTACGGACTTCCAACAATCTCTGAGAACTTCTCTCCTGGAAATTTCATAAATTTTTTTCATACTAATCAATACGGATATAATGGTTGCAAGATATGACACAATTTTCAATCTATGTTACCCAGAAAACAATATAACAGTTGTACAGCTAAAAGAATCACTGCCTTCAATGGAAAGGAGGCAGTAAAATATTGCATTGAAACCATAACACACAGGGCCCTGTATCAAGAAAATGGATTTCCATTCACATCTGATTAACCTTCGAATTGGGTAAGAGATTCATATGAATGGCAACTTTCTAGGTCAGTCGAGAGTTAACCGTGCACCTACGTTTGCAGAAACATAGATTCTACCGCCTCTACAAAAAGTAAATAGTGCTTTTGTAATCTTCAAATTTTGTAAGTAAAAAGCTCACCCGGCTTGAAGAAAATTGACAACCCAAAATCAATAGCCTTGAGAGGGGAATTCTCCTTTATGTTAGCAAATAAAAAGTTCTCAGGCTTTAAGTCCCTATGAATCACGCCATTTTTATGACAAAGTAACACAACCTCCATAATAGTTTTCATAACAGCAGCAGCAGCTCTTTCGGTGTAATGGCCCCTGGCGACAATCCGATCAAACAGCTCGCCACCCTGGCACAACTCCATGACCAAATGCACCGCATTCTCGTCCTCACAGGCTTCTTTTAAACTCACAATGCTTGAATTCTTAGGCAAATGCCTCATTATAGCCACTTCGCGCCGCACGTCCTCAACATCCACTGCAGTCCGCAGTTTCCGCTTAGAAATACTCTTGCAAGCAAATAATCCCTTCGTATGTCGATCAATACAAAGATAAGTCACACCAAACTCCCCACGACCGAGCTCCCTGTCTACTAAGTACTTCTCCTCTATATTCTCCTTGGGCACGCCTTTCAAGACCGTGATCGGAACCTTCTTTCCCGCATTGGAGCCTCGGCGTCCATGATCGTGACCAGAAAAGCTAGTTTTCACGTCTTCCCTGGCAACGGCCGCCGGAGATCTACAACAATTTCCCATCGCCGAAAACAAATCTCTCAAAAAAACTCAAACGGTCCTCATCTACGGCTTCCGCACTATAATGCCGTAAACCTAACACTAAAGGAAGAGTAGCTCCCGTCGAAACAAAGAGGAAATCAGCGGTACCAGCAAGTGAAGTATGAAGTGTGGATTGCTGCAGAGATGGTGCGGAAATGCTTGATTGTTAGCTGAAATTGACATCGATTAGTTCCATCCTAATCATTATATCACCGTCCCTGGCCAATTTTGTCGGCTACTCGGAGAGAAAACGGCCGGAAAAACGGGACGGTGAGTGGAACACGCGGCTGGTCGGAGAGTTTCTTTGGACCATTCTCTTT
Organism: Begonia fuchsioides; assembly: GCA_003255005.1. Classification (NCBI taxonomy): domain Eukaryota; kingdom Viridiplantae; phylum Streptophyta; class Magnoliopsida; order Cucurbitales; family Begoniaceae; genus Begonia; species Begonia fuchsioides. The sequence goes on along the minus strand of QAOC01026735.1, from coordinate 154,646 downwards.
CCTTCACATTCTCTCTCTTCCCTGTACAACCATCATCTAAACTTATTATTTAATTAATAATAAATATCAATTTAATTCTTTAATTATATGATTAATTGAACTATAATCTAAACTTTCAAATATCGTTAATTGATGAAATATATTAATTAAATTAATAAAAAAATTATGAAAATTAAATAAAAATATCATGACATGATATTCGTAGAATTATAATAAAGCTTAGTGGTTGATTGACAATTTTAAAATTTTAAGTATTTGTTGTAACTGTCCCATCATTTAAAAGATAAATTGATTTTTTTTTTATTTTTGATTAATTATGTATTTAAATTTTTATTCAATATTTTTAAATAATTTCGAATATCATTTTAAAATAATATTCGGTCAAATTTTCATTTTTAGCCGATAACTGAATCGACCTGATCTGGATGATAGAAGGTCAGTTATTTAAAATAAGTCTCGCTCAGTTAATCTGATATTAACCCAACCCGACCGGACTCATACCCATTACACTATTTGTTTATTCACACTTTAATGTCGTGGCAAATGATCGACTTTAAACTAAGATGAAGCGAATTAATTTTTCTAAACATATATTTGTATGATTGAATCTACACTTTTCTATTTCCTATCGCGATATTTATGCGCAGTAGAAAAACACATCAAGAAGAGTTATTGAGTGTCTATTGTCAAAGCCTTAAGCACAAATCTTAAAGCTCGAAGCATGAAGCTTTAAATTAGAGGTGGGTAAAACCATATCAAAATCTCAAATCAAACTGGAATCGTAAATTTTAATCTGGTCTTGATTCTAATTGTTTAAAAATCATGACTTGTGGGTCATTTTTGGTTTTTAGGAGTAAAAACCATGAAACTGGAACTGTGACCGTTGGTTAAAAAAAGTTCTAAAATCGAGTAAAATCAACTCAGATTCTAATAAAATTCGATATAAATCCTAAAATTAGTTATAAACTCGCTTAATTACTTAAAATCCGACTCAAATATAATATATATATATATTATTCTAATTCTATTTTAAGATAAATTAGGACTGCATCGACTCGTGCCCAGTCCTACTTTAAATCAAAAACCCTAAATATCGAGCCGAAAACTCAAAGACTAAAGCTTGATGACTAAATCTCAAAACGTAAAGAACCTTAAGATCTAAGCACAAAGCTCTTAAATAAATATAATTAATTATGGGAATTATTGGTAATTTTTTATTTTAAAAAATAATATATTAAATACTAATAAATCATTCTTCCTTTTGCTTATAGTTTTGTCGTTCGAACGAGTGTAAGTTAAGATTGGGGATTAAAACAAAGCGTTCGAACGTTGAACACGAAGGATGTTAGAGGAAGACTAGTCAAACCCATCGGATTAAGAGTCAACCCAGATGGAAAGAAGAGGTTTAATTCCAAATTAAGACACTGTAATTCGACAAAATTTCAATTTTTTACCGTCCCAGATGAAGCTTTTAGCGTGTTAATGGCGGAAACTTCATTACTCTTCCTAATTTAGCCTTCTTTGTCTCTTAAGAATCTTCGTGGTTTTTTGTCTGGATTCCTGCAAGACCGGCCAGGACACTAGAAAATGGCGACGGAGAGTAGAATAAATGAATAATCTTCGTCGAAGTTCTCGTTTTGAGCGTCTTCCGGTCGATCAGAATGAAGTTTTTGGCCGTGGATGGGAGAAAAACCACCGAGAAGATGAGTGAAAAGGGTCTCAGAGTGCGTTTCTTCTCAGTGTTCTTATTTGCTGCTTTGATTCTTCTTTTCTACGCAGATTCAACGATTTACAGTTCTTCTCCGCGTTCAGTTTGGTTCAGAAATGAAGAAATGGTTTCAAAAGATTTGAAAAAGTCAACCACGTTTCCTCTCCGTTCAGTGATCGAAGAGAAAGAAGAAGTAACCGGCGAAAATGGAGATTTTCTGGTTCCTCCGATCAATATATCGGTGGAGGAGAGAATCATTTGGTTCAAAGAAAATCTCCCTGCGATGAGGATTTTCCGGTCAAACGAGAAGACCCGCCAGTTCCACCGCCGTATCAAGGAGTTTCTCCGCCGTGACTGCCAGGCTCAGTTCTTCATGACGTGGATTTCTCCGGCGTGTTTGTTCGGAGAGAGGGAATTCATAGCCTTGGAAAGTCTTTTCAAAACGCACCCTTTTGGTTGCTTGACGCTTTTATCAACATCCATGGATTCAAAAACTGGCCGCGCCATTCTCAAACCTCTGCTTCGCCGGAGCTACAAAATTCAGGCGGTGTCGCCGGACTTATCTGCTCTGTTCAACAACACTCCGGCGAAAGACTGGCTCGAACAGATGAAAACCGGGACCAAAGATCCCGGCGTAATCCCGCTAGCTCAGAATCTCTCAAACCTGATGAGACTAGCAATTCTTTACAAATACGGCGGAATCTACTTAGACGTCGATTTCATAATTCTCAAGCCGTTCACCGGCCTGAAGAACACCATCGTCGCGCAGAGCTCCGGCGGGGATTCCGGCGAGTGGACCCGACTGAACAACGCCGTTCTGATCTTCGACATCAATCACCCACTGCTTCTGAAATTCATGGAGGAATTCACGGCGACTTTTGACGGAAACCGGTGGGGCTACAACGGGCCGTACTTGGTGTCAAGAGTGGTTCAAAGATTGAAGAAAAGCTCCGATTACAGCTTCAACATTCTGCCTCCAATGGCGTTTTATCCAGTGGATTGGACCAGAATCGGTGGGTACTTCAAGAAACCTAAAAACGAGGCTAATTCGAGATGGGCAGAGGGAAAACTGAAGCAGCTCAAGGCCAAAAGCTATGGAGTCCATCTGTGGAATAAGCAAAGCAGGGGATTGGCCATTGAAGAAGGAAGCATCATTGGCAGACTTGCTTCAGAGAACTGTATAATTTGTTACGAAGAAGCTCGTAATTCCAAGAAGGATTAAAGAGCGAATTATAGAAAGATTACAATTTAAGTTTAGGTTGATTTTATCCGGTTTTAGGTTACAATTTACTCGATTGTAAATCTTTTGTTTACTCACCATTCGCTTATAGCTTCAAGATTTATATCACCAAATCAAAACAAAGAACGTAAACCGCAAGTTTCAACTAACAAGAACCAATTTGGAACGCATAAAATGAACCCATGTGACCCGACCCAAAACCTTCGGTTTCGGTATGATCCCTTAGGTCGGTAAGGCTTGTCCAACCCTAGAGACAACTAATAAGGTGGCATCAAATGTGTTAATTGAAATTCTTGATCTAAGTTCAAAAGTTTCTTAAAAAATCAGAATTTAATTTGAGATAAAACTTACTAATATGAGATAAAGATTGGATTATCTATCAACCCGAGTAAATGAAGCTTTTGGTACACACACTACAACATTTGACAGATCAAATTACCGGCCGAGACAAAAGCTATGTTTTGTCATAAACAAATGAAGCCTAATTCTGCACAAGACTCTAAAAGCAGCATATATTATTACCCTAAATAATAAAAAACATGTACCAAGTGATTGACACGAGTGAAAAGCAATAGCCATGAAAATTGTGCAAATATAAAATTATATAAAACTAGCAGTGAGAAATAATCCATACTCATTAGAGGATGCAAGAACAATATTTGATCCTCCACCATAACAATTAATCCAAGTTCAACCTGCAAAATGTTACAGTAAAGATCTCTAAAAGACCAATAAAATAGGGAGCTTACTAATCTCCCAAATTCTTAAATTGGGAGGATAACGAATTTCTTAAAAAGCCAAAAAATGGTTCTTCCGTCCATTCTCAAAGCTTAGGTTCCATTACTTACGCGAATCCCATAGTCAATACAGTTAGACAAACTTAATTTCCAGCTGTAGCTGGCTTGGCATCCTCAGCTTTCTCGTGTTCTTTGTTCAGCATCTGACATCAAATTTCAAATAGAAACAAACAGATCTGTATGAGCAATGATAATTACAGGTCATTATGGGGGAACAGAGAGGATGTCACCTTATTATTGATTAAATTATGGAGTGCAATAACGCTTCGGATGAGAGAAGACAGATAAATAACCAGCATCATATCATTGGTTTTTACTGCAAATAGTCGGTAGATGCGCATTAAAAATCTGATCATTAACATATTGGCAAACATATAGTGAAGCAATAGATTATTTGCCTACCTGCAAATGCTTTTATCAACTCAGCCACGTTTAGATTTGGAAGCAGATTGAATACATCCTGCCATTTTCAGAAAGAGAGAAAATATAGGCAAAAAGATAAAAGATATAGATTTCCTTAATATAAAAGTGGGGAAGAACAAAAACAAGTAACGAGCAAATGAAAACAACCTGTTTTTCTTAACAACAGTTGAATGAATGAGCTATCATAAACATGTCTAAGATATTGATAGAGTTAAAAAAAAATGGATTCAATAAAATGAAATCGATCGACAGCCTAAAAAGCATGCCTGGAGAGGCTCCGAGCTCTCCACTTCCTACTAAATCCTCACAATTCACTTACACTTGTCTTTTTTCACCTATTATCTGGTCCCTACCATCTTCTTGGTTCTTTTTACATTTCTATACCATATTGGGATCCTATTGGATATCAATGTACTGTAAAGAAACATTCACCGTGATTACATACTATGCAAAAAGCATCAGATCAACAACATGCCAAAAATATCGCAAATTGGAGCATAATACATATCGAGTTCCTGACTAGAAGAGTTTTCGTAAATGGACCTGCAAATGGTAAAGTATCTCATGATTTAACGGTAGCTTCTCCTCAATAACAAGATCTAGGTACCCACGAATCTCACGCAATCGAGCATCTAAACTTTTTAAAGCTGTGAGTTTTCCAGTAACCTGAGATGAGAAACCAAGTTTTATTTCCATTTGCTAAGACCAAGAGGGCAAAATTTAAACTACAAAAAAAGTGAAAATAGCACTAAGAAAATGGACGTAAGAGCAATATACTTAGACGTATGAAAATGTACCTCAGTAGCAAGAGTACTAACTGTTGTATCCTTAACATCTCTTAGCAAGTGTTCCACTCCTGTTTTTGCATAAGACAACGACAAGATCGTCATATATAATGTGCATAATTGATGGAAAAATCTGATAAAAAGAGAATTTGCCGCATCAGATCTTACCAATCTCCTCAACTTCATGAGCAGCAATTTCTGAAGGTACGTGAACAAAAATTTTCTGGCTTTTTTGGGTTGCATTCTGTAACAATAATTATTTGCAGCAATGAGAAAATGAGGATGACCAAAACTAAGGACATTATCTGAATAGAGGGAAGTTTTCCTATTACCTCTTTAACTTCTTCAACATCATAGTAAGCTTTGGTAGGTATTCCTAACTCTTTCGGTTGTACATCAATGATGACAAGCACAGGATTTGGAACATAGCTAAAATAAAAATCCCAAAAACCATCAAATAAGTCCAGATCTGCCCAAAAGACTTATTATATATTCATTGAATGTTCAATCTATGCCAACCAATTTTTTTTAAAATTAGATGCATAACATGGGGCCTGAGCACAATTGCATAAGTGAAAGACCAGTCAAAATGACGTAGCATAATGTAATACATGGTCCTTTGCAGTCCAAAGGTATGTTCACCGAATCAAATGATTTTAGAGTTGGAAGAACACATAAGCCAGAAGAACATGCAACTATAGGAACAATAAGCCAGACGAAAATGTAGCTATGCTATAAAATTATGGAAAACAAATTGAGAATCTTGATCTCACTTGTGAAAGAGTTGGTGAACATCTAGGTCATTTTCCCTTAGCTTGGGGCCTGTGCTATACCAGCCAACAACATGCTCCTTCGCTGAATTAATCACCAGAAGATGAAGAAAGGTAGAAACAAATTCAGGGAAAGATTAAGTAACGGGCAGGTAATAGCTATGCAAGTTACTGACCATTGATCCTCTTGAACATGGAAAACATTGATTCATGGTAGTTATGATCAAGAAACCATATACTAGGATCTCTGTCATCTTCTTCGAAAGGCACTAAATTAGAAAACATTTACCAGTCATCAGGCTTTATAAGTAAAACCCCATAAACTAAAAAAAAATCCCTTCTGAAAAGTACATATTGCTTTAATGATAATACCAGACACAAAAAACTATGATGAACCTGCAAAACATCATGAACTTAACATCCTTTCCAACAATGAAGATACCACTTTCAGGGTTCGAAATCCAACATTTGCCTTACTTTTGAGAATTCTAAGAATCATTTACGCCAAACCTAAAACGCTATGAATCTAAACTTCAAGCAGCATGAATTTATTTTTTCAAACCGTGACAAGTCACTTATCGTTTGCAAATTGAAATCCCCCGATTTCCATTATCAACGGCGACAAAATATTATTGAGCAAGAGAATCACATCTTCCATTTCAATCCAGGCAAAAGAGATTAACCAATATGAGAACGAAATAAAATTTCCCAAATTAAGTTAAGACCCTAAATTTCCAAACTCAGCCGACAAACAAACTAATTTTCGAATAACAGATCCAACAGCTCAATTAGCGAAGAGAGATATAAAGAAACATACAAAAGCGCAATATTTAGGGCAAAAGAGTAGACAAAACCTGCGTAGCTGTTGGTCACATCCACTGAGCCTTTGAAAGAACTACCAAGTAAGACCCCTACGACTCGTTTGCGAGTGTCCTTAGCAACTCGGTTATAATGGTCGACGATACTGAGCAGAACCAGGGGGTGAACCACTACCTTCTCGACCGGTCTCGACGATATTTGCTGCGATTTGATCACGTCCATTGGGACAATTCTTCACTCGTTCAGAATCAAAGTCTCCCCCTCTCCCTCTCCCTCTCCCTCTCCCTCTCTCTGCAAACCAACCTAGATGCTTCAGGCTTCAGTTTATTCCCAGCGATTCAGATTTTCTTGTACAAAACGAAACCTTGCACTTTTTCGGCCGCAGCTGTAGCCAATCTGGGCAGCCATATAGCGGTCCAGCACCGCCCACTCGGTCCTTGGGCCGAGCTTTTTCGTTGTGATTGCTTATAGCCCAAACTAAGAAGAATATTTATCAAAAATAATATCGGTAATTAATTAAAATAGGGTTAAAACCCAATTTAGGCACGAATTTAAGGCTCCTGAGGATGTCCAATACATCTTATGAGGATGGACGCTAAACGAAAGTCACTATGTTCGTATCAGACGTCTGAAGAAGAGTAAGTACGTCTGTATCACAGGACGTCTGAAGAGCTCAAAATTGACTTTTTTTTTTTAAAACTCAGACCCAAATCAGGTTATTTATCCAAAATTGATCTTCAACTCGATGATCAGATCGAGACAAACAGGCCAACTGATCTTCGACTCGATGACACGGTCGAGTTCGAAGTACCGTCATTAACTAAGGGAAACATTAAAAATGGAGGAGGAATTAAAGAGTGCATGTTGTTGGCAATGGCATGGAGCCATGTTTCCCCACCTCTTCCTTCTTAATTGCTTTCATCTATACTTAGCTGGATTTGTTTTTTGCATTTAATCAATTTTTTTAGTCCCCGTTCGACTTCGATTCCAATAATTACAAGATCGAGAGTTATCGCCCTGGAGACGATATTTTCAAGATCGAGATTTATCGTCCGGTAGACGACATCTTGTTTACTACGGGAGTTCGCTAACGGAATTCACACACTTACAAAGAAGTTATATGTTGTCGATGAATTTTTTTTTGTAATTTTACGTCCAAACACATTTTTCGTAATTTCGATAAATTATAAATAGTTAAAAAGAAATTAACGGCGTCACATTAAAAAATAAGACTAAATTTAGAATTACAAAGGTAAAATAATAATATATTTGATAAATTTAATGGTATCAAGTTATATTTCGCAAATACCTACAAATTCTAGCATTTTTGTGTCACCACTCACCACACATGTTGCACCATATAATATGTACCACCATCACCATCATGTGACGTGATTCATTATAAATTATTAAAGAAAAATCAATTAAATTATAGTATATGCTACAAATGAGACTGCATTACGTCCTTGCGACACATCTAACTATACACAACATTTTAATAAAAAATACAAAAAAAAACATTACGGGTAGCTAGAGTTATCTTCTTAAATTATTTTATAAATAGACACGTTAACGCGTCGTGATTGAATAATTAAAATTCAAGAGAATAGTTAATGTATTAAAATAATATTTATTATATTTGTCAGCGCAATTATGAGTGATAACACGATAACCCTAGAATTATCGGTGCAATTGAAGAAAAACAAGCATAATGTAGGAGTATAGATAATATAATATCATCAATTGAAAAATTAGGGTTTAATTCGGTCACAGTTTCGTTTTTATTTTTCGGATTTCTAGCGCGGCAAAGATCTCTCGAGAAAACGACATATTTTTGTATATTTCAACATAGCATTACAAAATACGTGTTATTTTTGTGACAATTGATCATATGACAATCAATCTTATAAAGTAAGGATGAACATATTCAAAAACACCAAAAAAAAGGAAAAAGGAAAAGAAAAGAGAGCTTAGAACGAGGAAGAGTGATTATGGGAATTTGTTCTACTTCTTGTCGTCTTTTTTGTCGTCTTTATTGTCGGAAACTCGACCGTTGGTTCCGGCAAGCATGGCGTACTTATCCTTCCTCGTTAGATTTGTGCACTCAAACCCTAAAGTTCCAGCAATCACCCTCTGAATATAGTTAGCCACTTCAATGGCGGATTTCCCACCTTTGCAAGTGAGCTGAGTCGGCAACTGGTTCAGAAACGTGATCTCGTAGGTGGGCCTAGGGTTCATGAAAACAAAATAAGGGTCCAGCAGCTTATGCCCACGCGCCGTCGTGCCGTAAAAGACAGTCTGCTTCGTGTTAATGGCGACGGGGACGATCCGATCAGTGAGCTCGGCGAAAAGGGCGCTAAATCTCAGAAGAAACGGCTCGCGACACGTGGTGCCTTCCGGGCAAATCACGAGGTCGCCTTCCTCTAAAAGCCGTTTGATATTGGCCGCATCTTTCTCTCTCTCCCTCGACAAGGCGACGGCCTTGATCGGCGATATGATTTCGGTGAACTTGCTTATGCTGTACGTGACGCAGCTGATTTTTCTGCCCAGCGCGACGGCGGTGACGACGGGGTCTAGAACTGCACGGTGGTTGCAGACGAACAGAACGCCGCTCTGGCCTTTTCTCGGCGGCGGCGGCGGCGTACCCTTGATTATAAGCTTTATGCCGAGAAACCTGTAGTTGTATCTGGCGATTCTCTCCGGCAAGGGTATGTTAGTGTAGACTCTGAGAATGGCGAGGATTATTCCGATGGGCAGCCATAAGTAGGTCAAAAGAGCAGCCAGTGGAGTAGGCCTTTGAACAAGACGACCCTCGTGGAAAATCACAGGGCTCAGAAGCTCGTTTCTCGGCAATGGCTCCACTTTACTCCGAGGAACCATGAACCCTTCCTGCAAATAATAAATGTTTCGCAATTAACCATCAATATTTCCTGCAATTATTTGGATATCTCAACGACAACTTTCCAAATTGCAGCATAGTTTTGATTAGCCATGGGCAAACCGATATACGAGTAGGGACTCGTGGTATGTTCGAGTCGGTTTGGAGTGAGATATGAAAATCAGTTTGGAGTTTTGAGTTGGTTTTCAATTCCAAAACCTAAACCGATGACCCAATTGGGTCGGTTTCGATTAGTTAGAAAATTAACCGATTCATGCACATCCATGGTTTTTATCTTATGGGTTCTGAAAGAGAAGCAGCTCGAAGAACCTTATTTTCTCTTCATTTAAGTCTGTCACCAAACCTCTGATTAGTTGGTTTAGTTTTTCTTCGAGTGTTTTAAGGTTGATTAAAACATGTTAAACGAAGAAATTTAGTTCGGAATTTCGAGAACAAACCTTGCAAACTGACATGAAATCTTGGTCGGATTCTCGATCTCCGAGCCCCAAGTCCGGCAAGCTGGTTTTGAACTCATCAAAAATGGCTTCTTTTTTGAGTTCTCCGACTAGAACGCCTGGTTTCATGACAAAACCGGTCGCCTTGCCGGATTTGGTCACTTCGAGCTCGGTTCCAAGAACTTTGTCGGCTCCGAGAAATGTTTTTGCGAAATGCTCAACCATAATCCTCGGATTCGCAGTGATAATGTATCGTCTTCCGAAAGAATTGAACACGTTCCAAGAATCTGGATGAACATCTTCTGCGTAGAATTTGGGTAGCACAGATTTGGAAACAAGCTCAATGTCTTTAATCTTAAGTCCGGCGAAGGAAATAAAAACGAAGGTTTTGACCGCCATTGATTCCGATATGAATAAGTAAATGAAGTAGACGAAAGGAACTGAAGCCAATAAAACAAGTCCTCGGAGTAGGCTGCCGGCTTCAATGGCGACGAGCATGAAATATGGAAAAGCGCTTCGAGAGACGAGAAGTGTGCCGTCCAGATCGGCGGCGACGGTTTGATTTGATCGGCCGTCGGTCCGGCATTTCGAGATGGGATCGAAACGGCGGTGCGCAGTCATGACGGCCGGAGACGGGGAGGGAAGGGGTGGTTGGAGAAGTGATGAGATGAGAGAGGAGTTTGATGAGCTTGTCGAGAAGAAGAGATGTGTTAGGTTAAGATGAGAGAGGAAGCTAGGGGGTTTTAAAGGAAGATGGTCACGTTGGTCATTGATATTTCTGTGTGCATGGGAAAGAGAGAGAGAGAGAGAGAGAGAGAGAGAGCCACTATTATTGGTTAAGCATTTAAAATGATAATGCTGATAAAATAAAAAAAAAACCAAGTTATGACATCTAAACGTGACAATAAACCCTAATAGTTACATAATGCAACATCAATAACATTCATGTTTTAAATATTTAAATCGAAATCCTCCTTAAAAATCAAATTCGATAAGAGAACACGCAAACTCGAATAAATCCAAACTGAATATCGAGTCATCGTTATCCTAAAACTCTTCGAATTTCAACGACTAAACCCGAACAAACATCCTCAACTCTCAAATAAACCAATTTACTCGCTCGAAAAGCAATCCCGAACGGCCTCGACCGGAGATCAAAACTAGGGTTAACCCGAGAAACATCATTAGAAGATGAAAATAAAGGAAACAGCTGTGAAGAGGGAGGGAAGTGGGAAGGAGATCTGAGTAGTTGGAGGTCCATACCAACACCTAAATTACATTCAATTAGCCTTCTTTCTAGTTTTCAGTCCCGGCGTCTCCTTTTTTCTGGCTTTTAAAACTCCCCACGACGGCTTACCAACCCTGGTTTTTTGGCTTCTATTTTCTTGCCAAACTCTGCATAATTCTACTCTTTTTGGCTTATTACTCGCACTCTTTTCAGTCAATGGCATAATCGATCGTAAAACACTTCAAAATTAGGGTTTTTTCTAACTTATCAAAATTAGAAACGGGCAAAACTGGATCGGAACTTTAAATCAGATTAGAATAGTCGGTTTTAATCCGGTTTTTGTTCTAATTTTTAAAAATCCGTAATTTATATGCCGGTGACAGTTTTTAGGAGTAAAATTCTAATTATGACCAAAGCCCTAATAAAATCCGATATAAATCTTAAAATAATTACTTAAAACCGGCTTGTTTTTTTTTTGCCAAACTCTGCATAATTCTACTCTTTTTGGCTAATTACTTACACCCTTTTGAGTCAATGGCATAATCGAATGTAAAAGACACTTCAAAGTTAGGGTTTTTCTAACCTATCGAAACCCTCTACCTGCCTATTGGGTTTGGTGCAATTATGGCGTCAAAATCAACCCTATTTTCACCTCTTTTGCTTCGAGGATTGACTTGGCTCTCTACCCTTCTAGCTCTTTAACTTGTTCTTCGTTAATTTTCTAATCTTTTCTTTCCACATGTTTCGTTTGAAAGTGAGGTTGCTCCAAAACAAAAATGTTGAGAATTTGAATGATTGTTCGATTATAATTCTTTTGTACGTTAATTCTATGAGTATGCATGGGTGTATTATCAATTTACGATGAGAATTTGTTCTACGATGCGCGTGCTAATTTGCTTACAGTTCAAATATTCATTGACGATTACATATTGTTTGTTTTGTATCGAGACATGTTGACTTTGTTTTCGAGTTTTACTCACAAGTTTCTTAGAATAGTAGGAGGAAACTCGGACTACCGCCAAAATAATGCAAAAGTTTATAGTCTAAATATTCAGTCTTGAACCCGAACAAACAATCTAAGATCAACACAAATAAATCACGTCGTGCTAATTGGACAAACTTTTTCGTAATTGAATCCGCATTTCCTTAAAACTAAGTGAAATGATTGATTTCTAATCTAGGAACAATCTTTTCGGTGCGAATGCAATTTTCTTGAAAAGCTTGATGGAAAATGAGTGATGTCTATGATAAACTCTAGTTGTACATTAATAATCTTATGTTAGTTCTTGCGACAAATTTCCAATATTTAGTATAATCGAACATCGACACGCGCAAACGAATGAAAAATCGTGTTGTTTAAGATGTATAATCGGGATACATGCACATCAAAACTTTGATTTCCCCGAATTCAATGAGTTAAATATTTTTGTCTCAAAGATTGTGTGTCCTTCAAATAAAAACACTCTCCTCAATCCTCATACAATATACATATTTTCTCGTTGCAAAAATACACTTGCACGTGTATATATCTCTTCTAAATCGTCCTTGATAAACTATCATTTCGAACAACAAACTCAAACCGGGATCTGAAGTCGGGTATTACTACTCTACGAATTTAATCGAGGAAACTTTACATAGTTTATACTTTCAGTCGAAAATCGCTGAATCGATTATCAATCGGACACACAGATAAATGTTCTAGTGCGGAAGTAACATGCATCTCTACTATGAGATTTGAATGTGGAGACAAAAAATAATAAGATTACAATTGTACTACTACCAGTATAATATTGTCGTTTTAAGTCGAATCTGTTACATATTTGTTCTCGGGGTTAGCTAAAATGCGTATACTAGATATGATATAGAGCTATACTCTAATGAACATTCACTATAATCTTACGCTCTATCGTGCTGTTATTTATAAATTAAAGTAGATATAAACGATAATTTGCGTCGATAAATGAACGAGTAGTAGATGACACGGGATCAAATTAAATTCGGGATTAAAAGGAGTAATTAGGAGAAAAATCAATGCCAGCTGGTTGTGGATATTTTATTTTGAGGGTAGGAGCCAATTGCCTCTTCCACCATTAATAACGCAGCTACCATGGTTATGACTAGCACATGCAAGTGTAAAGGCCCTACACGTGTACATATAGAAACCAACATTGAATCGTGGCCATACAACTTATAACAAGATCAAATTTAGGGTTTTTTGGGGGCTCCAAGAAAATCTATTTTGTGGTTCATTTGAGCTTCGAATTAGCTAATCACATTTTTTGTGGTTGTAAGCTTACAAATGGGAATCTGTGGCTTTGCTTTGATTCGCATTAATTTTCGGACTTTTTTTTATACACGTCACACGAAAAATCGCATGAAACTCACGAATTTCATCTAAAAGAGTAAAGAACTTCAAAAAAAGACCATGAACGGAAGACCGAAAAATGATAGAACTCCAAAAACAAATTCATTTTCATGAATCAAATGATTTTATTCCGTGCATTAACTTATCAGTAGATGTTTTCAGAGATGTGAAGATCGATAACAAATAAGTTCAGACAAACAAACTAAAATTCACTGAAAGCTCAGATAAGTTAAAAACACGATTAAAAAGAAGATAATATGTTAAATTATAAAATATGGATTATAAGCATTATAACGATCACACACGAGCCAAATACGTTAAGGATTTAAGGGTAACGAGGGAGCGAAACCCTAATAACTGATACATATGTTTAACACACTGATGTGATTCGAAGTGCTGAGAAAGCAGAACTCAAAATAAAAAAATGTACTATGACATAACTGTCATTAAATTTATGTCACAAAAGATGAGAAAAACATGAACCATGAAGACCGGCGATTTCAATGACTAGAAAACACGAGTTATAAATTGAGAAGTATATGTAACGAGAAGCGTAACAATAAATTGTACCATATGAAATATCTTTGGCTAAGGTCGGGTCGCATTCTTGGCATACATGACTTGCAACATCTCTTGCTTGTCTCACCTAATTATTCGGTTTTGCATATCTAGCCTATTAAAAGAGTTTGAAAAAATGAGCTACTTTTCCAAATTAAAAAAAGGATAAATATCAATTTACCTATTGTATTAAAGAGTACTCGATAAACTTTAAAACTCGTTAATTTACCTGTTGAACTTAGGCAAAACTCCAAAAACACCTTCCGGTAATATTTCTGTCTATTACTTTATAAATAAACCTCTTCGTCCCAATAATCACTGCGATAAACTACACAAAATTCAATATCGTTGCGAGGTTTGATCTACCTGGTTCGCCAGCATAGAATCTATAAACTCAAGCATCTATATAGAGATGGAAAGAGCAAGATTATGGAATATAAAGAATTTGACAGAGTTAAAGAAAATATTAACAGAAGGTGTCTTTTGGAATTACGTCTAAGTTTAAGGAGTAAATTGATAAGTTTTAAAGTTCAATGTATCCGCTGCAAGTAATCTTACAAAAGAGAGAGTGTGTAATATATGCATTTAGAAAAAGGGTATGACCCCATTTTTGTATAAAAGTCAAAATTTAGTACTCCAACATCTATTATTTAGGGGTGTTAATCAGACCGGATCGACC